>NNCF01129100.1:367793-378881 GCA_002313205.1 Laupala kohalensis | reverse complement strand
GTCTGGCATTACTTCCACTTACTTGTGCCATGCTCCTTCCTTTCTCTTTCCTGATCTCCCTTGGTCACCTCTTGTTCTTTTCGATCCCGACGCCATTAGGGCTAGGGTATCTTTCATTTTCCTCATTCCTCTCATTTTTTGTTCTACCCCTCATTTTTTGTCCCCCCTCATGTTATGTGCCCCCCTCATTTTAGCCTCCCCTCCATTTGATGTGTGTTGTGAGATATGTTTTGGTGTGTTGTAGATCAGGAGGGTTTTTAGTGGGTATGGTTGAGTCATTCGGCGAGTCCCACACGCGGGGAGAGTCATGTTGGCTCTCCCTAGTGCGTAACTGCTTTTTCCCTACCTATACAAGTTTTTCGGGCTCCAATGACCTTTGATGTCGACATGAGCCGTAAAGCCCCACAAAAAAAAAAAAAAAAAATTTAACGCCACACTGTTATTTAACATTTTTTGGGAAGACTGAAGACGAAATTAGGTTTCCTGGATTTACTTCAGTTTGGTTACTTCTCAGTCTTCGATATGCGGTGAATCATCTGTAGTCTGTGATACTGTCTTATACCAACCATTAATGTAAATATTGAAATGTAAATTATTATTCCCTAGTTCGTAGCAACAAATTTATTTTGGTGGGAACCCAGACTGCTCATAAAAAATTCCTGATATTGACTTTAAAGTTATTTTTACTTAAAATAATTTAAATGTGTCCGGTGCTTTAGCTCATTTTATTAATTAATTATGTGGTAAATTAGCAATATTTAGAATAATAAAAAATAGAATAACAACAAATGGTAAATTAGCTATATTTTATAATACTTTCATCACAACTGATGAAAACCTTCGAGTGGGATTCCGACCTCCCTGCGCTCTCTCTCTCTCTTTGTTAATTGCCCGGGCTATATGTCTAATTATTCTATACATTTTATTAATAAATATTGGAGATAATAGATTTATACAAAGAAGTGTAATTGCCTTCGTATGACACGCGTATCTTTTCTTGTTGTGTAAACCATAATTCTCTCATTGAAGTCTTTGCGCCAAGAACATGTGAATCGCGCACGCTGCACGCACATCCACTTTAATGACCTCATCAGTCACTTCGACAGGTCACGTTGAGCCGTCTCTCAGAAATTAATTCAATAAAGCAAGTCCACTTTATTAAATAGGGCACATCATGATTAACTCCCGACGCAAGACATCCTATCTGCCGCATGGAAGCGGTACCAGGCATCCGTCAGAGTCCGACGTCTCTTGTCGCCTGTAATTACTTTGCGGCTCCGCGTGAGTATCTCGTGGCCTTTGAATGAAGCTGCCGTTCCTTCGTCATTTATCGGCTTCTCGTAATTTAAGACTCCACATCAGAGTTGCCAACTGAGAAATCTTATTATGGTTTAGTTTGGGATCGAAATAATAGAAAATTAAACAAAAGTTTCCTTAAACTATTAAGTCAGTAGTGAAACCAATTCTTTTTTGTTTTGCCAAGGAGTGATGACTTGACGATCAAATAGTGATTCGTATATTGGTCTTGGTTTCTTGGTCTTGGTTCTTATTCTTGTAGAAAATGCAAGACCAAGAACTAGGATCAAGATGAACACTAGAAGCAAGAACAAGACGTTAGAACGGGACCATGAGAAAAATGAGTTTTCGAGAAAAAGCAAGACTGTTGAAAAATTTCATCTTCGTAAGGAGGTACATCAACCTAACAAAAACACTTCATTAGAAACTAGTGAAAACTAGATAGGATTTTTAAAAAATTATTGGTTAATGAACTACCACATAGTAATTTTAAAATTAAAAATACGTGTATTATCTTTAGCATTGTTTTAGTGACAATTATTACTTCCCATATCATACTTATTTACAACCGAATATTTTAATTATTCTTAATAAAATAATTTAAAAAAATTATAGTTATATAAATAAATCCTTCGAAGGGATACTTCACTTGGAAACGATAATATAAATAAAACTGTTTCAATATTTTCTCTTGTGTTGGTATTAAATTTTTTGTACAATAAATTGATGGAGCGTACGGTATATCTTGAACATATACCATTTTTCACGTAAAGATAAATGTTGAAACATAAATAAATTTAAAAAAGGCTTGAGCAAAAATAATTATAATTTTTCATAATCATTATTAACCTCATAATATGTATTCTAATATAATAGTTCACGTAAATGCAAAAAATACCGGTTGTATCGTACATATAAAAATTGAGCACTAAACCCATTCATACAAGATAGTTCCAAGGACAAGTAAGATCCGCAAGACCAAAATTAACATTACTACTGCAAGACCAAAGAGTATTATGCGAATCACTACTATTAAATCATGTTAGTATCAAATTCTTATTTTTAAACGCATTAAAATCATAGTACTTTTATTGCATTGATATAATTTAATTTAATTTAGTTTTTAAAACATTAATAAGCATATTCAATATTTTACAACACTATCTCCGCTTCATGAGAGACTATTTTACGCAGGCATGTTAGTACTGTCTTTTTATTCGAATANTTTAATTTAGTTTTTAAAACATTAATAAGCATATTCAATATTTTACAACACTATCTCCGCTTCATGAGAGACTATTTTACGCAGGCATTAGTACCGTCTTTTTATTCGAATTGGTAGTAAATCAATAAATGTATGTAATGTAAAATCTGCACACACGTAGTGTACGCAACATGAAGTTTATTTTTCCCGAGTTTTTGCGCAGAAAATTTTCATTATCTTGAACTCTGAGTATACTTGTAGTCTATGAAGACACAATCTTCCCACCTACATAGAAAAAATAATCTGCTGGGAGATATATTGTGCTAGTTAAAGGAGTCAGTGTATGGAAATTATTTTCACTTCCATAGAAGAATTACTCATGGTGAAATCTGTATAAGTGCTTCTGGAAGTTTCCGCGGATAGAATTGAGAATGATTTTTATGTATCGATTTTATGGAAACGAAGGAATTTACTCATTAATAATAATTTAACAAAATTACAATTAAGAACAACGGAAGAAAGACGAAGAATGAATGTATACTACATTCATTCTTCTATAGAAATTCTCTAGAAATTTTATCTATAATGAAAGATGTAGTGAACTACAAACATTTTAGCTGATTCGAAGCAATGATGTGCTTGATAAAATTTTGTTGCTTTACAAGGATTTGAAACTAACGCCATTGTGTCCACAAAAAGAGTAAACAATTTAACGAGATTATTTTTTAATATTTTTTTTTCTTTTTTTTTAAATTAGGAAGCAAATGCGAAAGCAAATTTGGATGATATGATTCCTTGATTTTAACTTTCAAACTAAAGCAGTGCATATGCTGTCGTTCATAAGTCAAAATATATATTTTTTTACTTGTGTCTTTTGTTTCGATATTAAACTGTCAAATTATTTTCATAATTCTGTAAGACAGGTATGTGAGCTTTATATTTCATGTTGCAGATCTGATTGATATTCAGTTAACTTATTTATTTTTAAATACGTTTCGATAACTAAATTTTACTGCTTTATTCCATATACTCATGACCTTATAACAAAATATTCTGATTTCCATCAGTTTTTCGGGATTTGCTGAAGTTAATTGCAAGAGAGAGGGAGGACACGGAGAGGCATCTGCCACACCGCGATATTCCAGCATTTTGTCAAATTAAGTTCGCAGTCCACACCGGTTGAGAATTATATGGAAAGATCTATCCGCTCTAGAAACTATGTTATATGTTTGTATCACGTTTTCGATCGTATTCGGAAGTGAGATGTGTTTAATTTGACCCCAAATAAGTCACGACCTGCGCTGAGAACCCGACTAGGTGAATTGATAAGTTTGTTCCTTAATTGCTTTCTTAGAATTAAGTGCCAGTATTTTTTTTTTTTTCATGAGACCATGCACATACTTAACAGTTTTTGGTTATGCATTATTATACTTATGTATTTTAGCACAGTCTTACTGAATGATACACAAGGGTATAACGACAGAGTGTGTGATGCTAGTTTTGTAGTTCAAACATTCACGCGACTCCTGATAATTCAGCAATCCTCAGTAATCGTTTTCTTTATTTTGTAGAAATACCACTAACTTGAGATGACACAATCGAATAAGGGATTTCGAAGGACACTATCCTCACAGTTTCTTTATTCCATTGTGTAGCCATTTTATAAGAACCATATATTTTTGTATTTCTTAGACGTCCTCGTAAGTGTGAAAATAATTTAATAAAAACATATCTTTTTTTCTTGGAAAAGGGTAAAAACATGTTCCTCAGTCACGTTTGTTTTTTTACATCCAAATTAATTTTTATCCGTAGTATTGGCACCATTGGCTGAGGCAACGGCGTGTGCCGTAAAAAGGATTGATGCACGAAACTCTCCTCATCCCGCGTCTCCTGCTTCCTGTTGGTAGTTAGTTAGCCGTGTTTTATGCGCTCGACCTGTCAATTTCGGCTCCAAGATGGCGCCGACCGCGATGATCGTCGCCTCCGGCCTCAATCAAGTGACTGGCGCGCCGCGTCATTAATTTATCGATAAATTTACGTCCAATATTTCAAAGTTCTTAGACGTGCCGTGTAATGAGCGCTACTGTGTCGAAATAGTACTCGCGCAGGAATGTAAAAGTGTGAGTCAGACGATGTTCCAGGAAAAAAGTTCTCACGATAATAGTGCATAAATTGGGAGCTGAGTGATCAAAATTGAAGTGACCACCTATCAAAATACTTTTACTCTTAGTCAAAATCTGAAGTGTTAATCTTATACTGCGAATCAAGCAACATATAATTTAGAAAGTATTTAGCATTATGCGAATTTCACTTCGTTATCTTATGCTAGAATCTACCTTGTTTTTTATTCAATAACATGACTCAGAACATGAGTCGTAACATTATAAAAATACAAGTTTATTAGAAGAAAATAACATTACAAGTTATTTTCTTCTAATAAACTTGTATTTTTATAACGTCAATGGTCAAAGTATTAGAGAATGCTTTATTTTTTAATGAATTTCAATAATTCACTGATCAAAATTCATTAATGCATGAATTAAAATTCATTTTCTAATACCGTTGTTTAACTATTAGTATGACTATTTACGTCTGTGACTATATCTGTAGTTCAGTGAGCATAGAGGTAGAAGTTTTGGAGAAGAATTCGAAAAAAAACTTTTTACTAAAATGAAATGAATGCAGATAATGTGCAGTGCAAAATTATGTTTAATTGAAAAATGTAGGTGAATAAAAAATTACTGAATAATTTACAGTTTTAAATTCTTCGATTTCAATTAAAATTTGCATAATATGTATTACTTGAATACGAATTTTTAAATTATACTTCCTTTTCTAGTAATTACTAATTTATTTTACATATTACTTTTCTTGTGAGAAAAGAATATTCAAAATTCGTTTCGGAAAATTGTGATAAATATTTATAGAAAATATGTCGAGAAATAGATCAAAAAGAAAAGTTATGACTCCTCAATAAAAAAATGTTTTCACGTTTCTTCGCATGTCAAAATCTATTAAAAAAATTAAATTATCACTTTCAAACCGATATGTGAAATGTACTCTGTTAAGATTAAATAAAACTAACTGCGGATTTAATATTTCTTTTTCTTCTAATGTACATTAACAATCATTTGAACAGAAGTTTCAAAACGAATTAATTTTTAGCTAATTTTTTGAGTTCCAATATATATATATCTTGATGATATTCCTTAACTGGGTGACACCAAACCGTCCCCTCACCATGTGATAACGTCACATTCAAAGACTGATTCATGTTCTCTGATTGAAGTTCACTGATTCAAGTTTATTATTTACTATAGGAGTAAATATTCTATTCATAAGTTCATTGTATATTTTAAACAGTAAATAAAAAGTAGAAATAGTTTTCGGACAGATACCGATATTTTGTTAAAGTTACTTGAAACAATAGTGTATATTTTTTTCGGCTTCGAATGGAGATATAATTTTACATTAAAACATTACGCCCCCGGGTGGGCTCGAACCACCAACCTTTCGGTTAACAGCCGAACGCGCTGCCGTTTGCGCCACGGAGGCTGACGGAATGGCAACGAATTCTCAGTTCACGGAAACTCAGTTTTCAATTTCAATAAAGTATTTATTTGGAAGTTTCTTATAATAAAATCGTTACTTCTTTAGTATTGGCTTCGTGACTTCAGTGCTGGGTTAGTTCATACTAATCACACACGATTAATACGATATTCACTTGTTTACCTCTTCGATTCACGTGTTCAACTCTGCGTTTGAAAATGGCGACAACTTTATTATAACAGTTGTGTCTGTACTTGTAACGACTTTGATATTATTGCAAAATAAAAATCTAAATGAAGGATGTAGTGTTGTACATTGAAAAAGAACCCTTTGTGACTAGTACAGACAACAGTATAATATCAACAAATTTCCGAAGAGTATACATATGGTTGGTTTCGTAAAAAAAAGAAGATAATTATTCGCAGAATAAAACACTCAATGTTGCAGCTTTGAGACTCAAAACTGAACTAACCAATCTATGAATTAAATATTAATTATATTGGCATTTTCTTATGGAATAGACACATTTGCAGAGTGAGATGTATGTATTTCAAGTAATATGAGACGATTGAATAAAGCGTGTCGTTTGAACCTTTGTCGAAAAAATGTGAATAATATTTATCAAATTGTGACATGAAGGAGGAAGAATAGTCACCGGAATAAGGTGAGATATATTTAACTTTCTTCGTATAGAAGAGTTCAAGTTCTTCAATAATTACTAGATCCGTATGTCAGGATGGCCGAGCGGTCTAAGGCGCCAGACTCAAGGAAAACCTTGCCTAGAAATCTAGGTTTGAGCATTCTGGTCCTCTCTGAGGGCGTGGGTTCGAATCCCACTTCTGACAGGTTTTATCGAAAACAACTTTTAGTATCGTCGTTGCGAAGTTGCAAGTTTTTATGTTTTCATTCTACACGAAGTTTTCCGTGGTGTCTTCGGTAATTACCAGGGAACATTTTGAGTTACTATCCCTTTTTGTAAAAGTTTGGACTGAGTCTGACCACAAGTATATAAGTTTGTTTATTTATTTATAACCCGTGCGAATAGTTCCCACACAGTTATAAAACGAAAAATATTGAGAGTTTAAATGTTTCAAATTGCCATATGCTGTGAGAATAAATTACCATTACAAATCATTCATTATATATGCTAACTGAGATATGACATTATATATGCTAACTGAATGATATTCGTAAACAAACCCTGAGACAATAAAATTATTCGAACTACACTCTTATAACACCGAGTCCAAATTGCCTGGATAGCCTAGCTTGGCTGGAATGGCAATGCTGTACAGCGAAATTAAAACGGAAGTATGGTTTTTCATTACAAATTAAAAGATTACACTAATATATTACTAGACACATATTGATGTCGTCAAAAATTACTTTCAATAAATCCTCACTAATGATCTTGAAATATCAAATCCTTTGTTGATTGTCACAAATAGTTCTAGACTGTTTAGTCACGAATCTTGATCTATCATTCTAACTATTATTTCAGTCTGAGTCATTTCCACCTCTATGTCATCTATATATCATCCATCACTGCAAGTTTTTGACTAGTGGGGCATGCAGCACCTGTGGTAGACTCATTTGAATTCACTATGCTTTCAATCAATGTAACAAACACGATTTTTTAGTAATAACAAGTCAATGGTCACACTAAATGGATGTGTATTGGTAAATGATTAAATTTTAGACAGTAAAACCAACGCAAGAATTGGAAAATGTTTACTCATGGTGCCTCGAGTTTTGTGTTTTTTTATGGGGTTTTACGGCTCGTCGACTTCGAGGTCAATATAACCCTAAAATTCAGTACAGGTAGGGAAAATGCAGTTACGCACTGAAGAGAGCCAACATGACTCTCCCCGCGTCTGGGACTCGCCATACCATACCTACTAAAATCCCTCCTGAATTACAATATATCAAGAGGAAAATGAAAGATATCCTAGCCCTCGCAGCCGAGTAGCGTCGGGATCGAAAAGAACGTGAGGTGATCAATGGAGGTCAGGAAAGAGAAATGAAGGAGCTTTGCATAAGTAAGTGGAATTAATGCCAGACTCAGCTCGGAGCCCCGTGTTTGCAAAACACGTACTTACTAGATGTAAGTCCTCTGGGGGATTGCCTCGTGTTACTTTGCTAGCAATTTTGCTGAAGTCAAATGTACAACTAACATTTTCTGTTCTCTATATGCAGGATGAGCATTGTTAACAATGTATATATTTATTGTCTTTTGTATTCGTATACACGATTATTGTATGATAATTGTTACGTACCCGATCGTATCTTAATCGTTTATCGAAGAGGAGGAATTTTTGCAGAACATGTCCAAGTAGCTAATGAAATATTTCTTGTAAACTTTGATGGCTTGTGTATCATCTTAATGCGATTGTAAATAAATTAACCAGAACTCATGAGAAACATGCTTGTCTTTAAGATACATATCTTTGACAGCTGCTTCTTCTTGAATATATAGTATTAGTTTCTTCCGAATTTGGGATGAGTACCTCCAATATGAATAGAAATATGGATTTTACATAATTGAAAATATATATCAAATTCATAAAAAATAGTTTTGTAATTTTTTCAGAACTGAGATTCGAACCTACACCATCAGATGAAGACCCGGATGATTGGACCTATATCGTAGTACATGGATTTACTTGAGCCTTGCGACATGAAAAAACCACGAAATGTACGTACTCCATGTTTCATTTTTGACTGATTCTAGAAGAAATGCTGTATGAGTGGTCGGGGTTCGAACCCTTGTCGTTTGAGGGATTTTTCATCACACCTCAACATCCAGACTGACCCCATGACCAACTCTCGTAAAATGAGTTCCGAATCTAACCTGGGGTCAAACCGACCGGAGTGAAATGCTGAACACATCTCCTCCTGTTGCCAAGACCTACTATTGCGGTGTTATATTCTCCGTAGGCGACCCGTTGCGTAGTGCCCAGCTGGTTCAAATTCGTCTGATCCAAGTAGGATTCGCGGAGGTGGACGAAGCGGGATTTGCAGCAGGTTCCCTCGGGGCTCTGTTTTCCCTGCCTTTCTTTCCACAACAATATTACTCATCATCATTTCACCCTAGGTAAGCACAATATATCTAACACTGATAGCAGTGCGTTGTTCACACATTGCCCTTCCTAACTAAACTTTACAGTGCACTCCGTGAAGCTCACGGTCACCGTCGGGACTTCTTGTTGGACAGTTTGACCTTGAACCGAGCGCCCTGTCGCTTTTTACCAGAAACGCTAGACGCGTCTTGTAAGGGTCGTTTATTCCCAGCCCTTCCGTCGTCACCTTCTCAGGAAGTAGACATGCCTCGCTTGTTTCTCGTCGTTCTTCTGTCGCAACACGCGCGTAAAACAAAAACCGAGAAGGCGATTAGGGCGGTCTATTTTTAGCAGCCGCTGCGTCGTCTGCTGCTCTTCTTTTCTCGCCGGTGAGGCTCAGCGGCGTGCGACGTCACACTTCGGAAGTGACGCACACAATTGTGGGAGCTGGCGGGTCGGAACGGAAGTTAAACCTCGAGCATCCTGCTGTGGTCGCTAGTAGTGGGGGGAAAGGTTGGATGACGTGAATTTTCCGTCTGACTGGTGAGCAGGGCCCTCACGTTAAGGAGAGGGGGTTGCGGGCGGGAGGCTTCCCCATGCAAGTTACATCTTCGAAAACTCATCTAAACTGGCAAAGTTACACTTGTAATTAGGGGAGAGCAAACTGTTCAAATTTTATTCAAATATTTTTAAAATTGAAATGTATATTATATAAATTCGATTATATACAATATAGAATATTTTTGAAATTGATGGTCCGTACGTACATTGTCGTTTGATCTACACATACAACTCTCAGAGCTAGATAAAAATAATACGTGAAATATTACTTTACAGTAGGTAATATGATATATGATTTACATAAACAAATTAAATAATAATTAGTTGTTTCAAACAAATGATTTATTTTAGCTTTCGGCGGTATTGTCATGCTTACTGATATTACTTGTGGAGCGAAACAGATTATTATGAACCTGTAAAACAACATGAAAATTGAGTATAAATATTACCGTACGTTTTGCGTCACGCACTGTCACAAACTGATGGAAGTACCACGTAGTAAAATAATACAATTCAGATAAAGTAAATTTATCTATTTATTTTACCGGTGTCTATATTTGCCAGAAAACGTTGTTACAAAATCGGTAAGGATTTCTTTACGGAATATGATAAAACATGACAGGTTCATGAACATAACCCGAGGAGAAAATTAAAAGAAGTCAATCTCTTGGTTTTTTTAAATTTTTTCTTAACTTAAAATTGTATAGGATATCCCTAGAATTATCTCCAGAAACTACCCTTTAACACCCCCCTCCTCTCCATAGCACACATGTACTTCTTATACCCCTCCCCATACTCACGTAACTTTGATACAGTTACTTAATTGTTCGTTCCTCATTGCTCTGTGCTCTGAGCTGTTGAGTGTGGATTACAAGGACAAATTTTTAAGTTAAAAAGCGCTCTTGAAAATATGTCCTCTTAACAGGGTTAACTCACCGTAATGCATTCTAACGATATAACCCTCACCCCTCAGGGTGCGTTACTCCATTTATGAACACGAAGACACTCGGAGAAAGATCCTTCTAACGCATATTGAGGTCATTCATGAACCGTCGATCTCGTCTCCTCATCCAACGAGACCAGGAGATCGGGGACGCAGTTGCCAATGCGTCTACTTTTTTCTGTCTCCGCGATGGCTATCCTGTGGACTCTCATTTGGAGTTAGAGGGTACGCACAAGTACAGCTTTGTATAGATTCGCGAGGGGAGAGGCAGTTGAAGTGCTGAATGCGAATATCTCTATGGTATCCAGACCTCGGCGCGCATTCCTGTTGGAAACCGGTCATTGACAATGAGTCCCGAAAAGAAGAAACACGGAAAACTTGCTTCTTCAGATCAAACATTCCTTTTCTGAGAGTGAAATAAAAAAGAAATTCTTTATTTAAAAAACAACTTACTGGTACAAAACCATTGCAGATAC
>NNCF01129100.1:305337-367507 GCA_002313205.1 Laupala kohalensis | reverse complement strand
GGGGGGGGTGGAGCTTGGACTGAAGTATCAATTTAAGAATTGTTCTGTTAAACGAAAAAAACAGCAACTAACTGTACCAAATCGAAACTACATAGAGCATAATTTTATGATCAAAATTGATTTATAGACATATATGAAGGTTATGCAAATTCTCCGATTTCGATTAAACTAATATCCTCTGAAATTTTTAACGAAGCCAGGTTCCAGCTACGAATTCTTCTCTCAACCAGGGTCTCTGTAAATTTGACAACGTAAACAGAAATATCCACTTACCGGTCATCAGCTTATCAGCCATCCAGCCTTCTCAACTAGCATAACCCTTACGCATTGAGGCGATGTCAATAATATTTCTCATTCATCCAAATGCATTTTTAGTACCCTCGGACCGGGTTCTTCTCGGGTAGGACTCTCATGTATATTTCGTAGGGCCGATTTTTTATTAGAAGACGTTTTTCATAACATGTTTGTGTTTCCATGCTTCTCTATTGCTAGATGGTTTATCATTCATGGTCAAATATAAGTACTTAATACAATTATTAGTAGTTCTATTAGCATGAATGATATTCACTCGAAAAATCCGATCTAAATTCCTGATAAAAATATATGAAGATACTTAATTAACGAGTACTCTCTTTCAGAATAATGTCTCTTAACGTATTTATTACTGTTTAAAAATAACACGATTTAACTGCGGTTTGAACGGAAACTGTTAGTTGCAATCTGTGGGCTATTCCAAATTTCCTGTTTCGTCCAGAGAACGATATATCACCAAATCAAAATTAAATCGAAAATAAATTGAAGCTTTATTATTTATTTATTAACGCGATGTTTTTATGTAAAACCCATACTTCAATATTCATAGACCTTTTTTCAGGCACTTAGTTAGTGCTCTCGAATATTGTTATCAAGAAATTGGATTTTAGTCATATAATCTTGTCTAGAAAAAAGTAGTCTCCTTCGATATTTTTTTTTAAATGTAGAAAAATTTTGAACATTTTTTGTTTGAATGAATTTTTGCCCACTAGGTCAAAGCCAATGTTTCAGGAATTAACGATGCATTCAGATTTTGGGTTCAATGGAGAGAATCAGTCCCAGTCGTATACAGAACTTGTATTTGATTTTTCAAAAACCGCATCTTCAGCGCCATCTTTCACCAGTAATTTTGTTCTTTTCCTTGAAAAATTAAATGTTTCTCTATCTTAAAAAGGTGAATAAAATTTTGCAACTTTACTTGTCGCACGAAAATGTTAAAATGATCACGAAAGTAATGTGTTACTATACCGAACCGCAAATTAATTAACACTTAGATTACATAAACATACAATTTGCTTTAGAATTTTCAATTTTTTTCTGAGATTGGGATGTTTTTTTGGAGCATACTATGTCCTAGACTATATTCTTTTGTTATGACCCGTCCCTAAAATATTAGTCTGTATCCGCCTCTGAGAATAGAGGTAAATTAATATTACAGTACAAAGTTATAAATATAAGACAGATTTGATATCGTAACACATGTCTAATCAGGTGTCACTTTTCGTTTCTCTTATTTACTTTATCGTTCTCATACATGTACTTTCTTTTAAAATATATACATTCCTTGAGCTCAATGCACTTACATTGATAAATGGTTTTCAGGACTCGAAATTGTAATGTAGAGTTGTAGTGTAATACAGATAATTTATTTTTCTACATTTATACGAAACATTTAAACAAATACCACTAAGGAGGACGTAATATATTCTAATTTTAAGTATGAATTAGAAAATTACTAACAATTTGACAAAAAGTGCAAAGATTGTTCTAGAAATTTTCATAAAATTTTATGTTCATGTTTAGTTATCAATTAAATTAAGTAAATACTATTTCTAGAGTACGTGCACCAACTAGAATATCGAGGAACGAATTAAATTGAACCATCGTTTAGTCAGAATCATTTGTTTGGGTTCAAATAAGTGTCAGGTATGTAAATGCGACAAGTACTTTTCAGTGCCTTCATACTCTTCAATAGTGAGTAAATGATTGAGAATATAAGTTGGTTACTATACCATTATTACATTAGAGAGAACAAAGATTTTGCTATATCACAGCCGTGATATAAAACTTGTGATTAAATCTCATTCTTACGCAACGTTTTATTTTCCATTAATAAAGACATAATATTTTTTTATTCATTTCATTACTAGGAGACAAGTTAAAGAATAACTACTCCAATCCTTTTAGAAAAGATATGATAAAATCAAAGTACAATACATATGATAGTTTTACAGATATGATAAAAAATTAAAATCAATAGGAATTAAACTCAAAATGTACATGAGAATTTTTAATTCTATTATTTTCTTTTTTATTGACCTTTTTTATTATTATTGTCATTTTATGTACATTTATATTTTTCAGTGTATGTTACTGACGATGGCTTTATACCAATAAAACAATGAGCAACAACCTTTCAATTTATCATTATTGACAAAAGTTCGTTACTGAAGTTAAACTTTAACTATTCAAAATTTGAAAGGTCATATTTATTTGAGAATGGACATATTACTTAAGACGTGACTCGTTTTATAAAATAAATGAAGGATTGCAGTGTTTAACCGTAATTTACGTCAAAGTCTTTATACAGGATAAGTGGTTTTAACATCGTGTCTTGTAGAAGTTCGCAAACAAATGTACATCCGCTCTTCTCGCCGCGTTCCGCTATTTCGCAATCAAAGTCAATGAAGATAATTTCAAAAATACCGCGAATAAAATAACATTCCTCTCCTCTTCTTCCGAATACTTATTTCGCGGAGATGCCATTGCAACGGTCAGGTGGAAATAGTGGCGAACCAGGGTTCGAACCTAGGACCTCTTTCTCTCACAGCAGGAGTGCCATCCTCTGCAAAATTAGTTTTACGTAACGAAACTTGCACACCATTATGCCGTGGTCTACATTAGATGTTTTATAGGTAACAATGTTGAACTATTTTTGTAGATTTGAGTTGAGATTTTTAGATTTGTTACTAGATTAGATTTTTTACCCTTTTTCTTACTTTGGGGCGGAAAGTGATAATTGCGCCATTACCTTAGGGCTTCCGGTGAATAAATTAACTTATTGTACTCCACATGGCCGTACGGACTTTTTATCACTTATTGACACTAAATTTATTGATATTTAGATATCAAACACTTAAGAACCCTTGGTGCCTTTTCGATTCGATCATATGGTGTCCCAGGATCTCACACGCGTCGTGCGTCTGGAGCTCGTGTGCAGCCGTGCATGAACCCCTCGGTCGTACGACCTCTGGGATGCCTCGCTGATTATTCTCGCTGGATGTGGCGCTTCGTTTAATTTTTTTATTCTCTTCTCCTCTTGATATCAATCTGCGACTCCGGAATACATTTGCTCTCAAGTGGTCGCTCTGAATCTTCACTCCGTTGTGTTGCGACAGAGCGTCACACGTATCTCGCAAGGTTATGTTTTATGCGTGTGCTCATGTCAGATGCAAAGTGAAGGAATACATGAGCTGGAATATTAAATAGAAGCAAACCTCATCCTATATGTAGTAAGCAATTATGACGTCACTAGATAACGTGCTCTTGGAGTAAGCAATATATCGTGAGGAGTTCATGTATGAATTTTCGTTTGATAATCTAGTAATGTCGTTGTGAATATTTGGGTCACATTTCTTATTATATTTTTCGAATATCGAACAGGAAAAAAATGTTTATCCTCACTGAAAGTAACCCAAATATTGTTACGCGAATTTCATAACATTGAACACGGAAACCATGCAAACAGGGGATTGTTACGTGTGCAAATTGTTTAAATTTGAAACACTCAGAAGTTGTTTTACACGTGAGTATATCTAGTCTGGCTATCTGAATTTTAAAAAAATAATTGTTATTTGATACGACGAAGAAAAATCCATAAAAAGTTATGGCATCGATTGAAATCTTTCAAAGTTGTCAAGTGCATCCAGATAGTCATCGAAATACCTGGAAAACGTGTAATATGTTACGTTTATGAGGGCCCATTGTATCTGAAGATAGATGGCAAAGTTGTTAATTTTACAAACTTAGGTTCCCTTTATCTTGGAACTTGATCATAAATACACATTGCAGACTTCATTTTGATGAGTAAACTTAAAATAAATTTTGTCAGAAAAAAAGCTGAGATTAGACGAAGTTTCATTTTTCTTATAAAAATGTTAATATTTTTTCCAGCAATGTTGCAGTCATATTTTTATGTTAAAGTGTATATACCCCATATCTATATGCAGCCAGTGGGATTTTTTTTCAAAAACTGTACAATAAATATTTTAAACAATGTGTAATTCTTACAAAAATTATTTACTAAACTGTATATATTTATGCTATACATTATTGTTGCAATTACTTGCACGGTTTATCACTCAAAGATACATTAGATCAACGTAGTTAAGTCACGAAAGTGTCACCGAATTTCGTTCTGTAGCGTTTATATTGTACGTACAAGCTGAACCCGAGCGCGTATAGTTCGCGGGCAATGTAAACGAGGGAAAATATTATGCTTTTATGTATCAAATTTCTGGGAGAGTTTTGTTACTATTAACTCAGACTCCCAGTACATTGCATGACAAAATCCGCTAGGTAAAATACTTTCGTAATTGTCGATCGACATTTTCGTAATTATCGATCTGCCGTTGGAATTGCGATGTCTTTTCATTCTTCTTTCTAATTTTCTTTCTATTTGTGTACCCATGCAAAAACAACGGTGTTGAAACATTTCAAATGCAAGGTTAGTCTTTGTTTATATATATTTTTTTATATTCTTCTACACTCAAGCACCAACCGGGAAGTCGAGTAAGAACTTATGTTAGTTCGTATTTTATTTGTAATTTAAAGCAAATTATAAACGAAATAGTTCTTCGTTAACATGTAATATTTACGCTCCTTCCATAGCCCAGAAAATAATCATAGTTATGACTACTTTTTGCAAATCGCTTTAATACGACGGGAGAAAATGCGGTATTTTCATTACTCTCAGAAATAAGTTACATAAAAGAGGTTTTATACGACGGGTTCTTCCAATAATTTATTAGAGATTTTAAACGTGAATTACTCGTAATTTATGGGAAGAGACAAGTATTAATTACCAAAAAATCTGTCCCAATAATAATATAATTTACGTAGTAAAACTAATGACGCTTGATTATAGAATTTTTGCGTTCGTTTTTTTTCCCCTAAATGGTTGTGTCCCTCACAGATACCTTTTCGAGTGTGCATGGTATCCTAAATTTTCTTCAATCTTCAAAGGTTTTTGCTCAAATTTCCCTTACACCTCCCTTCCCAAATACTTCTTTGGGGTACTCACTCATTCACCTCCGCAACATAAAAACCGCCAAATAATCGGAAGTCAAAACAAAACTTTTACACTTTTGTGTATGACTATGTATAAAAATATTGTCCTCTTAACTCATCAGTGATGGTGAATCTGTTCAGTATTATATGAGAATAGTAAAACTGCGTTATATTAGCGGTTATTCATCATCTCCCTTTTATCCATCTGTTACATCAGCAGGTATTCGATGTTATCTGTGAAGGTTCAAGAAACCCTATGTTCTGTTGTGGGTCGCACGGAGACTGAATGAATATGCGGAGTCTACTTGGGTGTTGACTGCGACGGAGGCGTGGACGAATCGAGGAGGGGGAAGTACGTTACGAAAGCCCACGATATGAGGCAGAGATGGCTGTGATACGTCTGTCGAACGGTGCAGCCAATAATATGTTACTACTTTTGATCCCGGCAGAGGATTTCAGTCATACGGACATGATAACCATTGAATGTATGGTGAAAGCAGCCGATATGTTATATAAACAGTTATCCTGCATATTTATTAAGTTAAATAAACGAGAAAAGAAATTATAACTATACGTGGACTTCGTCGTTCGTCGAATCATGATTAGCTTCATCTGGAAAGTTGGTTATGAACTTACTTTTCGAGAACTTTGAGTCAATTTATGAACTTAATTCAACTCCAGTTCAATTTATATTTTCAAACAAATTATAGAAGACAAAGTATATTGTTTAAAATTACGATTCCGTCCCCGTATAAAGGAATAATGTTCGTAATGGTACCTTACTTGTCTTAATTGGTTGAGAATAACGAGAGGTAAGGTTAAGCTTTTGAAATGAAGTAGTTTTTTCAACTTTATTTCAACAGAATGTTATAAGTTCATTTTCTCATAAGGTATTGCAAAATCATTTGTGAAAGTTTAAATTTTCTGAGTAATAAAACACAGATAAAATATTTTTTTCAACAAATCTTTCAAAAATTAGCTTCAAAAATAAAGTGAACGATATGAAATGGTATGTGAACATCTTAAAATACCGGGAAAGAAAAGCAACTTGCTGCCGTTAATGATTGACGCGTCACTGTAACGAATTAAATTTCATTTTTATCATCATATAAACTCACATTCATTTGAAAAGTTATGGATTAAAAAAAAATAAAGTACTCAACGTAATTTTTAGAGTAAATCTGCGTGACGATTACCTATCGAATGACAATTTCGTATATTGTCAGGATGGCCGAGCGGTCTAAGGCGCCAGACTCAAGGATATCCTTGCCTAGAGAGCTAGGTGTGAGCATTCTGGTCCTCATCTGAGGGCGTGGGTTCGAATCCCACTTCTGACAAATTTTTGCTCCAATGAAAATGCAAAATTCGGGAACCCACATGGCCACTGATCATTCATCTAAATAACTTATATTCTTCCATTGGTTTAATCGTCTACAATCAAAGGGTTTTTGTAAGATGTCGAAAGAAATTTATATGTACAACGAAACACATTTTATTTTACTATATATTATAAATGGCGAAATGAGCATTACCAATTTTCACAGATGCAACACTTTCCTTTTCTCTAACGATGTTTTGGAATTAATATCAAACGTAACACACAGTAAAATCTAACTTCAATAGCTTACATCATTCTGATCAATTCCATATAAAATATTATTCGAAATAAGATTCGAATATACTTAATTCACATTAATTTACTGAGATCCGCACCATATTTTAAAAAAAACATTAATCTTTAGGATTCTATTTATAGCTTAGTTTTCGAAACTTTTCTCAAGATATATTCCAAGACTTTCCCTTTAATTGTGTTGATTGACGTATTTCACATTTTGTTAAAGAGGTTGCCATTTCGTTTAATCAACTGGAAAAAGCTCAATATAATAATTGCTCGACTGGTGATAGTTTATACAACATTGTTTTTTATCCTCTCTTAATAATAGTAATAATTATTATTATTGTAAATAACAATAATTGATTTTCTTCTTTTCCAATGGATCACATCATGTCTATGTTATAGTTCGCATTTTATGTATCAAGAGATATTCCCAGAAAGGCAGTATTTAACACCAATTGTGACGTCGTTAACCGTTTCCTTTACTTTAATTTCGTGATTCACGGAGATAGTGGAAGTTTCAATGATTTCATTTTCTTGTTTTATTTTATAATTGTTTGAATGAGACGAACACTGAAATTTTTACTTGTGAATTTCTGGAAATAACTAATTTTCAAAGACTTTTGGATCCTTAAACAAATTATGCAATTTTTTATTCACTTTTCGTCGNTTTTCTTGTTTTATTTTATAATTGTTTGAATGAGACGAACACTGAAATTTTTACTTGTGAATTTCTGGAAATAACTAATTTTCAAAGATTTTGGATCCTTAAACAAATTATGCAATTTTTTATTCACTTTTCGTCGATCTAGTGTTATAAATTACCTTTAAAAATTAAATCCTTTTAAACTCAATCAAAAATGTTTGTTTTCCGGAAACCAAAAACAACACCCAGATGAAAATTTTATACACTGTAGTGCATTGTACTATTGTACTATTATGCACTGCTAACTATAGATAATATACAACTCCTTTTGAACAATAATTCCCCTCGTGACAAGTATTTTGTTATACTGTTATACAGACATCTTACTTGTAAGAACTGTTCACAGTCTGTTGTTAATAAAGAATCAGCTAAGTCTACAAAATTATAACTCCTTGTAATTCCAGCGTGCGTATTAAAAATAAAATTCTTTCTATTTTTACAAATACGTTGTAATACATTAACTCAAGCATGTTCTGCAGCAGTGGCGGATCTAGACCCTACTCAAGGGTGGGGGAGTGCTAACCGGGGAGCATTTTTGTTTGTAGTTATGGTTTTACAACACAAATTTTATAACTATTACCATTCAATAAAATAATCAAATAAATAATTAATCATTAACAATGTGGTATTATTAATAACAATTTTAATAATATTTATTAAAGTTATAAATATAGCATTATTAATTTTATTAATATGGTATTATTAATAACAATTATAACCAACAACAATTATTAATCTGGTATCTTTTACAAAGTATGCCATTTATCAACTTCAATCAGTTAAGAGGTCAGTTCCAATGGGGAAGGGGGTTTATGAAACCGCTCTACAGGAAATAAACAATACACCTAGCAATAAACATTTTTTCCGAAAAAATGTAAATAGTCCTTATCCAATACATTACAAACCACATGTTACAACAAAGCGCTACTCGCCATCCCACTAATCTCTCAAAATCATTCTAAGAACATTCTCTACTTTTTCCTATTTCAGGCGCTTCTTCTTTCAATCCAGGAACACAAGCTAATCCCCCAAAATAAAAAAAAAGTCTGATTCCTCGGAAACGTTTTCTATCCTCCGTGATAGACATTGGAATATGCACCAAATATCAAAACCTCTCTCGCACGTACTTACTCTATCCGCGTATTCACCAGTGCGTGGTATTAACTATAGGAAAATTAGAAAATAAAACAACTGCTTCATACTAAATTTGTTTCTTAAAACTATCTTACAATTGGTCAAATTAAGGTATTTCCACCTCAGTGCTCTGAAAACAAAAATTAAAACCTCGATACAACCATGAGGTCGGCCAGATAAATGTTATTTCCAGGAAGAGATAGTAATATTGGAGAATTCATTATTATTTTGAATTCTTTCATTTGAATGAAACAAACTTTTTGGATGCTGAACGGAGTTTAGTAGGTCATTTTGTTGTCATCGGATGCGGAGATTCTTGGAAACGTCTGTCACGTTGATACAGAAACACCATCGTGGGGTTTATTTCAAGGTTTTGTATGAGTAATATTGACGGAGACGAGAATTCAAAACGAAGAATGACATACTCGCATTTGGTAAATCATTATTTTTGATTATACTTGTTTCACACCGCCTCGAATTTGTGCAAGTACAGAAGAAATTAGAAGTAAGCAACGAATTTTTTGTTCATTTTGCTTAAAAAGTTAACTGTTAAAACCCTATTAAATGAATCTTAAACATAATGTTAATAAAATTTACAAACTTAGTTTCATACAATAATTACTTTTTAATCTCCAACATGTTTCATAATATTCACACAACTTTCAAAACAATGATGAAACATTTTACATTCTAACAACAATTCTTCTACATCTTAATAATTACAACCAATACGAATTGTTTTCACGATTTGTACAGGTTACGTGATTCTTAAAACTGCTCTCTAGCGGAAGACTTTTAAGAGAGAGAAACTGGGCGCAATAGTGCTGTCTGGGAGGCCGTTTATGAACTTGGGAAAGTGACGTATCCATTGAACTCACCGCGACAGGGACATTCAGCCATCTGCTTACTTAGGCCCTATGTATTTAAATGTTTAGATCACCTATTAGTAAAGGATCGGAAAGGACTTGAGTATGCAAAAATTTTTGGTCGCAGTTTATTGTCAGATTCGAGTTTGTAGAGGCCAAGAGGGTTGGAAAATGCATGGTGTCGATGTCACTGAGAACAGGTTTGAGGGTTGAAAATATGTTGCGCGT
The DNA here is from genome assembly GCA_002313205.1 of Laupala kohalensis. NCBI lineage: Eukaryota > Metazoa > Arthropoda > Insecta > Orthoptera > Trigonidiidae > Laupala > Laupala kohalensis. The sequence goes on along the minus strand of NNCF01129100.1, from coordinate 357,636 downwards.
GCTGCTCAGTGACAGTAAATTGACAATACCTCGGTAACTAATGGCTGTAGAAACGCTGTTAGTGCCAATGTTTTTATCTTTTAGTTCTAGACAACTTATATACTGCAACAAATAGTCGTAAAATGAACCGTTTTTGACGAAAGTACGACACAAATTGAAAAATGTGTTAATTCAAAAAATCTCTCAACAGTGACTTCACTGATACAGCTTGAGTATACAAACTTATCGCCGCATGCGGCTCGCGAATCATTTTTTAGGTCAGCGAATTACAGTAAATTTACATCGTATTTTTTATCAAGCGATGGGAGACACAACTTTGTGTTATAAATCTGTCAAAATTAATATATGGCTACGATATCATTCAATAAAAAATAAATAAATGGTGAAATAAATTCATAGTTTTAACTTAAGTTTCTTTTAATATGCAGTATTGTTATGGAAAATTTATCAAAGTATTTCCGAATTAATTTCTTTTACCTCTTGACGACTTTACTGGATTATTTTCGTAATTTCCGGAGGTGTCAGGACAATCTATCTCAACCCAACCCACTTCGTCCTTTCCATGCCGTGATGTGATATCTCCAAATTTCGTTAATCATGTAATGTCAGTGATTAATCATTTCTTCAGTAAAGAAAAGTGATAATCAGTGATTGAAAGATACATCGATCTTTCCTCTTTGTTTTGTGAAGCTATTAGATAACAGATTCGCTTTCAGTGCTTACGATAAAAATTAATTGTAATGATTAAACTATAAATTGATAGAAAAATTTAATCGTTAAAATCGTGTAAATGCAAGAAATAAAATAAATTGATTATAAATGAGAAAAAAATGCCTGTTCAAATGTAACGTCAATAAACATTTTAGAAATATAAATTGGATATATAATATTTTACAATGCAACATATTCTAGAAAACTGAGATTTCCTTCTCTTTTTTTTTGCAGACATAAGATATATTACTGCATTATGTATTACTTGGATTACGTGTGAATTATACTGCAATGTCTCTACGAGCTCTGAAGCCAAGGACAAGTATAATACTATCGATGACATTCAGGGAAGCTCACAATAACTTTTTCTCTTATATTCCCCTAGATATTAATTCTATGAATAAGTTAAAGAATTTCTACATTATTCTGAATCACTACTTTTCTGAAAGATTAGGCACTTCACTTACAGTACGTACTTAAAATGTTCGAGTAATAAAATTTTCATTTAAACCTGTGATAGATAATAAGTACTTCCTAACAGTTATGGTTCACAGTGAAAACACATGGCAGGTTCGTTTAAAAAGAAGACTGACAGGAGAGAAAAAGCAGTATGTATAAATCATGACAATACGTTTTGTACTTCAGATAAGTCAGCATTAAAATTTGTCAGGAGTGGGATTCGAACCCACGCCCTCAGAGAGGACCAGAATGCTCAAATCTAGTTTACTAGATAAGGATTACCTTGAGTCTGGCGCCTTAGACCGCTCGGCCATCCTGACGATATATGAGGTGGTCAAACTATGGGTAATCGTCACGCAGATTTACTCTAAAAATTACGTTGAGTACTGAATTTGTTTAATGTCAATAAACATTATTAATGAATACGCATCATAAGACGGTAAAATAAAATTTAATTCGTTACACTGACGCTCCAACCATTAACGGCAGCAAATTGCTATTCTTTCGTGGCATTTTATGATGTACCCATACCAAATCATATTGTTCATTTTATTTTTACATCTAATTATTAAAAGATTAAAAAAATAATTATGTGTGTTATGTTACTCAAAAAGTTTATTCTTTCACAAATAGTTCTTTAGTACCTAATGAGAATATGAACTTCTGATTCTGTAGATAAGGCTTAAAAAATCCTTCATTTTCAAAGGGTTGCTTTTTGTTAATATCCCTCTCAATCGCGTTGATTGTTAATCGGACTATTTAAACAACGGAAAAAGTATGGCTAGTGTTGAATTTACGGCATTACGTCGATTATGCAGTCAAAATATTATTTGTGATATTCGATACAGCGTGGGCCACCTGTTAGCTATCGCTTCAGAGAAAGATAGTTTCGGTGCACCACCGGAAGAATACACATCATCTGCTAAGACTCGCGAATTATACTACTGTAAAAGAAAGGTAAGAAATTCCTGAACAAAGACTAAATATGCATAAATGAAAGGTTGGCAGACGAGGTAAGAGATTGAAGAAAGGCGATACAAAATTGACACAAATTTTTTTCGTACATTTTTGACCGCTTTTGGAGTATGTAAAATGAATTGGAAAGTCTGAGACAGATGATTGTGTTTGTGGGAAAGGAAGCGAGACGTGTGAGCATGTTATGTGGAGTTGTGATATCTATAACAGAGAGGTGAGTAAAAGAGAAAATTACAAAACTTGGATGTGTTCCAGATAGAAGAAACAATCAAATGTATAGGCACGAAGCAAAAATTTCATATTCACCGAGAGTATGCATCACTAGCTACTTTTGATATTCTTTTAACAAGGTACATGGTATAGTAAAAATAACATCCATTTCAAGCTTCCCAAGGTTACAGAAAGAATTTTAAATTCTGGACTTCAATTAAGTTTGTATTAGTAAAGCACTTAAGATGAAGTGTTGTAAGTTAAGGGAGAAAAAGAAATATTGTGATGTCTTTGTTGAAAAACATAGTAAATAAATAAATTTACTATTTTCTTGAAATCATACTAAATTATCTGTCACGTTGTGCTTATATCACTCACGCTTCCTTAACAGTTTGTTCCCCTCTTCCGGACTTGACAGATTCAAAATAAAAGTGTTTGTCGCATCTCTTTTGCTCCTATTATCGAATGTGTACGTTGAATGAGTTGTATATGCGATAAAAGTATCGGAGTTCATGTCAGGATGGCCGAGCGGTCTAAGGCGCCAGACTCAAGGAAATCCTTGCCTAGTGTAGTAGGTCTGAGAATTCTGGTCCTCGAGAGAGGGCGTGGGTTCGAATCCCACTCTTGACACATTTTAATGGAACGCCTTGTCGTATAAAAAATTATTGATAGAAAATTTCTTATATTCCTTTTTGTGTAATATCTCCTAACATTCAGAACTGACTTAAACCCGATGATCACAAAAAAAAGAGTGAACAATTCCATTCATATGCTTTCACATAATCTATGGACCGACTATTTTCCTTAGCACTTTCAATTCACGAGACTTCTATTAAAATTATACATTAAGTATTTATTAATCTGAAATTGAAAAATCAGTCTTGAATTTTTTATGATTGACAGATAAAATGCAATTGAATGAATTTTCATCGCATTTATATGCGAATTATATGATTTTTTTGTATAACAATTTTATTATCTCCCAGTAACGCTTCTTGTCTAATTAAGATTACATTTACTTCATCAAATTGCATAAAACATTTAGAGCTATGATGTCTAAGGTTTTAGAAATTATCTTGTGAATGTTCTGGTTATTATGCATCTCTTAATTAATCAACGTTGTCTTCCTATTTTCTTTTCCGTTTACTGGTTACTTTTCCAAGAAAGTTTCATATGTTAAAACAATTCGCCGTGTTTGAATTTATTGACTTGTTTCCTTCGTCGTTGTAGCTCAAACACTTCTCGCACATTGTCGAAAAAAGACAAGGGGGGGGGGGGGGCATGGTGGGTCACTTGCTGCTGCACCTGAATTCTCAAAAACTAAAATAAAAGTAAAAAAGAAACAGCAGATATAAGTACCGTTCAAAAATTGACGAATTACGATCTGTTATCCACACCGGTGGACTAATATATGGTGAACTCCACTTGCTTTAGAATCTTTGATAGGAGTTTGTGTCTCGTTTCTAAGCATTTATTAGATGATATATCTACTTTTCCACTTAAAGCTCGGAAGGAAAAGACCTTAAATGGATCCAAACACAGTAATTATTTCGTGGAGTATCGATATGTTCTTACGAAAGTATGAAAAATAAATTCTTGGAATGATAACGAGGATCATCTCAAAAATACTGAATTTTCCCTTGATTAGTTTGAACTATATGTAAGATGAACAGGATATTCCCCACAGTTTCTTTTTGTTCAGATTTTTCTTCTTCTCAAGAATTAATGGCAGTTGTTGTCTCTAAATCCATTGCAGTAAATTCACAGCAACTGTGTTACAACGCGCCTGCTTGCGTGGCCCCCTAACTCTCTGGTCGCTGGTGGGTGAAGGTATCGCGACAAAATGTTTTGTCGCGCGTGCCTTGCGACTGTCCAAGGACTGGTGGAAATGAGGAAGAGTTCTCTGAGTCTGACTCAGATTCAGAGTTCGATGACGACTCGACACTCACCTTCGTTGAGGGGAAGTCGACGGTCAATGCCTGGGTCCTAGATTTGGACACAGGGTATGTGGCCGAAAACTTACCGGAGATTGGGAGTGACCAGAGACAACCTCGTTCCTCGTTCTTACGTAGGACGACTAGTGCTCTTGTTGGAGACATAACATCTCGTCTCCAATTAGTAAGCAGAGGACTAACATCTTGCCTCTGTTGGTGCTGCGGCCTATGCTTCTCTCCTCCTTCGGGTATCATCGAAGAAGATCTCCGAAGCTGGGACATGGAGGATGCCGAAGCGTCGCCAATTGAAATCTCCCCGGAGGGGGTTTACTCTGGTCTTCGCGTGAATCACATTCTTGCAAGACTAGAGGAGACCCCCATGCTGGAGGCTGCACTCCAATATCTTTCGCAACTTCTGGCTCCCGGAGGAGATAGGCTGATGTTTCGGTATCCCAAAGAGATACTAGCGATGCAGCAGATGGCGGCTGGAGTTCCATCTGATCCGGCCGTGCTGCGTCGCTACACCCAAGAAATTTTCCGGAGGAGGGGAGTGTAATTCGATCTGCAAAGTGTAGCCGCGCACTACAAAAGGGTTCTAGGAGTTGTACGTAGCGTGCCTGGGAACCCTTTAGGAATGGTGGTCGTCCGGGGGTAGACCTTTGTCAATCCCAACGCCCATGACGGATGACTGCCATACCTCAGGTTCTCTGTTGGAGTTGTATTATGACCTTGCTTTGAGAATGGTAAATGTATGTGGTAAACGATTATGGACATGGTACTAAATTATGTAAATAATATATTTGTAAATATATGTCTGCTCCTTTCTGATTTTGTTTCTGTAAAAAAAAAATTTTGTTTCTGTAAATATATAATATTGAATTGATGTCTCTTTTGTTTTGTTTAAATTTTCGATATATGTGTTATGTTTATTTTTAATTTCTGAGTTGATATATGTATGTGTTTAAGTTTTATAATATGTGTGTATATACTGTTGGCAGTTGGTTTCCGCTAGTGGTGGGTCACCATGCCTCCACGCGGCGGGGACGGTAACTCCTCCATTTCTTGCGGCGTGCCGCAAGAAATGGGGGAGGCTGAATGGTGGTGGTTTAAAGTTGTAGTTAGATTTTTCGATTTTATCTATGTATGTGTTTTTATTTAGTAGTGAGGTGTATGAATGATATTTAGTAAATTGTTAAGTATGTTTGTAAGTGTATGAATGTTTTTAAAGGGACTCCCCGCAATATGTGTTTCACACGGGTGCGGGGAGTCCCAATGAAATTGTATATAATGTATGATTGGGACCTCTTAGATATTAAAATAAATGAAAAAAAATGTCCAAGGACTTGCCCAAATACTGTCGGGCCGCGGGTGTGAGCCTTGTATAATACATCAAGAACATGCTCCCTCTTCCCCTCGCTTCGCCCTTCGTGTTCCGGAACCCATTTGGGACGGGAGGTTTGAGTCTCCTACCGTATAATAATATCTTTCTTCAATCGATAATTATAAAGAATATAGGATTGTACGGAGTGTGAAAAAAAGAATAAAAAATGTAGTGCGTGACCCTACTACCCCCGATTCGTTGTCAGATATGCATTTTTGAATCGTACAGATGTCAAATGGGAGTCATAATGAAGAAAATTACGTTTTGAATAAACTTCATGAATATATTCGTGAAGTCAGTGATAACATCGTTGTTATACTATGAACTACACATGTGTACACAAAAAATCTATATTGTTTNAAATCTAATTGTTTTCGGAAGTTGGTTGTTGAAGTACCGTTACCATGATAAATGAGATAGCGTCATGTCTTTTCATTCATAGAGAAAGTTCCTTACAATTTGAGTTTCGAAATACTATCCACCGTTACTTGATGCCAGAAAAGAATTCTGAGAAATGAAGATTCAGAAGACCTGAATATTCGTCTACTTTATCTCGTAAACCCAATCATGACAGTAAACAGGAAGTTATTTGCAAGTCGTTAACTATTCTTCGCTTCTATTGATATAGGCAAACCCATAATCCTAATTGCAAGGCGTGTCGTGGTCTGTTCCAGGAAATGCTGATACGTCCGTTGGGGTTTCCCTGTCGGAATTTATGCGAGCGCGTTGCCGATGAGTTCGCTGCACTCTTCCAGAGAAATATTTGGTTGAGCGGTGAGGATGCGCCACCGCTGGAAGGCTTTCGCCCGCGAACTGGGTCACGGACTATTTTAACCTCCGCGAAGAGACGACCGGCCGATGCCCCGCCCCAGTGAGCTGGTGAGCTCTCGCCGCCTCCAACAGACCCCACCCGAAGTTTCCTCAACTCTTCTTCATCTTGCTTTTTATTTTTCATTGGTTTTTATATTTGTTTCGATGTTGCACTTAATATAAAACAGAATGATCTTAACGGATAAAATGAAAATAACTTTAAAATCATTTGTCACTGCTTCCGCTTAACAATAAATCATGTTTATCTGTGTTCGTTGCTCGAGTATTGCGAGAAAAAAAATGTATGCTTGAAATTCGTCTTCTTCACTGGGAACCCGCAGTTTCGCTCACGAAAATTTTATTAATTCGCAAGATACTATTCTTGTATTCGAAAGTTCGGCAGAAAAGTCGGTTGTTGGTGTGAAACATATATTATGCTTCTTTTGCTTAGGGATCGTTCATAGAGTACATCTCGCAATCTTTAAGGATTTTCTATCCCTTCGGCCCCTTGTGTCACGCTTTATCTCATTATACCAAACCCCTTCCGTATCGTGACGTCGCAAAACCATCTGTCCCCTCAATCATAAACAGTAAATATCCCCCTCCCATCATGTCATGAAAAACAGTAATTAAAGGAGAAAATATAATAATCTGAATACTAAGAAGGATTATGAAGGTGGATAGTGTTACACAGTAAGCGGTGCATAATGGATTATAAGACTTTTGTTTTTATTATAGGAAAATATACCTCAATTGAGACAATTTTGAACATCCATGTTAGACCAAATGTTACGTCACACTTTGTAAAATATATTCCAGGCCGCCCAAGATGTGACGTAATTTATGAACGATATATTCTGAAAATAATATTTTTTGTTTCAATTATTTAATGAATGGATCAGTAAGTACCATATCTGAAAGTTTCATAGTTTATTTCATTTTATGTGTGACGGTAAGGACTAGTTCCATTAAAAAATATATTTTTCTATTGCGTGTGTGAAAACGGGGGTCATTATGCACATTTGTCTACCATAGGTATATTTCAATGAATCTGAAAAAAGAGATAATAACGAAGAAGAGTTAATTTCATAGAATTTAACACAACTCCCTCGATGAAATAATTATTTTCTAAAATGATTATTTGAAAGGACAAAATTGATTATTTTGGCTGGTAGGATGTGATTTCATTATTTTGTACTATATTAAGAAAAGAATTGTTGTGCGTTCTTAGCATTAAGCAACTTTTACTGTCGCGCTTCCTTTCTTTCTGATTGTCTCCAGACCGTTTTACACTTCCATAATGCATTTTCCTGTACATTCCTTTATGTTCCATGCCCTATTTCCTCGTACTTCCCATTCTTCAGTAACACTTTCCATCCCTTCGGTCCCAACCCATTTCCGTGTTGCAACTCCTTTTGATATTTTACCATTTGGAAAACAGTTTTCACCCTCACCCCCGACTTACAATCCCTTGTTGTTTATATCTTTCCACTCGGTGTGCACATCATTATTTTCTCTTTGTCTCCTTAAGAAGCTTCCATCTTCATTTCGTGCCTCACCATTATACACTTCATAAATACAATTGCAATTATTTTACAAATTCCCTTCTCAATCCATCATTTATCACAAATTCCCTATTCCATTTGGGGCATCAGCCGTACCCCAAAAACACTCTGGAAGCTATGGGAGTGGATGGTATCTTGATTTTAATAATTAAAAGATTTTTGTAATTGGAGGACCACATGGATTACCATGATTTTATATCAAAACAAACAATAAATCAATGGACGTACAAAAATTCATTGTTTTGCAAAGGAATGACACAAAACACGTTCCCTAATAATCCCACCAAAAGTCTAACCTAAACACACAAGAAATCAATGGAAATACACGTAAAATGTCTAATACTAAAACTTACAGCTAAACATATGGCATTAATTTAAAGATAAAAGAGGCATGATTATGTACAAGAAGGTTCAGTTAAATGTTATTGAATTCGTCAATGAAGGCAGGTTAAATTGATCATGAAAGATCACACTGTACGTCAGATCTTCACTGGCCAGTACGTAAACTCATAGTTACGTTCTTATAGGATTTACCGATCCTCAGTTGGCGAACAGCGTCTCAAGGGGTTGGAAGATGCAGGAGGCAGCGACGTTGTGTGAATCTATCAATAGTATTTAAAGTTTATATGATCACACTGTTTCCATGATCACAATAAAACCATATTTACGACATTTCAGATGGTCACATCTCATGGTTGAAGGAAATGTATAGTTTTACCTCACGCACAACACGCTTCACAAAATGTTAATGACGGACGCAGTTATGGTCCGATGTTGACTTGACGAAGTCTGGAGAGAGAGAGTGATGCTTGAGCTAGTGGCTATGGGGTCTTCCCATGTTAACTCCAGGGAAAACACTCCCGCGTAAATACATTATTATTGAATCGTTCGTGTGGAAATTAAAGAATTTGATACAAATTAAAGATTTGATTCAATGTTACATTAAAATTAGAAAATAAATATTCAGAATTTATGTGGCGATTTTCCATGTAATGAATAAGTAATTGTGTATATTTTGTCATCATGAAATGTCTGGGTGAGAATAGAGCTCTCTAGTGGCAGATTGACGTATTTAAGCCTTTTAGATTTATTGATAGTATTAGATAATATTATTTGCTTCTGGTGGAAATACTCCACCATTATTTTCGTTAATTGCTGTGTATTATAGAAATCTCTTAGATTGCATGAGCGCGCTGAGCTCAAGGTCCCGGGTTCGAACCCCGGTCCCGTCTCCCATTTTCATTCAACGTAACATAATTACGCTGTGTATTATTTCGAAAAGGTAACTAGATTTGATTAATCTCGCGTTTTAGCAATGTACTTTGTAATATTTAACTGCCGTCAGTTATTAGAGTCTCACAGTCATGGTCCTACCTTTCTCATGAAAGTGAGAAAATGTATGTAAATAACCACTAACCCTGTATTTTTTGTTTGTGTGGACGCTGCACTCGTATATCGGCGCCTAAGAAAAAGATTTAGTTATTTAACTAAGGTAAGAGCGTTTTGTCAGGTATTATAGTGGAGGGCTGGAATTGATTGTTAAAAAACGGTTTTTGTAAATTAAGTACATTTTCCATTTTGTAACTATTGGTGGGAATTATACGCTCGGTCCCAGTTAATTACTTTTATTCTAAGGAGTCTGAAAAGAAATTATTTTAGAAATCCGAGTGGCTTACATGTTCTTTAAATAATTTCTTCAAAAAAAGTCTGATATGAATTATTCAGGAGAATAGCTCTTGAAATGATATTCAATGTAATAATATAGATGACAAATGTTTCAATGAGACAGTTTTATACTGTCACGACCGTGGTAGCTTTTTCGCTCGTTACGTACCAATTGTATGATTAGCCAGAAAGCATGGGTTGGATCTACCGAACTGGGTGAAATTTTCACTGAGGGTTCTCTCACCTACAGTACTATTTCTCTGTGCTGCAGTTCTGCGCGGACGGGGAGAGCGAGGAAAGAAGGCATAAGACGGCAAGGAAGGGGGGTGAAGGGTATCGCGCGGTCGAACCTCGCCACTGGTCTCAACACTGACGTCATTTTCCACAGAAAAATCCCACTGATCCCGCACTAATGTTTTATCAATATTTTCAAACTCCCCACTAACCCAATCATTCAGTTTCCTATAATCTTCTCCCATAATGTTCTCGGGACCTTAACCATACATAAATGACAACATGATGGCAAAGAGAATGGTTCTTGCTGCAGCTAAGTGATTAAAGTGTAGAAACGTCTGAATAGATTCCTCTCTTCAGACGCCAGAGCGCTCCACTGTCGCGTAGGAGCGCGCGCGACCGCGTGGGAGCGAGCGAGAGGGAGATCACCGGAGGAGCGACGGGCATCGCTGCTGCGCACATGGCAGCACAGTCGCGACCAGACACTCGCCTCGTTCGCGCGCGCTTTTCAGCTGTCGCCCGCCCGGCGTGCCACTCGCTTCCCGCCGACACCGTCCAATAATGCTCGACGCTGTTCCACCGCCTTCAACTCTTCTCATTGTTGTGTCCGTCCTAACCTCAAACGTCTCGTGATTGTAGGCAGTTAATTTTTTTAAATTTTCTAAACTGTATTTATTTTATTTTTTTGCGTTGTGAATCATAATTTTTTAGAATAATTATTTTGTGAAGTTTTTCCCGAAAAAAAAACTTGTGTGGAGTAAGTGGTTGATGGTGATCGAGAGAGCGCGATTAGACAATTGATTGTTGGGATCGAGCGGCGACAACAATGCGGAGAGGTCGGACTGACGTTTCGGTGCGGAGTGTGGTGTTGAGCGTAATGGCAGTGTTGTGTTTAGTGTGTTCCGCGAGTGCCTTCAATGTGGACGTCAGACACGTACAGCGATACAACGGCAGTGCCAATTCCATGTTTGGGTTTAGCGTAGCGATGTTGAAGGAGGCTCGACAAAGCTGGTGAGTCATTATTAAGTGGTTTATTTTGTTGTGTAGTGAGATTCTTGTTATGAGTTGAGGTCAGGTTTTTATGTTACCTGCTCTTATCGTGACCTCACTGTCGCGACATGTCGTTTTGTTAAAATAGGTATTCGGTTTTGACATAGAAGCACGAAGTCCATATTTGCATTTCCCAAATTGCTTGAAGTAGATTCCTTGCGGTATGCAGGTATATCCTGACAAAATTCATGTTTACATTACAATTTTGAAATAATGTCGAGAACAATATTTCGAAGGGAAATTTTTAAGTTCCTGTTTGAAGTTTGCCTGAAACATTTGTTCAGAATTTTTTTTTTTTTTTTTTCAAGCGAGAAGGTCGTATATTTATTTTAAGACATGAAACCCTCTCAATTATTTAACTTTGGAAGTGAACAATAATTCCAATTTTGTAATTTAACCAAGAAAAATCGTGAGTGAATTTTCGAGTTCTACTAAGAATATTTTATCAATATGAAAAAGAATTCTCTGACACGCATTCATTAAATAGTTTTTCTTTTGTAATTTTGAAAATTTAACACAAATAATTATAACCCATTGACGTGTTCGGAGAATAATGATTATATGTGAAAGGTACGTGGATATGGACATTTTAGCTGAACTGGACATACTTCTAACGTCATGAGCCATTTATACTCATTTATTTTCAAATGCGCGAGTTTTCGCGCGTGTGTATTGACGGAACTTGGAATTATAATAACTGGCTCGAGAACTGCGAAGGATCAATCTCCTCGATGAAATGGAAAATATGGATTCTTTTCGATAGAGATGAGTTATATTATAAAATACGGAAATACATATTACGATATTCTTATTTTTATGGTAACGCATTACAGAATAATAAAATTATTGGATGTTGTTTCCTAAAATTGTAAAATTTTTAAGATTTATTTATCGTTTTCATGTAAGGAGAATTTTTTGCTGATATTCCTTTAATTTACATGATAAACATCATATTACATGACCGCAAATTAGGACTTGCATTCCGTATTTTATGAGAATATTGAAAGAATTTTTGTTAAATATCCGCATTAAGCACTTAATATTTTTAATCTTCTTTCTTCGAGACAATACGTAATTTTATTTGAAAAGAAGTTACCTAGTGTATCAATGATCAAATTTGCGATAGATAAATTGATGATCTTAGAAACCTTTAGGTCATTTTTTGGGACAACGAAAAGTATATCTTCATTAATTTCTGATCGTGTTTTACCTGTAGCAGTAGCATAGTGTTAGCATTAACATATGAAATCGTCAAAAAAGCAGTTACAACAGCGCATGACCACACGGAGGACAATAAAATAATTTACTCTTCGGAAGCAAGTAAGGGACTATCCCATCAATTCCGATCAAGGGCCTAAATGCAGAAGTGGATTTATTATTTCTGTGCCTCCCCAAGATAAGAGTAAATATAGTTGGCTATGTTTTAAGGTATCAACAGAATGCTAACGAAACGTCGTAGGTGTTGTTGATCAGTTCGCCGTTTCGTTCCCCGGTTTTCTTGAACTATTTAAGGCCTTCAACTAGGGGTTTCCCCATCCCTTCAGACAAAGGTCAGATTGGGACCGTAAGTCTCCCAGCAACCCGACATCGCTCCTTCATCCACCCTTTCCCATCCGCTTTCCTCGTGACATCCAGATGTGCACGCGATGGGGTCTGGGGACATAGGGTTGCAGAACAGAATTATGTCGTTTAGCGTCTCCTAGCATACATAACTGTACGAAAATAGAATAAATATTGTCACAGATTTTGCTGCTTCAGTTACATAATATTATAATCCAATTCCTATTTTGATTTTTTTTCTTCAAAATCTTTCTATGTGACGGAATCTAGATCGATGAGTCAAGTGAACTCAACGTGTTTACAATAACTTATTACGACACGATCTGGAGATCTGCGTTGTTCCATACGCCAAGTATGAGGATTATTTTTATTATTATTATTATTATTATGTATTTTTATCTCAGTTTAATATTATTATTGTTATAATTATCATTATTGTAGTATTTGTAAATGGGAAATGTAGCGTGCTATTGAAGCTTCTCTACATGGAGCAAAATGGAGTAGGAGGTGGGTGGTAGGGCTATTGTTCATAGATGAGTCGGTTAGCTGGGTTTACCAACAACTTGGCCCACATGGAGTAGTTAGTAATAGCATTGAGTTTGTATCTTATTATCTATGTTTGTATAATTTTATTTATAAAGCACTTAGTTTAGAACAATGTATTATAGTGAAAAAAACTATTTAACAAACCATTTTACAATAATTCTTAAGTAAATCAACTATATAAAAGATTGTAGGAGGTCAGTATAAGAACAGTAAAAAAGAAACGCCATCTTCTTTATTTCATTATATGGTAGTCCTAATATTGAGGAATATATTTGTGAAAAATAGTGAGATCCTTACATACCCTTTTGGTGATATTCGCTTTTATGTTAAAATTTGATATTGATGCCTATATCTGTGAGGTGAATAAATGAGCCAAGCTTCATCAAAATCTGAGGTGGTGGGAGAGAAAATTACTTTTTTTGGATGATTTCACATGGAATGACCCTTTATTGCGTAGGAGGAAGATGAAAATTGAACTGTTCAGAAATAAGCTTCTATTCCAATAGTATTCAAACTCAATTCTCAACTATGGTTTTGCTGCATCACTTTGTTTGTGCGTTACCGGGGGAATAAAATCCTTCAGGCATTAAGAGGGCTCTAATGACCTTGCCGTTGACGAGCCCTAAAACCCCACAAAAAATAAAAATAAAAAAAATCACGCATTAATTTACTCTCATACGACATTAGACATCATCGCGAGAATTTGGATATAAGAGTTTCCTGGAGCCAATTCATAAAGGTATGAAAAGATTTCAAATTATTTATGCACGATTACATTTCTTTCCTTGTACAATACTTTTTTAATTAGAAAATGAAGATGTCTTGCAAGCTCAAGATAAATAGAATAATAAACGACCGTAAATTGTATTACAAAAAGAACTGTTAGGTCACGAAAAAATTTCGTTTCATACGCTGACACATCATCGCAAAACTATTAAAAGCAGTTCTCTTGAGCTCGGAAGTTAAAATTAAAAAGACGGATATAAAAACGAAATTAACGAGGTCATTCCTCCTGGAGGAAAATTGCAATGTATGGGACTACCCTTAGTCTCCTATGGGATACATGCGTCGGACGAGGTCAACCTGTCGGAGCCGGAAATCGCGGAGCGTGCGTTCGTGAGGCGCAGCGAATGCGTGCTATACGTGACGCAAATTTCGAAATTCGAGTTCATTAAAGATTTTTTGCGAGACGTTTGATGAGATTTGCATGAGAATAAGCTCCGCGTCTTTATTTCTTATGTTGGCTCGAAATTGTTCGGTGATGTGTGTCGTGATTGTTAAGTTTGTTCTTCGTCGCATGTGAGATGTTCAAATTGTGTTATTATATTTCCGTATTTTTCTCTACTTATTTAGGACTTTAATTTTGATTACTTAAGTATTTGACCATTAAATTACTTATGGCGTAGTTGATGGACTCCTGCATATATATATATATATATGTAGCGAAATGAAGTCCTTCCAACATTTCTTACAATACGTTTTCTACATTAACCCCGTTAAATGCTCAATGCCCACATCAGCCTGCCCGCGCGCAATAAAGTCGCTGATGTCACAGGAACTACAGATCCCTGTAAATATAATTAACTACAACATTATATATGCCACACTTGGTAAGAATATTCAATGTTTACACTTCAGCACGGCCCGCTTGTAAACATAACATTCCAAGACCAACAATAAGGTCCGAATGNACTATTTTTTTTTTTGTAATTGGAGAGGAGACATTGGAGAATAAAATTCATTATCAATTTTCCTTTTTGGAAATGTGTACTTTTTGCACGAGAGAAATAATTTAGTGAAGTTAATTTATCTCGCGCGACGTACAACCTTTCCTACAGAGTTCTTGAATCAATTCCTAATCGCTTTGATCGTTTCCGTGTGATGATTCACACGCGACTCTTGCTCAAAGGGGCGTTTGACTGATGAAACTGCAACCCGCATGCCATCTCTTCGTTTCGACCCATTATTTGCTCGAAGGGTTCCTCTCATCTCCTATATATCTTCATTACGCGTCATTTCGGTGACCTTCCCAAAGATTCCTGCTCATCTTGGAGAATTTCAAAAACAATCTGAAAAGCGACGGAATAATGTTGCACATTCAATAAAATATTCCATTTGTAGTATTTTCCAGACCGTTACCACATTCTCTTGGATTTTTTTACATGCTTCGGGTATCCCTTGATTGCTCCCTGGAAGTAATGTAGCTCTTCTGACGGTATTATACCGTAAATCAGAAAGTAAACCTAATTATTGTATTTGTTGGAATAATTCAATTTTAGCACTAATTGATCAATGAATGTAGATTTGAATATATTATAATACAAATCTTTGCTCCGAAGAATATCATCCTTCGAGCCATTTTTCAGTTTCAGGTTTAAAATTAGTTCCTTGTTTAAAGAAGATATAGGAAAGAAATTATAGAAAATGTACGTCAATGGAGTCTGGGAGTAGAATGCTAAGCTGTGAAGTACAAAATCAGGAGAGATCATTGGCTATATGCTCATTTCAAACGTCCACACTGAGTTTCAGCCAGCCTTAAAACGATTGATGAGTTCATCGTGGGAACAATGAAACAAAAATGTGATGCTGGCCATTCTTCTTGTGTCAAGGACTCTAAACTCTTTGACAGTTTATATAAAGTACACTCTGTTTCTTTTTGCATAATGACATGGTATTCCCCCAAACATTATTTTTTCTTTCAATTTGGGATAAGAGGTGATAAAATGAGATTTCGTCAAAAATTATAATCACATTTCTTGCTATTACTATACATTTTCATCGTACGAGATAGTAAATAGATGTAATAGACGTTATACATATATTGAACATATATTGGTAACTTCAATTATCGTGCCATGTTCTGCTCTTTTTCTTTGATGAACTTCATTCTGAACTCGTTTCGAATCCATCATGAAACATAATATCTTCATCGACAAGTGACACTACGCGCTCTCTCAGCAGATCATTTATCTTCTCCAATCATCACCTTAATTACATCTCGTATAATTATAGCTGTTCAAAACGTGTAAAAAATGACACGTGCATGAGCACGTGGACTCGGAATAAAGTTAGCACGTGCCCTTCTATGTTTTAGTTCATAAAATATTACTGTTACCTGAACAAATAAATATGTGACTATACAAACAAAAATGAATAAAATTCATTAGAAAATTTTATTATTATTAATATTTCGATTTGAAGTACCTTACGTGTTTCCAGTGCCGTCCATCCAGAGAACATATTGAATCACGAAATCATGTCTCTGGTTCTTGGTGGACAGTTTGTACCTACTAGTTGCTTTAGGCAAATAAACATTCTAATTACTTAAGAATGAACTAAAGTGAAGATTTCTTGGTACGAAAATGCGAAATGTACCACACACAATGGAATCAGTGATGTGTGGGTATATTTGAATTATTCGAAAACAAGTACCAAAATAAACGAGAAAATATCTCTTGATTTCACACCTCCGTTCGTTCTTTTCTTCGACGGTTTGAAACCACATCACACAATGGAATCAGTGAACCTATCACGATAATTCATAATTTAAGTTCACGCTTCCATTTTTACACTGCAATATTTTCAGCAGTCCACTCAATATACGGTTCGCTCGCATGGATACACTTCGAGAAATTTATCGATCTTTTTCTCCCCGACGCCTCATAAAGTGTTGGTTCCGCATCTGTTGAAATACAATGCTGCTCTGTGCATTCGGTTTTTTCTTGACATTTGCTTGCTGGCACACATATAAACCAGAACTACATGGAATGATTTACTTTATTTTTATATGTGATTATTCCTGTAGCGCAACTCGATGACCACGTTTTCTGAATTCAACCTTCTCCATGAAATTCGCTGCCACACGACAGGGTCGTAATCAGGAATATAGACGGGATACACATTGAAAAAGAAGTAAACATTTTCATGTATCCTGTCTTTTATTCGTTAATTTATGACTTTGACGTTAACATGGAGAATCGGGGTATCCTCGAACATGCTGTCAGTCTATTGTTCGAGCCACATTAACTTACTGTGTTACAGTTTACGTCTGTCATAATTATATTATTAAATTATGAACTTTAACGATCTTTTTCAGACTTGAAAATATTTTTCAATCACTACGTTTCGTCACTTGTTTGCAACTTCGTCAGGTAATCCATAAAAATACAGTATGCTGCTAACATGAACAATATTTAACAACAGGAAAAATAACCTCGTGTTATCCAGGAAACCACTTTCCACATCAATTGGTCCTGTAGTAATAGTTATATTTACGCTTGTTATAATTATATAAAGTTATTGTTATATAACTGTAACCACCTTTTCAAGACTAAAAAATACTCATGACATGTTTCGAGGATACTGTAATATTTATGTATCACCAGAAGAAATCGCAAAACAGTTATGATAAGTTTTGATTGAAGTAATTTTGTGTAAAGTGGTCGTTAAAGTAAATAATTTACCGTGTTCCAATCAGTGGTGGATCCAAGGGAACACGGGGAGCACGTACCACCCCAAAATAAGAGAGAGAAAAGGAAGTTTTTGTACTATGATATGATTCTAGTATGCCATTGAAAGCAACAAAACTGTAATTAAGAGATGAGTTCATAGGACAAACATATGACTTGGTTTTTATAGATTTCCATGGAAACATGACATATGGCTGCGATATTTCACCTTTCTAGCATACTCGCTCTTAAGCGAAATTCCGTGCCACTTATCTCGTACCTGATCTATACTAGGAACGCCCAAATTAAGAATTTGACTGAAAACACGAATTATTTCAAACACATATATAAGACTATTTATGAAAACTGCAATTTAAGTTCATGCTTTATTTGTGTAAAAATGTTTTTCTGCAATGTGAAGAAGTTAATTTGAAAAAAAAATTCCGGTGCAGGGACCCGCATTCCCCGGTATTTCTCTTCCTGGGCCCATCCCAAAATCAAATTCTGGATTTTCCCCTGGTTACAATCCAACATATCAATCATGTTTTTGTCGGGAAAAGCAGTGAAAAAGGATTATTACTGGATTTATACTGGAACTCGTGAATGTTGGTAAATCCATGTTAGCACACTACCTAGCATTCATGCTATTCACCTAAAATCATATCATAGTATAAAAATACGTTAAACTTTTTGTTGAGATTGAACGAGTTTATGTATTTTTAACACCCCAGATAAGTGTACGTAAGAATGTTAAAAAATGGATGTCCTTGTATCCTGCATTTTTATCCAGATCACATCCCATGAATGTAGGCAGCTGGAAAACCTCTGGCGTTGCTGTGGGTATCCTCTCATGCATGTAACTTTTCAATTGACCTCCAGGAATCTCCACACGCACGATACGCAGTTTTTTCGTAATTGTCTTTTTTTCTCTTTCCTTCTTATACGTCTATTTGGCGCTCTCCGCATAAGATCGTGCTCCGACGAGGCTCTTTGCTGGAGGGGAGTTGTAAATGTTGCGCACAATACATATACACGTTCTTAGTTGCCTTGGGTTTCTTCTGCATCTTCCTTCCACCTTCATCAGCTTATCCGTCTTGTAATAATCCGCTTTCTTCTCTTCTTTTCGTGCTTCCACCTTATAGGTCTCCGCATCTACCATCCTCGCTTTTAATTTTACCATTCTTCGCACCTAATTTTATTAACTTACTCCATCATTGTCTTCTCTATTCTACTTCTTCCATTTCTTTTTCATACAATTCTGATCTCTTCTCCATAATCGTTTTTTGTATAATTTCTTTCTTCCTTTACCTCTTTCATCATCCTTTTTCTTTTGATAATCACACCTCCTTCCTACAACTTTGTTCAATCTTCAACACTTTTCCATCTTGTAGTAACCAAATCTCTCTCTTCCCCTTCGGCCTTCCATCTTTTATCATCCTTCTCAATAGATTTCCTTCGTTTCCTCAATTCTTTATATCTTTTATTTTTCTTTCCTCATCCAACAAATTTCATTACTCCTTTATTATCTTGGCCGGCCACCCCCCTTTCACTTCCCTTCTATAACCGTTTTCTGTATACCATCTCTTTCATCCGTCCACTTCGTTTTGACAACCACACTGCCTTCCCACATCTCTGAAATCCAGTCTCTTGCGCGCCTTCGCAACATCTCACCGTCTCCGTTGCCCCGCGGTCCTTGCCCAGAATGTAAATATCGTAAAAAGCGCACGAGTATGCGGAGCGGCGGGTCTCCTTCTTACGACGACGGCGCGGCGCGCTGCGCTAATTTTATCTCGCATCGACGCATGCACGCGGAGACGCGCCTTCCTTCCACACATGGACCCAAGTCAGGAGATGGGTCTCTTCGGACGGAGTTTTCGGAATACCCGAGGCTTCTTGGACAGATTAAAACGATTTGATACATGGGAGTCGATTCATCGTATGTCACCTTCACGTTCTTCGCTTTTTAGGCGTCGATATAGCTGTTGCGGATCCAGGGGGAGGGCAAAGGGGGCACGTACCCCTTCCAAAAAACGAGATGGAAATAGAAAAGAAAGTTTTTTTTACTTCGGAAAAAATTCAGTACACCTATTGAAAGCAACAAGTAATAAAATCAGTGTAAAAAGACGTCTTCATAGGATAAACATTATACATACTTCGCTTTACAGATGTTCACTCCAACATGGAAACATGACAATAGGAATGCGATATTTCACTGTTTGTAGTACACTCACACTCCAGCGAGATTCCGAGCCACTTTTCTAATGAAAAATTACCTCGATAAGATTTAAACTAAAAAAAAAAAATAATCAAAAAAGTGTAAATCATAAATTTAAACAAAAAACTGTTATGATAATAATAATACTTTATTAGTGCAACAAATTAATCATGGAAATGTCTTTTTGGTTTTATAACATTTTACTATTCATGAATGATGGGGAAAAAAGTTTCTTCATGGGTCCCTCCCAAAATGAAATCTTGGGATCCGCCCCTGCGATATAATATCATATTTTGTGTATTTGACCCGATAGCATTTCATGAATTGGCCCCTTATCCCTTGAATTATGTATTCTTTCTTTTCATTCCATGAACCATTTGCGTGAAAGTTATTAATCTATTATCCACCTCTGGAACGTACGTAGGAACATCAACCAAATAATGACGCATCATATCCATCACCCAACGTTTACCATGTAAGAGTTATATTTTTTGGCAACTTTTTTTCTCGGTGCAATTCAAATGAACATCCTGAAAATCTGTATTAATCTATTTTTGGCATGAGTAATAAATTGAAGTGGGTCTAATATTCGTAAATATTCCTTACACTTCTTGCGGAATGCAAAGCTATTGAGTTTGGTTTCATCTCGGGGAGGGAATGGTATTTTGTGCTTTATTAAGAAGGAACACAGACAAGCGCATGTCTGTACCGAATTGGCAATGCAGTCACCTAATTTCTGAACGAGTCACAGATAGTAATTTCATCTGATTAGTCCAGGCACTAATAATGTTTTTGATAATAATGATAATATTCATATAATACTGCCCTATGCCACATTTATTTCTTATTGGGTGTATACTATTATTCATTATTTATCTTAAAAGTTATTTACTTCGTTTTATGATTAATTATTTCTCTCCCTTTGAATATGAAACCGCTTCATTTCTCTCCAAGAGAAAATATAAATTCTAATTATATTGGACAAATTATTGGATCGGTTATAGGATTGATCGGAGACTTGAAGATTTTATGATATAAGAGATTGTCTCATTTAGGATGTAACATATACTATTATCTTAAATATCTTCAGTAATTAAAATATTCGTTATTTTTTCTTTCTATCTCAATATTTTCTTTTCTATCTCAATATTATTCTGGTAAGGTTTTTATCATAAAAAATTTCTGATTTTAATTAATGGCAGTGGTAATACTCTTCTTTGGTTTTTGAGAAGAAAACTTCATTTGAATCGTAAATATATAAATAAGACGAGATATCAATTGAATTTTTATTTAAACGGAAATCTCTAAAGAAAATCTGTGAATAAGATTAGCATGAATAAATTTGGCAAAATGGAAAGCTACGAATATTTTCCTTGTTTCTCATTCAACATTCATACAATATTATACGATGGGGTTGCAGAAATAGTCGAGGGTGAAATCAAGAATTCCAGATGGTCAAGAGAGTATTGCCATGTCAAGGGACCTTTGCCCCACCCGATCGCTGCGACATCGTCGGTGCCCACTCGAAGTGAAAGTGCTTCTCGTAGTCACCGCACACAGACGCCTGGCGCCTACGCTGACATTGAAACTACTGCCGCACAGTGGGAGCTAACGTATTTCCGAGGTCGAATAAAGAAATTGAAAATGTGGGACAATGAAAAAGTTAAAGAAATGCTGAAAGACAACTATAAACAAGGGAGAAACTCACGAAATCATAGTTGTACCATTATTGTCTTTCTTAATACAGAATTATCTTACGGTTGACAAGTTTACTGAAATAATTCCAAGTGACTATCATGTTTAAAAATCAATCCTATAATCCACATTTTCGAAATAATAATTATGGTTATTTCAAGGGGAAATTAATATTGTGAAATACCATATAATTACCAAGTATAAAACAGCAATATATACATATTTTAGGAAGTGTGAGTGAGAGAGAGGAAAAAAATGACCATCTCAAACTACACTCTCAACACTGTACAATGTTATTGACAGAATTTCCCCAAGAAACAATCTAGGTAAAGGGACTACTATATTTCGAAAACAACATTACGTTCTTCACCGTTAGTGGCAGCTACTGAAAACAATTTGTTCGAAAAATAGAAATGTCCCGAGAAAGTGGTCGGTGTGTATTTTTACAGTACATTGAAGTCAAATTTTTTGACTTTTCTGAACATTTATGATTGAATATGATTCACGAAAAACATGTTTTTTACTTTTATCTCTGCTAATTATATATTTTCTTTCTTCAGCCTTATTTTTATAATTCATAAAGATTCCTGGTTTGAAATAGTTCTATTCCGCGATTTAAAATTGTTTTTAAATTTAAAACTAACTGGATGATAAGATGACTTGCCCACAATAAGAAACGTTTACTAGAAGCTAAATTCATGAACCTATTGAAGAAAAAAGTGAATTTAAATCTTCTTCTATCAACCTCATTTACACTATCCGATTAAACATGTAAACAGGCTGTTGTCTGTGTGACGAAATCCTCAATGGATTATGGCACACAACCAAGTTCGTAAAAGTCTTCCCAGTAGGCGTTACCTGCACTACAATTATTTCTGTCATGCCGCTAGAGAGCATTGACATATACACAAATGCCGTTAACCCTATTTGCCAATATGGTTTGTGTGGATAATGCAAAATTGCAAATATTCATCATGAAACATCGCAATTGTATGAAAATAGTAAAAAAAGCATTTCGTTTAAAGGAGATGTCCGAACCCATAGAAATTAAAGCGATTAGAAGTTTAGATACCCGCTAAAGATGTCATCAAAAGTTTTTTTTTAATAATTGACCATGTGTGTCTGTAGATTTTATGTTTATTTCCTTATCTATCTGATTCTTATTTTCAAGTTACGT
This sequence comes from Laupala kohalensis, assembly GCA_002313205.1. Classification (NCBI taxonomy): domain Eukaryota; kingdom Metazoa; phylum Arthropoda; class Insecta; order Orthoptera; family Trigonidiidae; genus Laupala; species Laupala kohalensis. The sequence goes on along the minus strand of NNCF01129100.1, from coordinate 335,001 downwards.
ATTTTTAAAACTTAAGGACAAAATATTAATATCGAGAAGGGCAAAGAAATTTAATTTTTGTAGATTTGATAAATAAATGTTCACTTCTGAACTTTTGTACCATCAATACATTTTTGGAGTGAAATACAATAAAATATATCGGTCGTACAAAATAGGTCGTAATTGATAATTTAATTATCTCGATTATGGACGTAAATGATAGAATTTTGTATATTTGAAATGAATTTGGCTTTTCTGATCAGAGCTACCCGATCACTGTGCCCTACTGCCGCGGGCCGCCTTCCCCGTTCCATCGTGTTCTGCAGCAGTCTCTCCTCAGCTGTGGCGCAACGCCCTTCCACGACCTGCCGGTGCCTGAGCCTCGTGTGTGAGGAACTCGGGACTTATCGATTTCACGAGGGCCAAGGTCATATAGGAAGGTGCGCATTAATTGCCAAAGATTCGTCCGAAAGATTCTTCTGAAGTGTGACGTATGAAAGAAAACGTTTGAGGAATGCGTTTGGTTAGAATCAGTGTTATTTCCAGAAAATTTTCTCCGGAAGAGGGCGGGGGTCTGAAATTACCAGAATTTCCGGGGAGGAGGGATATTCTAAAATTTCCGCGGAAAATGTGCCAGGTGGGGAAAGGGGAAGAAAATTGTATAAAGCGAAAGTATATAAATTTATTACTTTGACAAATCATAATTAAAGTCAAATATCAATTTATTACTTTGACAGTAAACTCAAAATATCTTGGTACGTTATTAAAGAAAAAAATGGAGAAAAGTGGAAACGATTGCATGATCATTACATATATGATGCTTTTTACAGTGTTGTTATTAAATATATCGTAAAAGACTTTTTTCTTGGGAATATACTGAATAGTAATGTCTTGGAATTTCACGGTAGCCATGTCTAGTCCCTCATTACTCGAGACTTAGCACATTGACTTCATACGAGTGAAAGATTTTTCTACGAAAACTGTTGTAATTGAAAAGACTAGGTGCGTTCTACACAGTCATTTGAATTTCGTGTGTATATTGAATAAACTGTTGAATGAAAGCGCGGACGAGGTATGAGGGGGATAAAATGTTTTAAAGCTTTGTCCAGGAGAGGGGAGCGTGGGCACTGGAGGATTTCGGAGACGAGTCTGAAGGAAACAGATGGCTTGGAACAGTGAAGCTAAATGAGTAGACGTATGTTTCATCTACACTTTAGATTGAATATGTTTTCACTTGACACTGCATTTTTTGTGCATATCCTTCGGAAAATTTATGAAATGGATGTAAAATAATATTTGTCAAAATGTTTTCATGAATATGTTCGGGAAGCAAAACCGAATCTAATCATATGGGGTTCAGTATTACTCCTCCTTTTCCTTAGAAGTTAATTATGAAAATAATCATTCAGAAAATAAAATTAATTTTGGTATTATTTAAAGATTGAAACCAGTTCCTTTTAAAGTTTTAAAGTTTATCCTAGAAAAAAAATTAGGTGTATTCCTGTTTACACACATGTATGGTTCTTATAAATCTTTTTAATACCTTATTATTTTTTCTAAAAAAAAATACATGTCATCCCAAACAAATTTATCAGCATTGTTATCCAGCACGACAGTTTACCCCTCCCCTCCCCAGGGGACTTACATCTAGTAAGTACGTGTTTGGCAAACACGGAACCCTGAGCTGAGTCTGGCATTACTTCCGCTTACTTGTGCTAAGTTCCTTCCATTCTCTTTCCTGACCTCCCTTGGTCACCCCTTGTTTTTTTCGATCCCGGCGCTATTAGGACTAGGGTATCTCTCATTTTCCTCATTTTTGTTTCCCCCTCATTTTTTGTCCTCAATGATTTGATGTATGTTTTGAGATACGTTTTGATATATTGTAATTCAGGAGGGTTTTTAGTGGGTATGATTGAGTCATTCGGCAAGTTCCACACGCGGGGAGAGTAATGTTGGCTCTCAGTGCGTAACTTCATTTTCCCTACCTGTACAAAATTTTAGGGCTCTAATGACCTCGATGTCAACTAGTCGTAAAGCCCCATCAAAAAAATAAAAAAACACACACACATGAGGCAACATAGGTAAACATTTTCCTATTCTTACGTTTGTTTTACTGGTGGAAATGACTCAGACTGAGATAATAGTTACAATGATAGATCAAGATTCGTGACTAAACGGTCTAGAACTATTTGTGACAATCAACAAAGGATTTGATATTTCAAGATCATTAGTGAGGATTTATTGTCAGTAATTTTTGACGACATCAATATGTGTCTAGTAATATATTAGTGTAATCTTTTAATTTGTAATGAAAAACCATACTTCCGTTTTAATTTCACTGTACAGCATTGCCATTTCATCCAGGCAATTNATATCTCAGTTAGCATATATAATGAATGATTTGTAATGGTAATTTATTCTCACAGCATATGGCAATTTGAAACATTTAAACTCTCAATATTTTTCGTTTTATAACTGTGTGGGAACTATTCGCACGGGTTATAAATAAATAAACAAACTTATATACTTGTGGTCAGACTCAGTCCAAACTTTTACAAAAAGGGATAGTAACTCAAAATGTTCCCTGGTAATTACCGAAGACACCACGGAAAACTTCGTGTAGAATGAAAACATAAAAACTTGCAACTTCGCAACGACGATACTAAAAGTTGTTTTCGATAAAACCTGTCAGAAGTGGGATTCGAACCCACGCCCTCAGAGAGGACCAGAATGCTCAAACCTAGATTTCTAGGCAAGGTTTTCCTTGAGTCTGGCGCCTTAGACCGCTCGGCCATCCTGACATACGGATCTAGTAATTATTGAAGAACTTGAACTCTTCTATACGAAGAAAGTTAAATATATCTCACCTTATTCCGGTGACTATTCTTCCTCCTTCATGTCACAATTTGATAAATATTATTCACATTTTTTCGACAAAGGTTCAAACGACACGCTTTATTCAATCGTCTCATATTACTTGAAATACATACATCTCACTCTGCAAATGTGTCTATTCCATAAGAAAATGCCAATATAATTAATATTTAATTCATAGATTGGTTAGTTCAGTTTTGAGTCTCAAAGCTGCAACATTGAGTGTTTTATTCTGCGAATAATTATCTTCTTTTTTTTACGAAACCAACCATATGTATACTCTTCGGAAATTTGTTGATATTATACTGTTGTCTGTACTAGTCACAAAGGGTTCTTTTTTAATGTACCGTAAAGCCCCTCCAAAAAAACGAGAGTTTAATGTTCTTTTGCAGTCTCTTTTGTGGTGGTATACGGAGTCATAGGTGCCTAACAATGTGGACCCCTTGAGAAACCCAATCTGTTCACTTTAATGTTTGTGTCTCCGCCACAACGAGGTCCCAGGTCTCTTCATTAATAAACCCCCCTCGCGGCTAAATCGGGCCCTCGGCGTTTCTAAGGATTTCCTCCCAGCACTGAGTCTCCCTCCAGACCCTTGTCTTCTGGAACGGATGCGGTGGAGCAGGCTGGGATTCCAGGAGTGGGACCGTTCACTTGTGAAACGGGGAGACGTATTTTGTAAATGTTTGCATTTCCAGAAGAAGGGAGTTAATTCCACTGCTTCCCATGTTAGCAATGTTTGCTATTCTCTGCTACATTCTGAGCTAATGAATTGCATCTGTGTTTAGTTTATAGTAATTGACAATGATGTTGCTGAATTTTTGAAGTGTATGAGTAATTTATACAGCTAATCGCATAGAAATATGATTAAATACGTAGATGAATACTTTATTAAATGTTCCCTGTGTGAGAGATGTTTGAAGAATGTTATACGTTTTAATCTCTATCTAAGAGAAAACAGAAAANATGTTTGAAGAATGTTATACGTTTTAATCTCTATCTAAGAGAAAACAGAAAATAGGTTTCGGGGATGTAAGGGAGGGGACAACCATTTATCTTGGATTGATAACCTGAAATCCCTCTCGCATTATGTGGAAAGGAGATGGTACCCATACTCGTAATGAGAGGCATATAATATTTACAAGATTGGTTTCATTTTTTTAATTTTTGATGTTCTGAAGTGCAATCCTATATGCTACACAATCAGCAAACAAATCTGCTAGCCGTAAAAAGGATTGATAATTCATTCCTGGTAACAATGAATAATAAAATTTGTACGATAATTTCAAAGACTTCATATTTTTAATCTTATATTTACCTGCTAGGCTAATTCATTGAGAAAACACGGAAAGTCAAAACTATTATGTTTGAGTATGAAGAAATTACTTTCGTCAGCTTTGCTGGTATCGTCAACGAAAAAAATGAAGTTTTATAAAATCTGTTCAGAAATATAAAAATAGGAACTTGTATGAAAGCAACATTCTGTACAATAATACCGACGTTTACTTTTATTTAGCAAGACCATTTTATTTATCTGGATATTTTATATACCTGGCAGAAACCACTTTCCCCCATCTGGTAGTAATAGGAAAGTTTCGCTCTCTTTTATATTTAGCATTAAACAGAGCATTGGAACTGTTATGAACAGTAATGATAATCTAGAGTACTAGAGGGCTTAACATAACTCACGAACATGTTGATACCAGCACGGTCAGACGCGTCAGAGCTGTCAATTGTCAGGACTGAAGTAGTCGAGCAACAATCTTTCCCAACAAATGAGTCAATTAGCTTATTTTATGAGCGTAGTTTTTAAGTGCTGTTATCTCGGAAAGGCGAAGGTGAAAGAATAATCAACACGTCTTTTAATGCTCTGTAGTACGATACTTCATTAGTGTTAATTACTCCGTTCGGTTACGCAGACGAGGAACAAAAATTTCCGTTAATGTAAGTGTGATGACGGATATGAAAAATATTTCTGGTAGATAGTGAAGAAGTGTAAGATCTAAGCTTTTTGAGTGATTAATTAAGATTATATTCTAGAGGGGAGTCGTCCATTGGGTACCCAGATAAGAGTCGCGAACGGTGCCGCATCGTTCCTCGATGTGACCAAAGCTTCCATCATTTCTTACGGCGACTTCGAAAGATTCCTGCACTTGTTTGACGGGAACGTGCGTCTGTCGCTGGCTTCCTGGACGAGAACCGCTTCCTTTGTCCCTGGGTTCGAGTCCTGGCGGAGAAACTGGACGCCGCGGCGGCGGCAGCGGAGACGGGCAGGTCGCTCCTGCGCCGCCGGTTAAAGACCCCGCGGATACACACACAAAAAGCTCTCTTCGATGAGAGACATTGTCGATGGAGACTGTTCATTGGACACAGGAAAAGCGCTTGTGAGCACGCTGTGTAGGAATAATCTCATAGTCAGAATACGTTTTAGGACAGGTCAGACACGTGATACCACCCCTCCTCGAACCGTTTTATAAATTTTAATGAAATTACTTTTTGCTGTTCCAGAAAACCATTTTATTTGTATGGAATATTGTAACTGTATGTGAGCTAATTAAAAATAGAACATAAACACTTAAAAATTTTAAAATAAGACCCTAAATGTANGAGAGACTTTGGTAGTCGTTAAAATTTAAAAAAAAATGTGCAACAATGTTGCTTGTGGATTTTCATCTGATTTTTCTTCCCGACAAAGCTTATTAGAGAAATTTTGTATTCGTAAAAGAAAAAACTTCTCAAATAAGTTCGTGAGGACATAATTCCCTTTTAAATTTGATAAATTTGAATGATAAATACTTACCATATCACTCTTTCGTATCACTTTTTAAAACGAGAAAAACTTCCAAAAACACAAAATTTCGTGTTTGCTTGCCGACTTATAATCGGACAGCATATCGGTCTTATAATCGGACATAATATATGTTGAGTGACATGGTGAGAGGTTATGTCGAAAATATTTAGTTGTCAAGATGTCTCGTAAATTTGAGAATCTTTTTGTTAGAATGCACGGTTCATAAATGATTCTTGAGATTTATATTACCTTAAAAATATTGTTGAAATTATGAACCATGAAGGGAAAACCAGAAAATATTGCGAATCATTAAACAAAACTATGCAGTATTTGAATAACTCCCTATTAATTAACACAAAGATCCTGTCAGATAAATATTTATATGGATTGTTAGATAATTGCACGGATTTTAAGTTACGCCAATTTGCTGCAGTTCTGTTAATATATTTACGCCGAAAATGTTAACACCCTAAGAAACCATTTTGTTACAAAAAGGAAATATTTTTTATTCCTTTGATAAGAGTTATTTTCTTTTTAAATTGTCTTTTGTTTCGTTCATTGATTTTTATCACTCAGTACCAAATAATTTTCGCGACTCCTCCTGCATTCTTCTATTTCTTCCCTTTGATTAATAATAATAATAATAATAATAATAATAAATTTATTGTCAAAAAACAGTACAGACTGCGTATGACCACGTGGAGGACAATAAACTAATTTACTCTCCGGAAGCAAGCAAGGGACCATCCCATCAATTCCGATCAAGGGCCCTAAGGCAGAGGCGGATTCAAAAATTTCAGCAAAAGTTCCTAGATAAGATAAAAAGTTAGCTGCGAGTTATAATACATATATAATGTCAATATGTTTGTAATTTAACGCAAATATGTTTGTAAATTTACATGTACAAGTTATTATCGAACTATAGATTATTCTGAGTATAGTGTTTAAAAATCATAAGAGTTGAAAAAACACTAAATTCACGATTTATTGTTACAATAAACACGCCCCTAGACAAAGCCTAGAGAACCTGTATAAGAAATCCGCCTCTACCCGAAGGAAAAACGGAGAAAAACCCGGGCCAGGATGGGGCTACAGAATTAATGTACACAACCGTGCCAAAGTTGAGTACACATAAAACTAAATTAATATGAGCCATACGGCAACACAATCATGCAAGAAAATAGTTTTTGAAATTGTTATAAGTTATTTAAAAAGTGCTACAGCAATGGCGTGATAAAGTACAAGACGAATTTAACTTTTATTAAAATCAATAAATTCTTTTACAGTGTAGAAGCACTGGTGCAGGAGGTAGTTTTTAACCGCGGATTTGAAGATATTCAATTTCATAATGTCTTTTATATTCTTGGGCAGGGAATTATATAGAACGATTCCCGAATGATAAGGTCCTTTTTGGCAAAGAGTGGTTGACACTCTAGGGCGATGAATATTACTACTATTGCGTGTATAGTGTTCGTGAACGAGACTGTTTCGTATAAAGAAAGGGTGGCACTTCAGTAATTCGGTCTTAACAAACACGACTGTTTCATAAATATAAATGCAGGGAAGTGTTAAGATATTTAATTCCTTGAATAAAGGTTTACAAGAGTTTCGGGGGTGAGATTTACAAATTATCCGAACTATCCTCTTCTGAATTCTGAAAGTTTGAATACTCTGACCGGAATTACCCCAGAAGGTAATGCCGTAACGTAAATGGGAGTAAACGTTTGCAAAATATACGCAACGGGAAATACGTGGACTAACTGCGTTAACTAAGATTCGGAATGCGTAACACAATTTGCTTAATTGGGAATTAAGATTGTCAATGTGACAATTCCATTTGAGGTTGTCTTGAATATGGAGACCTAAGAATTTTGTATTTGTAACAGTTTTTAATTGTGTTCCGTTTAAAGAAAGAGAAACCTGGGGTAAAGATTTTGTGATACTATTGTGAAATGACATAGACACTGTTTTGTCAGTGTTTACAATGAGACGATTTGCATGGAACCAAGTCGAAAGGTTAGACAAAACTTTTTGAGCATTGGCGTGTTTACATAGTAAATTAGTGTCATCAGCAAAAAGAACCATTTTGCAATCTGATGTGGATGATGACATGTCGTTCACATACAATAAAAAGAGTATAGGGCCGAGAATTGATCCTTGGGGTACTCCGCAAGTAAGTGGCTTTGTTTCTGAAAGACAACGCTCAAATATTTTATTTTTGGTATAGGTTATTTCTACCTGTTGATATCTATCTTTTAAATAAGAAGTTAGCCATTGATGTGGAAGTCCACGAATGCCTAAAGATTGCAATTTGGAAAGGAGAATTTCGTGATCGATGACATCGAATGCTTTGGATAAATCAAGAAAAACACCATGAGGATTTTCTCCACGGTCTAGAGATGTGGTAACATTGTTTAAGAAAAAAAATATTCAGAATCAACCTTGCGGAACCACTGGCGCAAAACAATGCATCAATTTTTGAACCAGTTAACCTATTTACGTAGCGGGAATGAGACAATGGTGTGTAACAATATGATTATGCTCACAGTGCTCAAATTACTACCCTGATTGCGGACATAGCCTTCTTCTTGCTGCGCGGTGGTTGTGTATTTACTGAAAACGTGAGCGTCTCATAACACTCATCTCAAAATGTTGCCTCCGCTGTTATAACCACCGTAGCTTGGTGTGTGTGGGGTGGTAATGGGGTGGGGGAGGGGAAAGACTCTTCACTTGTTCCAGCGCCGCCTAAGTACACAGTGCAGTGCGTTGTAACGATGCAGCTGAAGAAGTGTTGTCGGAAAGGTGAGAGGGGAGTCGGATCCCGCTGTGGTTTGGGAGCGTGCTGTTGCGTTCGAGTCTTTTTTTTGTGTGGGAGAGACAGTAACATCTGTTTAAAATTGCATTTTCATTAGTTTAAAATTCCAAACGAACAAATGTTGCCCCCTTCAGAAACTCATTTTTTATAATATTTTAAAACAAATTAAAATGAGAATAGAAAAAAAATTGGAATGAATGATCAAAATCATACAAATTATAGTGCATTGGCATTAATTACTTCATATAATAATAATTAAATAGAGAAGTTAATTTAATCATACCGAAATTGTGAAGAATAAAGAAAGGAAATAAATATTTTTTCCTTAATCCTCGTAATACATCTAGAAAGGTATTCTCCTACAAAGTAATATTAATTGTGATAATAATAAATTTATCCAAATTTTCGTAAACATGTACAATTGTTAAAAACTTTTTATGGGTATTCACGAATAAAATACGTATGAGTGAGAAATAAGCATGAAACAATATAAGACGGTTTAAGTACTGGTATTAAAGCGACATAAACATCTTAATCGTTGCTATTCAAAAGAAGGGATGGCAAGCAATCCGATCTGGTACACTGAATTTTTTTTCAGTTTTTCCTCCATCTACTGTTCGAAACAAATTTGTATAAAGGGGATGAGCTTGTGCTCATTTTGTGCAGGGAGGGAGGAGAAAGCATTAAGAAAGATGATTGAAAACTATGAAGTAAAATAAAACTACGTAAAAAAACTACTTTAAAACAAGTTTTTATTTGCGTGAGACATCGTAATATTGCATTGTTAACGTGTTTATACATGTGTAACAAATTTCAGTCAATTCTGCTAACGGGAAGTGTTTTAAATGTTACTTGCAAAATTTCAACGAAACATACTGTACTAACAAATATGTGAGTTTTAAAAAAAGCTTGTCCCCTGGATTTAAAAAATGCGAACTCTCAGCAACGTTGTTGTAAAAAAAAAAGAATTGCAAATAGTGGCAAATTAGCTTGAGTTGGATTGCGAAGGCGCGGCAGGTCATGGGTTCTGTTCTAGGCACAGTGACTCAGAATGCGTCAGAGGCTAAATGAAGCTCAGCTCCGAAGGCTGTCAGCAGTTGTTTGTCTGAACGTTGATTTAAGACAGTTCATCCCCGGTAACAATGATCCTGGTAAGCGAAGAGAGAGCGTGCTATTATTAAGTTTTCGAATACAGTTCCATAAATTTTATATTAATACTTGGTTTCATTACAATTATCCATCCTCCAACTATCCAACGATCCGCCTTTCTATCGTAAGGAACGAGTGTAGCGCTTCCATAATTTACCACTTCGGTACAATGTTCGACGTATATTCATAAAATATTAATCAATATATTAACTCCGATGTTTATAACAGAACTATTTCAATCTGGACTCTAATATGTATGAAATCACTAGTAACTTAATGCTCATTATTTTCCCTGAAATCAGCCTAGAGCACCATGACGATGTCGAATGAGAAACCATCGTGAGAACAATTGAATTTAAATCAATATTCTCTTTTGTGTAACTTAATTATTCTTACAAAAATTATAAGAGAGAATGCTCCCGAAAATTACCAAATTGTATTTGTTGGATCTGTGAGGGAATATAGAGTTTTACCCATTTCAATTCACTGTTATGTTGTTTTTTACCTATAAATTTTTTTATTAGGGAAAATTTAACAATAGAATAAGTGTTAGTAGATTATTCATCTCATTCCAGTGTGTTCAACTTTTTTTTTTCAATTTGAGTTTGTAGCGTAACAAAGAACTTTCAAACCTCCTCTCATGTTCATGCAACCTCATTAACTATATATTTCTTTAAATCATAATTCATTAAAACATGATGGGAACCGGGAATATGCAATGTTCTTCAAATCTAATTTCGTATCGAATTTTCGTTCTTAAGAAATATTTTTCCATCTTAAATTTGTATTACATACTTGATACTGTGAAGATTAAGTGTTGCATGTGACATACTTATTTTTTGTGTATTTGTGCTTTTAAAAAAATATATACATAAGCTTCCAGGAGCTCTATCAGGACTTATTAGGTTGGTACGGGTTTTACTACTGAGTTCTCATTGGAATTATGAATTTACATTTCTTACATATCGACATGGAAAAAATGTATGTCCCGACATCTCATTTATCACCTAATTAAAATGTTTGTCTGATAAAGAAATAAAAAAGTGCAACGTGAAACCGCATATGGAACATTCCAGTCCTTACCTGTCCAGGCACTATCGAATATCTCTTGTAACGAAAGCTCTCGTTAGTCTCTAAGCGATAACGATTTGCTTTGCAGTTAGTCGGTCGGTGGTGGCACCTTCGCTCGCGCAATTAGCGAACGTCTCGTTCGCCTCCCCCACCCCCGACTCTCCCTACCCATCCATGGAGACTGAGCGTCGAGCGCGTGGGGCTTATCAGTGGGCGCCGTCACCGCTTGTTTACAAACACGCCTCCCCCTCCCCCGTTCTGTACTCTGAACGCCCACGCTATGCAACGGCGGCGGCGCCAGATTCTCCGCTGCAAGGTCGAGGTTCAAGCGCGGTGCGTGAACGCAGCTGCTCTGTCCATGCATTGCGTGAGGCGATCGTTACGACACTGATAATGATAAGCTCTGAACGCATGCCGCTGCAAGGCAAGTGTACAATAACCACGCTTTACCTCGCTGAAAGCGGCTCCCCTTCAGTGAAACGTAACTTCTAGGACCGCTGACCTGCTCCATCTCAAGTTCTGTTTCTTCATTTTATGTCAGGTTCAAAACTGAAATTCTGGAGAATGCCAAAGAATCGATCACGAGAAAAAATTACTTGAAGTATAAAATTATCGATAGTACAATATAATAAATTTATTGGACATAAATATTTCTCGAAGCAAATGTAAATTCTAGACAATCTTGACTTTGGCTGTATTATTGGAATCGTAGAAAAAAGAAAATAATTGGATAAATAGTCACAATTGTTTATTTTTTCAAAAAATAAAATGTATCCATAAAGCGCAAAAAACATAAATTAAAAACATCATTAAGTTTATTATTGAAATTCCGTCCGATTTTTGTGAAATTCTATAGCCGATTTTTAATGCCAGACCGGCTTCTGTTAATAATGTTGATGTTCACTTGCTGTCCGAGAAGTGCTTTATTTAATAGTTTTAGTATTTAAGGCCTTAGCTCATATTGTAGCAGATTATGGTGTCATAGGGGGAGTAATGCGTAAACCGTCCTCATAATTCCGGACAGACCCAATTCTAGAGAAAATTTCGACACCCCGACGTGACTGTCGGACTTGAAATGTCGCGACTTACGTGTTTATTTGAGATTAAAATTAGAAAGACTGCTGAAGACGATTATAAATTACGACATGAAATGTAAGGAATTTTGTCACTGTGACTCTGGAAGGCAATATAAAAGAATTAGCAAACCACATTTATATGACAATAGCGTTAGACCTAGGAGTAAAAATTAGGTATAACAACACATCCGAGTTTATTAATTATTTATACATTATATTTACGTTATTTAGGTATATGTATTACAAGTGTATTTGGTATCTCAGTAGCGTATATTGGAAGACTCACCATAAACGAATGTTCATTTTCCATCCTTTTTATGCGACTGCTCTCGTTTCCACGCACTCTAGTAGCGAAATTTGAAACTACTAATTCCAATATACACAAATGCGCTCGCTGTCAAAAGATTTTTATCACCAAGTAGTTCAAACTAAGCTTCTTACCGTGTCTTCCCACGATTTTCTCAGTAACTGTTGAACGAAATTTACTAGGTCCACAGCAAGGTTTAGGTGTATAATTTGTGCATATTTTGTGTAAAAAAAGTTGATATGACATTGAATGACATATGTAAAATAAATTGTCAAAGAGGTATCTTTCAGTGCGCAGTAAACAGTTTGTAAAAAACTGAACGACAACGTATGCGTATCTACAAAGGGTGATTCAAATTATTAAAGTAAAGATATTTAAAAAAAGATATTTCCTTCGCGTTTTTCTGCTTCTCACTTTTATTTTTCAAAATTCAGGAAGAAGAAAGAAAAATAAACGTCCCTTTTTGCATTTTTTAAGAATTTCCAAATGGGGAACGAAATGTGCTCATCGTCTCGTTTATTTGTATTTCAGGACTATGATAGAGAGGATATGAGTGACGAACCTTACTAGGAAATCGAACCGCAACGTCTTGCGTATCTTTGTTAACACTTATCGTGCTCATCCTTATCATTAAATGGAAAACATATATTATCCGTCTATTTTTAACTGAGTTCTTGTGGTAGTACACTTGACATTTAAATGTCGTTGATATGAAAATGGCGATTCACGATCTTTATTCAAGTTTAATTCTGAATTATTTGCCGAGTTGAACTGTTTACGTCGATCTTTTATATTTTATTAAGTTTTGAAATTAAAAACCTTAATAGACAAATTGCTATATTTTACTACACAATGTTTCAACACCTGACGGACAAAATCCTGCCTGAAACGTTCTGTAGTAATATATGATATGGTAATTTGTTCGAGGTTGTTAATTTCATAATTCGACTCCGAAAGAGTTAGAGAAATTTTAAGATCGCAATTACAATTCGTTTTTAAAGCAACGTTTCATTATCTGTAACGTGTATCTACAATGATAATTTATTACCCCTAAATGTCAACGCGGTTTCAAAACAGTTAGCATATGCCCCTCTCGGACCGTGAATTCGAGACCAAATGTAACCGGTTGGCGTCAGTTCGTTGGCGCAGTTGCGTGGCTCAATCGTTCCGCTTGACTCTTGGCAGAGGTTGGCGCACTGACGCTATGTCTGCCACTCTCGTCTCTAGACTTCGCAGTTCGCACACACGCCCGTCGCTGCTCCATTGTTTATTTTGCGCACGCGCCATTGCCAATGCCCCCACCAGCACTGTCAACACGATCAAAGGCCAAGTGTGTAAAGGAAACCATGATTCACTTGATGGGGTTAAAAAAAGTCGTACGAACATAAACATATGGCTATTTTTCTTGCGAATTGATCATATACGTTTGATTTCATTAAGGTTTTTCTCTTACTAAATTTTCTTCTCTCTCTATTAAACTTGATTTAATTCTCTCGAGAAATTAGTTGTATTCTGTATAGACTATTTATTTATTTATTTGTGTACTATATCCCCTTTACCCAACATAGTCATTCCAGGCATTTTTTACATTTCATTTTTCCTTTTTTTATTATTCTATTCTGCACAATTTTATCAGCGTCACCAAAAGCTACTAACTATTAAAATCATTATTTCCTGATATTGTCATAGACTGTATAGAAGGTGTCGTTATATTTTTCAAGTTCGTTTTTATTCGACTATTTGTAATAACGTTCTGTATCTCGGACAATTATTCAACACCAGCTGTTCTGTATTAAAATGAACATTCAACTCTACTCTTCCTGAATAATAATTCGATTTATAAACAAAATAGTATTATATTTAATTTAATTTGCAATTGATTAAAACTGTATTGACTGAGTGCTCTATAAGGATCTTGGTGGCCGCGCTTCGATTAAATGTACTACATGTGCGTTACTCTTTCAAGAATTTTGTGTTTTTTGCAGTCAACAACATCCATTGTATTTGTGGGTAATGACGCCTTTTAGGCGACGAAAAATCGTTTTAATCTGTCGGTCGCATGTCTAAAATACCAAAATTGAAAGCTTTCCATAAGTCACTTCTGAGTAAATATTTACTAATTACTTAAGAGGATTTAATTTAACGGGATAATGTATTTTTGCCATTGCATTTTCGGAACCTTTATTTGACTTGGGGGTTTCTATTTATTCAGAGTACGAAAAAAAAACGTAATCGTTCATTACTTGATCCTTGAGAACGGAACTCATCTTCGATAAAATATACTTTCGCGAACTCTGGATAGACGACGTGTAACAGTCATTGACACAATTGTTTCGGTTTGTTTGCTATGGTTCTGAAGGAAATCTCAGATTCGCAGAGTCCTGTGGTGTTGGCGCTTTGCGCACAAGAACCAAAGTATGTAATGTTTTCAATAACTACCTCGACTGTCTTCACTACGTCTATTACCAGCATTTTGTGGTTAGATTTTTGTTACTGTTGACACATTGCCTTGGATGTATCTGTCCCTGTTCTTCTAAGAAAATATTGATGGACGATGAAGTTGGTATGTAGTTTTAAAAGAAATGTACAGTGGGGAAATTAAATCAATTAGATATGTTTTATCTAATTTTCTTGCGTGGAAGAGGTCGATTTCGCGCTGTTGAATGAGATGTGGGATCCATGTCTTTGCCGAATCGATCTGTGATACGAGTGTAAAACGCGGAAGCGTATAAAGTTGCTTCGTTCCTTATTTTTTCCATGAACCCGTAATTACTAATTATTATCGCTCACATGGGTGCGGGATTACGTCGTTTTTCACTACAATGGAGTGTACTTATTTTACCATTAATCATATTAATACTATAATGTTACCATTAATTATTATTGTTGTTGTTATTATTATTATTATTATCATCATCAATTTAGTGTTCTTTTCTCACTTCTTCAGCACTACTGGGAAATTTTCATCCATCCCAAAAGGATTGGGCTCGGTCGACTGTCGTTGTTGCCTTGTACTCCCTGCATGCTGGTAGAAATATCCGTAGCTCGACTTGAACTCTTAGGAATTCTTTCATAGGGAAAGAACTTTTCTAAATATGTGAGCTGTTCCGAAAAGAGCAACTTTTTAAAATTAGGATGTGCAGGAAGCAGATCGTAAATCTTTTTGTATCCTCGTTTCATCGTTCCCTAAGCACCAATAAAATGGGGATGATTTGCGTCTTAATGTTGAATTTGCATACTGTTATAAACTCAACAGTCTTAGACTCCGCATACGAGCTATTTCTAGTTCCAAATCTTTATATTCTCAAATTCTTTGATGAAGATGTTCACATCATCTGGTATAGCAACATCAATAATTAATTCCAATAATTAAACAATTCCAATAATTAGACATCAATAATAATCAATCAAACAGATCAATGATAATAATAATAATTATTATTATTATTGTTGGGAGTCAGCTTGACTCAGCGTGTAGAAGCTGGACGGTCGGAATTCGACCTCCGGTGGGGTAGGGATTTTTCATCACACCCCAAAATCCAGACGGACTCCCAAGCCTACTCAGCCTGTAGTATAATGAGTACCGGGTCTATCCTGGGGTCAGCACGGCCGGAGTGATGTGCAGGCCCAATCTCCTTCTCCTTGTGTCGAGGCCAAGAAATTGGGGAGCTCTACCCTCCGCGGACCCCTTGGGTATCTTCTGGGCCCTTTTGTGGGGTAGTGTGGGGTATTATTATTATTCTGGGGTATTATTATAGGTGTGGGGGAGTTAGCTTGACTTTTAAAAAAAGATGTCGGTCATGGAAACCCGGAAGAAAAATTAAGTGAATGTAATAATTCCCCCGACAACGATTACCGGAACACTAAAATGCATCATAATATTTCTTGGTCTCGCTGTTACTGTATTCGAAGTATTAAATCCCACAATTACGTTTGTCTCCCTTGCAGTTAATTTGGCCTATAAAATATAACACCATTTCCATTCGCGGAATAACTAAACACGTGTGATTTTTCGATTTCAATTAACATCATAGATTGTCAAATGAATCACGTATCTGTATTATAGTAGGGGAGGAAATGATGTTCCTATTCACACGTTATTTCTCATTTCAGAATATATTGTAAAAATGCATTTTTGTTTGAGTATTTTTTATGTGAATAAAGAATAAATATGTCAAAAAATATGTTTCTTTGTTCATAACATTTTGGAAATATTATGAAAAAGTTTCTCAAAACACTTTTTGTATTTTCAAGCTAAACTCCCTGAAATTTAAATTGACAAACCTTATACTATAGTCTTACTTTTCTATAAAAACAGAAATGCATATTTCAAGCCAATCATAGTTATTACATTGCACAACAGATAAAGAATTAAATGTTATATTGCTTGTAAGTGTACAAATCAACTAATAGTCAATAAATATCAAGTCCGGAGACAAGACATCAATTTCTTTACACCCTCTTTCGGCGAAATGACCTGTCACGTGACTCGTTAATTAACTTCTAAGAACGCGATCTCTTGCACTCAGCGAGAATTTACTAAGAGGCATTGACACTTGTTTGGTCATGGTTTTCTTCTTTGCTTTTTCGTCATGCTACAGATCGCAGAGGATATTGAGACTTTTGTGTTCATGTTGGTAGTAGTTACATATTTCTGTTTTTTTTGTTTTTTTTTCATTCGAGGAGTACTGAAAATTATCTTCAGAGAGACTGAGTTCGACGATATATTCTTTGAGGAGTTAATTTGTTGTAAACTAGGATTTTAGAAGGGATTAGATTGGTGGACTAGTATTAGTACTTTTAGTGAATCTTCAAGTACAGAATAGTGTTAGTGGAAAATAATTAGATGCGTACTTGACATTCTTCCTTACATTGGTCTGAGTTATTTTTATGAAACAAATTGTTAGATTATATCATTAGTCACTTTGAAGATTGTAAACATGATGAAATTAAATTTTTGTCTTTATTTCACAGGAATGTGACCTTAGTTAAGATATATTTCTGGACCTTATGATACAACAAACTTGCGGTTTTTTATCGATTAACAATTGGGAATGTTCCCTAGATCAATTACGTTAATAATATTATTTGTTAATTCTTTATTGAATTGGTGTTTTCTATTTGAATTATTTTAGTTTTATTTGTGTTATGCGATTTTTTTAACTTTTTCAGGCAACTGTTTGTGTTTATCCATGTTATTCAGGGGTTCGTAAAATATTGTACATTATTTCTCATATTTAATTCGTTATATTACAAGGATAAGTAACGTACCATCTATGTAAAGCTAAAGAAGATCAGAGCAAAGGATGAAACGCTGTGAATTATATTGAACAGAAATTTATTGATAAATATGGAAGGTTCATCAACAAAAAGGGTCCAGTATAGTTAATACATTTATTGTATTACTTTTTTGTTCGTTGCGATTTAATTTGGCCGTAATTTCTCAGGCTCTGTATCTTGACACAATCAAGTAATGGAGTATGATGCGCGTGAGTTTACTGTGAACACGTACGCCTATAAGCGTTGACTCGCTGGCAAGTCGACAAAAACCTTTCTCGTGGGTGGCAACCCGTGCGTTTATGACATCATTTCGCAGAAATTGCAGTGAGAATCAAGACGATCTCCATCTTCTGGAAGTCTCGGAACCATTCTCAAAGAAGTATATTTCGCCCATCTGAACAGGAAGTGCTAATTAACCTTAACAATGTTAGGTCCAGATCCATTCGGTATGTTGATTGTCCGGAGATGTTTAATATCTCCAGTTCAGTTTTTGACTCGCGAAACAAGACTGCAGATGTAATCAACTTAATTTCAGGTCAGTTTGTATTCAGTTTCGTCGGTGACGTGATGTTTTTTGGTGGAGTCGCTGCGAATATTAATCGGTCCTCCTGATCGAGCGAGGCATTGCGTATATGAGATAATTAGAATTTTTCATTTCTTTTGTGTAACTTTGTCAATGTCAAATATCTATTGGAAATTCCTCTAAGAAGTGATATTATAGTATACAACTACTTTCTGAACTAATATAATACTTCTTTTGATAGTTCCTTTCTTCAATTCTGCTAGTTCTCGTATTCATAATCAATTAGCAAAAAATAGTGCAACGAAATTTGTGGTCTTTTGCAATACAATATCGAATAATACTTAGTACCCAGCAATACTTGGACAAAAAAACTTGTCCGTTCTAACAGGATACGAATAAAATTTCATTTTAATATATATTTGATTCTAAATTTTCCCGTACTCATATAATTCCTTTTACTGTTAAAATGCGAACCTGACATTTAAATCTATTTAATCGTTAGTCTTATCAATTTAAGATTTATAGGTTAGTAACGATTATTTCTTTGTAAGTAGAGTATATGTATGAACAAAGTTCTGAAATAACATCGTGCAACGAAATTTATCACTATTTTCGCATTTCTCTCAACTGTAAGATTCAAGAACTCAGGAACCAACTTGAAGTCTGCAGATTTTAATAATGCATAAGAGAACTTCTAGAAGGAGCAATAAATTTCGCTAATTGTATTCTGCCCAAGGGACATCATAGATCTTAAACACAGAAAAAAGTCCCACTGTCGCACAATGTACATCTTCTCTACGTATTCTGCATATTAACTCGTCAAGATTGTATTTACGTTACTTAAAACCATTCTGACATGTACTGAAACATACAAAACACGTTCGAAATGCTTGCACATTGTCCGTTGTCAGATTCTTGCAATGTAAACACGCATGTGAACTCCGCTCTTTTCATTGGGATCACGAACATACATGAAACATATTGAGATTGCGACATGGTGAACTCCTAAGCATTCCACGATATTGTTAGTTTTATTTTCATTGTTAAACAACTTTCTTTATCTCAATTAATGAGTACGTCGTAACGTATTAAAATAATTTATTGTGTAGATATTCTTTTGCAAGAACTGGTTGTTCCCAGGCCTTGGACCAGTCTGTTCGCATATTTGTATTTGACATAAAAAAGCATTTTAAAATGACTCGATATTTTTATCTATCATTTATTAATTATAGTAGACAAAATGAGTATAAAATTATTTCTTTGATGCTGGATGTAAAGGTATCTTTTTATCGTATGAACTGGTCTTCCTTGTAATCCCATGGGCACCTTCGAGATCGAAAAAGGGGACAGTTTCATTTTTTCTTTCTTTTTGAAACGTCATCTTCCCTCCACACATTCATCCCTTCATTTACCCTTTCATACCCAATTCAGTTCCTGGGATATTCAGTTGTAAGCGCGCGAACGAGAAAATCAGCTAGGGAAAGCGTCCACCAGGATGGTTCTTAAAAAATCAACTATTGAAATTTGAAGAGATCACTCGCCCATTTTTATGCCTTTAAACAAGACTTCTATTAAAATTTCAGATTTTAGAAATATGTTTGAGGGGTTCACTTGAGAGGCTACAAAGTTTTAAAATTATGAATTGTCTTTTAATTTTACTTTTCATGCTTATGTGTTTTTACGACATAAAACCACATCCAAATTTCAAAAATTGTTTTTTTAGGAACCATCCTACTCCCCACAAATAAAACTGTGCGATAAATACTGTAGTGATGCCCTTCAATATACT
This sequence comes from Laupala kohalensis, assembly GCA_002313205.1. Taxonomy (NCBI): domain Eukaryota; kingdom Metazoa; phylum Arthropoda; class Insecta; order Orthoptera; family Trigonidiidae; genus Laupala; species Laupala kohalensis. The sequence continues at coordinate 315,350 of NNCF01129100.1, read as the reverse complement.
TATTTATTTATTTATTTGGTTACGTTTTGATTTTAAAATTCTGTCCCTATCATAGGACATTGCACGACTTTATCAAAATAACACAATGATTTTCTATAAATTTTCTATTCGAGCCTAATTTCATCCCTTTTCTTTATTTCCCAAATTTCATTGGCATGTGTCTTGAATACTCTAACCTTCTTCCGTCGCTATTAATTTGTAATATTCCGTCGTTCCAATCGTTCTTCACAGCACAATTCACAATCCCTCACAAAGTGTTCCGTGCCTTCTCGGTCTCTACATTAACATTATATTTGTCATTATCACTTATTTTACACCTATAAAAATGGCTGTTCGTATCTCCATGTCTCGACATTATTTCTGCTATATGACGCTACGCAATAAATAATGAAATAATTGTGTATTTTCTCAAACGATGGACAAAAAAATTTCTTACCTGTCGCTCTCAAAGTTTAATGAACTTTCACCCCAGAGTATTTTTTGCGTGTAAACAGATAACAACGCGACGGAATAAGAAGCCACAGCTGGTGGCGCTGTGCGTCGCTGGGCTCTTTTTGGAGGATAAAAAAACTGCCGCGCAAACCGCTCGTAAACGGGAGCGCGAACATCAACGTCTTCCGCGGATTAGTGGAGAAGTTCCCCGCAGCTAAGGTTTCGGCGAGGAGGCTGTATACGACAAGTCGAACCACAAACCACTGATGGGATATTAAGTCATTACAGATAATTGCGGTGGAACTGTGTTGTAAAACAATGCGATGCTATGTTAAACTTGTTTTTCATGTTAATATTTTTTTTTTTTTTTGGAAGTTTCAAATAAAACTATTTATAAAAACAAATTCTGACATTGTTCTTCCTTGAATTAAGGGAGGGGAATAAAACACTCACATCCTGATCCGCATTTTCATATAGCTTCAATAAGAACTTATTTCATCAAAAATTTTAAAATTTTAGAAGTTTTTTTCTAGCGACGCATGATTTACACAGAAAGCTGGATAAACGTTTCTGAACCAGTAATTTTGATATTGTAGAATGATCTCCCGATTTTAACAGTGTTGCCTTGTTAATTGGAGACTCGTTCAGTGTCCCGAGATTCCCCCAGGGGACTTGCATCTAGTAAGTACGTGTTTGGCGAACACGGGGCCGCGAGCTGAGTCTGGCATTGCTCCCACTTACTTGTGCCATGCTCCTTCCTTTCTCTTTTCTGACCTCCCTTGGTCACCTCTTGTTCTTTTCGATCCCGACGCTATTAGGGCTAGTGTATCTTTCATTTTCCTCATTTTTCTTCTTGCTTTTTTTAATGTTTTTTTAGTAAAGTTTTAGTAAAGTTGGAATTTGTGTTTAGAGTTGTTATGCAGGAGGGTTTTAAGTGGGTATGGCTGAGTCTTTCGGCGAGTCCCACACGCGGGGAGAGTCATGTCGGCTCTCCCTAGTGCGTAACTGCATTTTCCCTACCTGTACAAGTTTTAAGGGCTCTAATGACCTCGCTGTTGACGAGCCCTAAAGCCCCCCCCACACACACAAAAGTGTCCCGAGAAAAAGCGAAGGGGCGCAAACAGTCCCTGTATGTAAAAACAAAGCATCGCATATTTGGCTCCTAATTTGGAAATATAATTTTTACGCATTCTTTTGTAAGGAAACCAGAAGTTTAGTCGTCGAAAAAAGATGCTAGTGGCAATAGACAGTTCCAAACCTGGTTCAACAACTTATCCTGACCGTTGGTTTTCCGTGGTTCCCAACGGTGCTCAACGAATATTCTAGTTGCACTATTCCGTCTAACTTCATTATTCTAGTTGCATTTTTGTTTCTTTTTTCCGTAAAACGTAAATACCTAGCAACAAATAACTGGAACGTTCGTTGAGAGTGAATACCAGGGTGCAGTATGAACAGTCCACGGCATCCTCGGGTTTAAACATGGGTGCATGGGCCCTCAGCCCCGCCAATATTTTTGAAATATGTTTGTTTGTATATAAATATAAGAAATATGTCTAATAAAGTCCTATTGAATAGAATTGAACTTAACTCAAATGTACTTGATTAATTTAATTTGTACCACCTGACGATGACTTCAATCGAAAGTCGAAACGTTGTGAGTAGTGAAATATATTCTGTTCATCCGAAAAAGAACGTAAGTCTTGAATTACTTACTCAAATGACTCATGAAATTGTGCTTGTTTGCGATGTCCTTTTTATTTTCTATATCTAGTTATACTTATCTAAAGCAAACTTATCTAAAAATACTTATCTAAAGCTACTTTGATTATTCATAATTTTTTGTTAAATTGATGCCCTAGTCGAGCTCTATCAGGAGACGTGAGTTATACTGCGGAACACCAAATCAGTGGAAATTTCAAGTACGTTAAAGGACAGATGCAAAATTGCGAAGTGACTAAGTTGGTAGTTCCTTCCCCGTCACTTGACGCCATTCATGTAGGAACGAATGCTTGCATTGCAGTTACACGTCCAGGGTAGAGTACTTAATAAAAAAAATAACCCCCAGCGGTGTCCACCACTTTGGATCACATAATTTATCATAACAGTCACACTTACTACACATAAATTCTCATAGCTCCTTCGGCGCCATCTGTCACTCGATTCTCGTTTCTTGGTGCGGTATGGAGAAGTAGAGGGAGTCACGACACAAAAACGTCACCAACTACAGCTGATTCAAAGCACTATGAGAAACTACGCACAGTAATTTCCGGAAACATGAGAATTCCACATTATATTTCGGGCTGTGGCGGTTCTCTTTTTATTAAGATATCTAATCCAGCGTAGCTTCCTCTTTCGCGCGAAGTTTCTTTCTCGACCGACATCTGGTAGCTTTTGGTGTTTCGTCTTTCAACGGCTCTCTCGGGATAAACTCATTGTAAACAAATGGAAGAAGAAGGGAGGCTCGAGTGGTTCCACGGAGAAAGCTTAGTGAGTGAGGGAATAAAGTTTACCTTTGATCTATTTTCATAGTAAATACGTGATGTTTCAGTTGGTACCACAATTTCTTTCGCTGAGGACCTATTTTTTTGTTACAACATAAATTGTTTTCTTCAAGGGCTTAGCCAGGTTTGTAGTACGGGGAGGGGGGTGCAGGTTGCTTATTAAGGGGAAAAGTAGATACATTCACACATCTCTGCAATAAGGACGCTGAAACTCGATTCAAACCCCTATCAAATATTCTATAAATATTCATTCGCGGAGTTTGCCAGATATTCCTCGACAATTATTCCTTGAACTGCAGACGGTAATTAGACAAACTAGTGAAGTTGCAGCGTTATCACCTCTCCTACTTGATTTTTAATTAAATATTACGAATTAACAAAATGTACGTAAGTCTCGCATGTTAATTTTATTGACCTAATGTGTGATTTACACCCGAAAAACTGAAATGGAATACATGCCCATATTTTCTTTTACTTTCATTTCGTTTTTTCTTTCAGCAAATGCCTTCCCTGTCCTTACTCTCCTGGGATAAGTCCATGTTGTATGTACTTTCGTTTTTTAAAATCTAATTTCAATAATATAGATACATTGAAGTTACTGAATGACAGAATGTTTATGCGTTAATATTTATAATTGAATGCATTAAATGATATTCAATTGGTCCTGAAGTGTACACATGGAGTTCACGGAGGGTAGAGCTCCGCAACTACTAAGACTTCGGCTCAAGAGGAGATGTGGCCAGCTATTGTAATTAAATCTGAAGATATTTCAATAAAAGCGAAAAGTCTTTCATTTCCTTGATGTAAATTTTGTGTGTGTGAAGTAGTACTGGTTCAGTAACATACGGGTAGCGTGGCCGAGCGGTCTAAGGCGCCGGTTTAAGGCACCGGTCTCTTCGGAGGCGTGGGTTCGAATCCCACCGCTGCCATTAGTTTTACGTATATTTCTTCAGTCCTCTTTGTCAAATGTATACTCGTCATCATGATTCGAACTTTTTAGGTTGATTTTTATAATTTTGTCATCTTTTATTTCTGCTCATTCTAGATTCACGGTCCTATCATTTTACTTTTTCTTAACGTAAATGTTACTAATTAGTAAGGGTTGTTTTCTCCTGTTTAAAATAATATGATTGCTTTTCAATGTTCTCTTTGTCTCTAAAAACTGTGCGAAAATTACAGAATGTCTTTGTGTATTCGGTTCAGGAGAAGATATTTCTCGATACGAGACATTGCTTCCATGTTTGACGCAAATTTCGTGTGAATGTTTTTATCTGAAATTCGTATTAATACAGAAAACTCCCTTTCTAATATATTCTTTGTTCAAGAATTTCTTTTAGAATACCTTCATCCGCAGACATTCCCGGTCACTTTTCCAAAGTTTACACTTATGGCTGTGTGCGAAAATACCTTTTTGTCAATGATAACCTTTTTACTAGTGTCTTGAACGTAATCCAAACAAAGTGAGTGGGATATGACACACTACGAAGGTTCAATGTCAGAGCCTGGTTCCGTTTACTTGTTGGCCAGAGGCGTGTTCTCGCCATTGCTATGTTCAACGCTTATCAACGATGTCGTATTTCAGACGCTTATCGCGATGGAGGGCAGTCAAGGACCATCAGTAGCTGAACATGATGCACCCTGAGAACACTCGCCCCTTCTTAGGAGATATTTACAGCCGCTTGTCTCCGTTGTTCTTTGTTTTTTACATCCAGTATTGAGACTTTCTACGCTGTTCACATTAAATTAGTCATTGTAGCAGTAATTTATGAATTTAAGTGTATTCAAAACTGCGAATCATGAATTATAACGTTTTAGTTGAAACAATGTATTTGAAAAATGGTCTCGTTTGACTTGAGTTTTCTAGTTTTGTGACAATTTTTGTTGAATAATATTTTTAATTGACGGTAAAGACAAGGCAAATTTCGTACTGTTCTTTTCTGTATTAAATTTGTGTCAAGTGTGGTCGTTTTTATATCGATTCTATTAAACATTGACAGGGAATTGACAAGAAACTGTCCTTCAGAGTTTTTTCCATGAGTCCTTACACTATTGTTTATTTAAGTATTAATCTTGCAAGGTGTAAATTTACTAGAAAGGTTGATATTTAATAGTTTAGTCTTTCATTTTAAAAAATCAGGATATTCAAAGATAGTCGCTCGGTCGCTCACTCTACCTTAAGATGAATTTTGTACCTAACATTTATTTTGATAGTTTTTCGAATCACGTTTCACTCTTGCTTTCCTGTTCAAAATATCTCCTGTATTAATTGGTTTCAAAAGATCACAATAGCCTTATCTGGTGGTCATATCTCTTACATAATAATATACTCTAAATATATATGTTAAATTGATTACTTCATTTCCCAATCAGTGAATCCTGCAGTAAATGGTATAAAAGCTTGAATTAAATTTATAACGTACCTAACTTAATTCATGCTTGATAATGGTGTGTCAAGTTGTGTAAAAGGAAATAAAACAATTTTTTGGAATTTTGTATTATATAAAAATCATTAAATTGACGAATTTTATTCCTCAGGTGTATTTATTTCATGTACTTAATATGCACGGAACAGTGCCATTTGGTAGATATCTACGCATGCTGTTCAAATTGTTTTAAAGTTTGTAATTCATAATTACAATAATAAGTTCACGACGTTATAAAAGAGTAAATATGACTCTTGTACAACTAGATGCAGAACCCGATATCAGCAGTTTACACGAAATTACATGAAAAATATTCTACACACACAAAATTTTCTTTTACATTCCCTCACAAAAAAATTATCGAACGAAAAACCCATCAAACCGATTAGTTTCTGTTATTAAGGTACATTATGAAGGTATGGTTGAGGGGGCGACCCGTAGCGTAGTGGAGACGCTGGTTCAAACCTTGTCCGATCCAAGTAGAACTCGTGGTGGCGAACAAAGCGGTGTTCGCAGCAGGTTTTTTCGGGGTACTCTCTTTTCCCCTGCCATTCATCCACAACATTCACTCAACATCATCCACCCCTCATGTCATCCACAGATCACCCGCCTCGGGAAGGGCATCCGGCACCCTGGTAATTCCCCTGTCACATTAAAGAGAGACAGAGGCACCATTCCATCCTCCATCTCCGACCCCTAATAGATTAGGGAAAAGGAGTAAGGAAATACATGATTCAGGAGTTCCATCGATACCGATGCTTCCTCATCATCTCGTATCCGTGCATTTGTCACTTCGGATACGGTTAGCCAGGTCTGCTTTAGATCTGCAGCTTTTTCCGCAATTGGTACACACCCATTGACTCGTTGAAAGTGAAGGTTGCGACGTCGGTGATGGATGTGTGGGAGTTGCTCGCGGAATTTGGGAAAGTTGCTGCCTGTGTCTTGGATCTATTCTGACTGGTCTGATGCTGTTGTCTTGGACTTCTGGATGTCTGTGTCGCACGTGGCTGTTTAGACCAGATCCGGACTTGGCTTCAAAGTCACATTCAGTGCATTTTAAATTTGGAGGCACAGTTGTTTGTCTTCTTCTATTTGTTTCTGTTGTTGTTGAGTTTGTTGTTTAAGGGGATGACTTATGAGCTTGTTTTAAGTGTGATTGGACGTAGCCCCTTCCTCGTCTGCCATCTCGAGTAAATGGGCAGAGAGGACATTTCCAGGTGTAGATGTCTTCTTCTTGACGTCTCTCTATTCTTCTTGCTTTTTTTGAATTCCATGCTTTGCTTATGTTTTTCTGTCACTAATATTTTGATTTTATCCCTCCATTCATTTCTGTTTGCAGCAAGAAAATACATACATACATACAATGAATGGTTGAGGAACATAGTTCCTCTAGTCTCTGACAGTCAGCGTAAGTTGCTCCTTCATTACTCACTGTGGCCGAGACGGTAAAGCTGACTCACCGACCGACATGTTCTACTTGAATCTTGTATTGCTTAATTTTAAAAATGCTTTTACTGTCTATAAATATAGTCCGTTATTTATACCAATGAAATCAAACATTTCTCTGACGTAGTATAAAGGAGAGTGATATAAATAAGTTACAATTTTAAAATAAATATAAGGAAAACAGGAAGTGTTACTTGAGTCCCGACCTATGTCGTTTAACCTGCGAAGGAGATGTGTGTTTAAATTCCAAGAGCGCATTCCCCACGACGTAAGCGGCTATCATAACCATATCATCTAATTATTGCAATCATCTTCATTCCTTTAATTCAAAGTAATAGCATCCTCGGTTGGATCCGCTCATCTTAAGTGAGTTATCATACCTACACCAAGAAGATGAGACACTCGTGATATCGTTAAGTCAACCATAGGAAAGGTCTTTTGTTGTGACTCATGAAGTAGAGGCTCAGCAATGCAATAAATGCTGCATTGCCAAGTGTGGAACAGTTATTATTCAGATGATGAAAATTGGACTAATAATATGAAATGAATTATTTTACTCGTGATGTGTTTTAAACGATTTTGATATTAAATTTGAATATATCTATATATTTTTATCAACAAACTTTGTTTAATTCGAAATTCTTGATAATTCGAACATTTTATTTCGTCCCTTCACTTTCCTACCGCTAATTAATTCATCCTGGTTATTCAAATTTCGTTAATTTGAAATTCTTTAGTGGACCTGCGAGTTTCAAAATACTGAGGATTAACTCGACTTTTAAAAGATCATTGTGCTCCATTCATTAAAAAGTGTTGTTGGAGAAATGTTCTGGATATTTGGGTAATGAGAAATATCAAAACATCGATTTCCCTGTACAAAGCACATAATTGTGATAAAAATTCTGACGTGTTCCATCGAACGGACCATTTATTTTGAAGGTGTTTGTATAATGTTATTTAATGATTATGAATGGAGAAATCTACGAGTACCTCAAAAAAGATAAAATATAAATAAAATTTACAAACTGTGAACATATCAAGTTATTACACAATTTTCGATATCGTCAACAATTTTGTCGGGAGTGAAATTGGCGTTCATCGCGGAAAATAGTTTATTATTCTCAGAATACTGGTAAAATGATGAAGATTAAAATTCTATGGATCCTTCATTTACCGTTATCTTTCGAATTAAAGACTGCGAAGAACATACCAACGATGTTAAACATTATAATCCTCTACTCTATCAAATATCCCAGTTTGGATGGGAAACGTTTGCACACGAATATCTTTCAACACTTTGTCGATGGAATAGTCTTAGGCCTCGGCCTGTGTAACCAAAGAAGCGATTTAGTTTTACGTTTTTCTCCTCTTTCGCTAACAAGCATCCAGAGGTCTCGCTACCAATTTGGACGCGATAATTGGCGTGTCCAATGGAAAAGAAACGAGCGCGAACAATTGAATTAAATTCGACCGTNAACTGCAAGAAATAATCGGTTAGATGTGTATAAGAGACAGCGTTTAGGCTCTGAGAACTCCCGTTCGGACAATAACCACCGCGGGTTATGAAGACGCCGTCTTTTTTTGTTTTGTTTTTTTTTGTGTCGTTTTTAGTCCGCGCGACGTTCTCAATATGATTGGCGTGGCCAAGAGATCATCCCAATTGTGATGGACAGAACTTGAGACTTCATTGGTATATGCCTAGAAGGATATCGTTTCACATGCTTACGCCAACGGGAACAATCCGAAATACAAACATATTATTCCTATTGAGTGAATGACTGTTCATTTACACTTACCGTTAAAATAATTACATTCGGAGGTAGGAGTTGGTTGGTAGGCAATTATTAGTAGGTTGGCCGATTAGCTGGGTTTACCAGCAATTTTGCCCACGTGGAGGGGTTAGTTAGAGTTGTTAGTAATAGTTAGAGATGTTGATACTAGGAGGAGGTGGATAGAGGAAGAAGGGTTCGCTTATCAGTAGTTACAGCTAACTACAATTTTCTGACCCCATGACTTGGTGATGAGACAACACTACCACCAAGGGCTCTCCTCTACGTTGACGAACCCTAAAGTCCCACATAGATTAACTTTTATTTTAAAAATGCTTCAGAAGAAAGAAAATGATTTTGACCATAAATGTCGATGAAATCGGGGAAAAAAAGAGATGTATATTCGCTTGCGCCGCCTAAACGATTAGAGATGGGTGTCAACTATAATTGGCAAGAGTTCTACAAAAGACTCCGCGACGTGATATGTCTATCGACAAAGGTTTACCTACAGTATCGAAAAACGATATGAAAATAGGAATGATAAAATTGAGAAGAAAAAAATAAATTATGATCAAATTTAATAGTTTTTTGTTTTGTGCATTTAACAAAGATTAAAAACATCTTTAAGTCGTAAAACATGGACCTACGGTTTAGATTTTTAAAGCGTTGTAATGAAATGATGCAGCTGCTCTGCCGCCGTTGACTCTTGCCTCGGAAGAGAAAATTCGACCTGTGCTGCTCCCGGCTATTAGTGGGTTGTAACAAGTATATTTTTTTTTAATCCGGACAACACAGGGTAATCAGTTAGTGTATTTATAAATTGAGAATAGAAAATTGAATCTGAGTTCTAAACTTTATTTCGACAACTCAAGCCAGGATCTTAAAAAATTGTGGGACCTTAAAAAATATTAAAATCGCATTGCATGATATACTGCAAATAAAATCTTAGAAATCAACTGTTGAATTCTTGCTTAATGACGTACACATTGTGTGTGGCTGAGGGATGATGGATGTGCGTAAATAGAAGCATTTCGTGGTCATTCTCTTGGATTCTAAAACGCTTGATTATATTTTAATACTTTTGATATATTTCGAGGTATTTTTATTTCCTTTAATTTATCAACTGAATATCTCTTAATATGTTCTCGATCTTTATTTACTTCGAGTTTCTAGTTATTTTAGTTAGTCGACTTTCGATTCATATTTATTTCACCAATTGATGGATTTCTCCACAAAAGGTAAATTATGTTGAATCTCTATTCAATGTTAGGTTGTGTTTTTTTATTTTATTTTCCGCGAATTTCATGAAAATGAAATCGTTATTGGTGGTGAAGCGCACTATTATTTAAACATTTTATTGAAATATAATAAGTGTTTTCGTAATAGAATAAGATAAATAGAATTAAAATGACAAAACCCAATTTTTTTCAAATCAAAAAAAT
>NNCF01129100.1:261820-305312 GCA_002313205.1 Laupala kohalensis | reverse complement strand
GAGACAGTCTTAAAACAGAAGTCTCAGGATAACCCTGGCTCGTAGGCACCGTGAGTGCGGCCGTGCCAGTGACCTGCTACCGAGTACGTTCGGCGACGTCACGGCCCTCTGTGTCTGCGCCGATTCCTCCGATGCTGCGAAGTGGAAGATGAGCACCAGCTGCTTCTTGTTTCCCCTCCTGCTCCAACATTTCACCGCTTCCATTGCCAACATAACTCTCTACATCACAGCACTAACTGGCAGTCCCCATAGCGATTGAAGTCATGTAAGGTTTTTGGGCTACAAACCAAGCTAAGGAAAGCAATTTTGACCGAAAAAGCATGGAGTATCCTATAGCTAACGTTAACACAAAAAACTTTAGAAATGATATACAGTCATACTATTCACAGTGTACCTTATCTTACCTTATTAGTTATTTTGCAGAATTTTTAATTCGTATTTTCAGTAACATTGTCTTTTTGTTTGTTTGTTTTTTTATGGCAGAGACATCTACTACTTTCAGCAAGTGGCAATTCGTACAACAAGATCTTGATTCATACGTTTTATTCTATTTTTTATTAATGTACACGATAGTACTTCGAGGGTTTATTTCATGGAGTTTTAATTCCAAAGAGTAAATTAGTTTATTCTCATCCTCGTGGTCATTGATACTTGATAAATGATTTTTTGCAATAAATTATTATTATTATCATAAAGATAACAGTTCGAATTTTATCTTAACAGACAGTCATACGGAATTGTTCGAAATACCCTTTATGATTCCTACCATAAATGTGTCTCACCATTCACACTTATTTCCTGTTTTGAGAGTTTTGGAAAACTAACTGATTTTTAAAAAATCTGTTCAATGTGTTATTATGATACACATCCGTGGCCTTGAAAGAATGGTGCGTATCTTAATTCTGTGGAGTCATTTGAAATCGCACGGTCATAAAACTCGGGCACACACCATTTAGTTACCATCATAGTTCCATGTTTTATGACTGTACGCCTCATTTATACCGTCATATCCGTTATACTGAGGATGGAGAAGTATAGCACATGACGCGTGCGTATGAAACATGATTTACGAACGAAATTGTACTTAGAATGCTTCGTAATACGAATTCCATAGTGCACGTTATTATTATTATTATTATTATTATTATTATTATTATTATTCAAAACACGTAGGTGGTTCTGTTTCCATCGAATATAAAGCACTCGGTAGCCGTTCGAAAAACACCTCGAAAATTAAATATATCATATTATTTTATGCAGATAAAACAGGCCTTCCGAAATCGAGGTAATTTAATTTAATTTTATCTCGAGTAATTTACACCAAGAAATATTACATCCCGATTTACACCAAGAAATATTTTTTTTGTTTCGTGGTAAATAATGGACGTAAATAGAACAATTAATTTGTTTTATCTATGGTTTGTGATTTTAATTATCTTAACTGGGAAAATCCTCGTACTATTTTGACTATTGATGAGTGATTTGTATTTATGAGTTGATTGAAGATTATGTGTTTATAAATCTTTGGTCTTCGAAATTTCAGTCCTTTTCAGTAGTTGGCATTGTTTTTAAGGCCATATTCTTTCTTCTAATCAAACTGTTATCCTGATATAATTCCAGACAGGCGATAATGTGAAGGGTGGAATTCAGGTCCCCAATATTATCTCGCGAGGAATTTTGAATAAAAGGTTATCCAAGGTTATCCCGTTGTTGGTTCGTAAATTATCTAACACTCATAATACTATTTTTATGAGATATTCCCACACTGGAAAATAAAGAAATCTAGGCAATCGTGTTGAACTGGATCACGAAGAATTTGAATGATGGACTTCAGTGATTTATGAAACCTGCGAGTAATGTTTCATTTAATGTTAGAATATTCAAAATGCTTGTGTTATAAAGGATATTCTTCCTTTCTCGGTTTCATTTTTAAGTAATGTTTCTTTTAAATTCAATAATTAAGGTAAGTAAGGTATAATATAAACTAGAAGCAAAGGTACACCAAAGATTCGTGAACTTGTTATTCGTAATTAATGTGATTAATTGAAAATTTCATTTCATCTAATACGTTCCTGTGAAATCCTCATTGATCAGTATCGTTAAAGCAAGAACATGATGTCCGGACAATTGTAACAAAATCTGAAATCGCCCTTGTAAGAGATGTAAAATAGTTAAGATACGTACGAGATGCTAAAAATGAGGAACTGTCCAAAGTCATTTTTGAGTGGTGCCCTAAATGGCATGCTTTCCACGAATCGATTTGTCGTAGATACCGGCCGCGAAGAAACCATATGGCTTCGTAGAAAGTCATAAAGTCAAGAGGGGAGTGGCGGGATTGGAACAGAGGGTGACGGAGGGCAACTTGAGTCCCAGCGGAGGTTGTTAGGACAGCAGGATGAAGCGGTGGTTCTTCATTTTGGTCTCAGAAGTGCCGCACTCTTCGCCATCATTCTTCGTAACCATCGAAATCTGTCTCATCCACCTTCACATGTGGCGAGGAACAAATCAGATGTACCGATGTCAGCGAATATCACCTGATTTCAGGTCTAAGGAATGGACGATACCATTTGAATCTCGAAATAAACAAAACTCAATTCTGAATTCATTTTTTGATTCCTCAAATAATTGACAGACAAAAAAAATGTAATTATGATAGAATCTACAGTAGCATGTGAAAGTAGCGTGTCAAAGGAATATCTGAATTTATGCAATTGTCTGTCTAAATTCCTTTAGTTTTGAATATTGCGGTTTTTTTTTACAAACTTCCATTGAAATCCCTAAAACAGAACTACGTAAAATGTCCCTCCATCCTTTACCAAGTTCTCTCAAATTCCATAATGATGAGTAGTTTCATTAACGCAGTTCCATAATGATGCGCAGTTTCATTCTGAAACAGTGTCAGGGAAAAATGTGTTCTCAAAATTAAGCAAACTTTCATTCTTACATCACTGTTCGAATCCAGAAGATTTCTATTTTTAAATATTGTTGCAATATTGAAATGAATATTTATCCAAGAATAAAGCCTGTCAGTCCAAAGCGATTCAACTTCGTTAGTTTATAGAGAAGTCGTGATTTATAGAGATTTGTGATACTTTTCTTCTTCTTCCACTTGACCCCCCATCCATTTTCTTAAGTTCTGTCCCCAATCTCATTCATCGGGAACCTTTTCCACCCTCCCACGTGTTCGTCACATGCGTCCTTTGGTTCATGAACTGCCCTGCCCATTTTACAACCGAAACTTCCTCTGTCCGCGCACAAAACCTAAACTTTCATGTTCTTTTGTCAACGAGACAGCTCCGCCTCCGCCGTCACCCGTGTCCACCACATGGTGCAGTGAGATGTGCTCTAAGGGGATGGACAGTCTTCTCAAAAGACAGTTCGCACCAAATCCAAGATTCCTTAATAAATAATTGCTTTACATGCAGCCAAGATTGTTGGTTAGGCAAGTAGGATAGATCTTAACATTCGTTTGGTAGCCTGATTTTGTGACTGTGTACGGAGGCTGGTTGGTTGTTGGTTATTTTAATGCTGTAATTTAACCGTGACATATAAAAAAAATCTATTCTTTAAGGTAGTACTAGCGTAGGTAGAATTAAATCACTAAAATATCTTAAATCGGTCTAAGTAAACAGAGTAACATGTACTTATTGTGATATCAACTTGAAAAACATTCCTCTCCGGCCATATAAATGACATAATTGCAACGATAATTGATGTTGAAATACATTGCGTCTTATGGAGAAAACACTTATTTACGAAATAAGACCAAATTTTAAATCACGAAAGTGATAGAAAATTACTTTGATTTGTAGTAAATTTCCCGTAGTATTTTTACATCACTTTTATCTATAGGTCACTGGACATCTGAGAAAGATATGAGATGCATAAATCACGAAACCGTCAAGGTCGTTCGCCATCTTTTTACATGCTTTTGTGCATTTCAAACGAGTCAAGTGAGTTCTTGAGTATTATTTATACTATTTTATTACTGATAGATAGGAGTTAAATCATGTTTTTTCATCATTATTATTCATATTGTTGAGTTTTATAACAGTTACAATAAAAATAAAGAAAACAATTATATATCTCAATGATTTGACTAACTTTGAATGCTCATTACACCCTAACTGCAAGAAATAATCGGTTTATTATGGCCAATATCTCTTCTATGAATAAGTTATTTGACTCTCCGTGTCAGATTCATTTATGGAAATTTTACCCGTAGAAAAAACGTAGTAGAGGTATGATCGTTGTTATATGTTTTGAATAATACCATGTCAAGATTATCTGAGCAGTACGTATTCTAGACAGTTATTTCTAGAATACCCGGCTAATTTTTCGAAAATGGAGTTGCAGTTTACTGTTTAACATCGCATTACAATTTTTGACGTGAAAGCAGATAACACCCCAGTTTGCAATCGTTTTGTTGTACTCCTGTTTCAACAAAAAATGGTTTTAAAATATGATCTCCAGCGAATGTTTGTGCTATTCAAATATTTATAGGTAAAAAGGATTTAAACTTATTATTACATGTTCAATGAGTCACACCAAGAATAGGCAGCCAACCAAAATGATAGTTCAGATTTGTGATTTTGCACTTAGACACATGTTACTAAGTACTTTTAAAATATATATAATTTTAAACGATTTATAAAAAGCTATATTTCTCTTATATTTTTATCTTGCTTGTTTAAGTTTTGTTCAGAAGAGTGAATCACTTTAGAAGAAGCCTCTCCACATTTATTTGAGATCTTTGTTGTTTAATGTATTTTAGAATGTTTCTATAATGATTTCTTTAAAACAGTCATTAAACAAAATTATACGTATCTTTTTTTTCCCTTTGTTTTCTCTCGTGTTAATAGTTTAACTCGGCGCTTTGTATTTGCTTCCAACATGAAGGGAATGTCTTCACAATATAATCAATTTGTCGCTTGTTCGTTTACGTTGTATGGAGACTGTACTTGACTTCCGTGAGGCTAGGGCAAAAGGACGGATAAAGTGGTTGTCCGTGAATGAAGTCGTGTTTTTCCTGGCCAACTGTTGTGTTGTTGTAAAGCGGGGGTGAAGCGGCATCCATCTGGAGAGTCTGTTCGTGAAGTGGTTCCCATTCACAGAGCGTTGGCCTGGGATTCTTCGGCTTGGGGAGGAAAGTGGCTAACGGAAGCTGCCAACTGTTAAACACGTGCTGGGAGTATTCTTTCTCTAGAAATTCTACGGTTCTGCAGACAAATTTAAAAATTAACTGCTATAGAATTCGTCGCGTGTGATCCTCCCTTATATTTTTCGTGTACCTTGGCCACTATTTCAAACAATGGTCTGTAATTCGCAACCCCCAACGCAATTCTTGTCAGCCCGCAAATGATTTCAACCACATAATAGTAATATTACATAAAATAAACAGTGTCTTATGTAAATTGGTCATATCAATTCATCACCTAATCTCTACAACGTTTATTTACGAACATGAATTAATGAAAAAAAAAAGGTATTCGAACGTTCTCGATCTTTTCATAATTTACTTTTGTTTGGAGTGATTAAATATAATTTAAACACTACGAAACTACATTACGAAAGCGAAATATCGGTATTTGGTAACCAAATGAAGACATTGAAGTCCAATACTCCCTTCTTGCACCATTTGTTTCAAAGCTAAACAAATTTCAGGATTCATTTATCATTCAAAAATTTAAATTATTGGGTTGATTAGAAGAAAGACAACATTTAGAGACTTTTGAATGTTAAAAAATACATTCTGAGCTTTTTCAGGTTTTTAGTTGGCACCATTAGTTCTCAAACGTTTTTCCGAGTGAAGAGCCACCCCGTGGTAAGTCTTGTAGGTCGCATAATATTAGGTTTAATTATTATAATATTTCTTAAGGATCTCAAGACTTTCATTATCAATATTATTCTCTTCATCTCCCGACATGGTTTTTCTAATGCTATCGTATTTCGGAATGGAGGCTGCCGAAAGGGGGTCTCGAGTTGCGGTGCAGAGGCGAGCATTCCCTCGCGACGGAGATGGACGGCAAGGAATAAACGAAGAACGCCACGCGATATATTATCGCGCTGACCACCGCGTCAGAAGGCGTTTGTTACGTCGGATTACGAGGCTCTTCCCCGGTGGGCTCAGGAAGCCCGACTCCAACAGGATTAGGGGGTGAAAAATGGATAACACGAAGGTAATGGCGGATCCATGACTTCTTTTTGGGTGGGAGGGCAGATCTCTGGGGCAACGGGGAAAAAGGAAAGTTTAGCGCATAATTATGCACAGTTAAGGCAATTTATGTGGTTCTTTAATAACATATTTGTTCTCAATACGTACAATTATTTACAAAAAATGTAAAATTTAAATTTTTAGAATCGTTCTTTTTGGTGAGGAGGAGAATTTAAACCCTACTGATTTCCCGCTCATTAATCCACTTCTGAACGAAGGACTCTAGTTTTTTAATTGTAGTATTTGTAAATGGGAAATGAAGCGTGCTGTTGTTAGTAGGTGGAGCGGTTAGCAGGTTTTACCAACAACATGGAGGTGTTAGTAGGAGCAGTTAGTAATAGTAAGGATTAGTGATACTAGGAGCAGTGGGAGGTGGAAAGAAGGAGGAGGATTCTCTTTTCAGTAGTCACAGCTATATGAACTGGGATTACTACAAATTATTTCTGACCCCGCAGGGATTACTACGAATTAATTGCAACGAATTATTTCTGACTCAGTCGGGAATTGTACCCGGGATGACTTTGTGGTGAGCAAGAATGCTAACCCCGTAAGCACCGGAGGGGGGCCCTCTGTTGATTGGAGTGAAACTGAAATTCAAACTTGATGTGTGATTTCATCGCTGGCGAAATTATATTAAATATACAATATTTTGTGTTTCGAAAAATGTAATATTTTGGTTCGGAATTAGAGTTGAAAACGTGAAGGAGATGGATATTCTTGTAATGAGAGTCAGTGTTGCACAGCGTGAAAAAGATGCTCATGGCACTGCTGACCGTGTAGTTGGGGTTCAGATCCTTGGGAGTTCATGAGAATCCGACATCATACATCAACACAGCGTTCAGGCTGACTCTTGGCTACTCAGACAGCTATCAAAATTTTACTAAACGGTTGGGGCATGTTAATTGGAACAACATCTCGTCCTTGTTCCGTGGTCTAAAATCTCCGCGATACCTACGAGTCCGTTACGGGTTAAATTCACGAGAAAATGTATTGTTGAACTTCAGTCATTTTTCTTCACAAATGTTTTTTTATACAGAAAATAGTTTATAACACGTGTTCTTATATTTGCTATCGATTTTTCATTGAGTATTATTTTTTGACCCTTTCCTTTTTTCCCTCTTCCGTTATTTCGAATGAATGTGCCTTGTTCATATTAACGCAACTCCTTTCTACGAATGGAATAATTGCGATGTTTTATTATCAATTTTCATTAATGCTTTCAATCAATATTGTTTGGTTCGCAAAGTCATCATTCTAAATTAATTCGAATTCCCATTTCTATGATAAGGAGAAAGGAAATTGCGACAGATAATGTTTTTTTTTACCGCCGGAATATAATGGAGCTCGTTTTAGATGCTCTGCTTATGATTCCACTGTATCAATTTGATTAAAAAGGAAGTTCAATTCAATGACCCAGTACATGCAATATGCATGATCCATTCTTTGCTTTTTGGGAGATACTGCTACCGCTTCATGTCGCTTCGTGTCTTAAATATCACGCATTTCTTCAGAATTTGGTCAATAATAAAATAAAAATCACGTCAACTCTCCAACGTTTTTGGTCGTATCAAGATCATCACCAGTGCATGTTAGAAAAATCAGTGCATGTTTTATCAACCAATCAACATTCTCTTGACACTATAATACATCCCACACATCATCCATCGCAATACATTTTCATAACTTAATGATACCCCTTTAAATAATGTGATAACTTTGACCTGATAAATATTGTGACGTGACGGAGAACGAAACCGAAAACTCCTTCTTTGATCTCATTTTTTACTACATTGCATGCAATTAATTTTAGGAACTACAGTTTTAGTTCGATTGATCAAATGCTTATTTTCTTTAAATTCTTGTAGAAAACCCCTTGATTTCTTCAGAGTTACTGAATTAGGTTCGCCGTTCTCTTCGTACGCGTGTTCCTGTCTTTGGAACTCGAGTGGCCATCTCCTGTCTCTTTGAGATCCGGATCTAAGTAGGAGATCAGTGCTTGAACCCTTTGGACCTCAGATTCAGCCCAGAAGCTACAGAAGCCGCCGCCGTCACCGCCGCAGCGCGACGACCTTGCAGTCAAAGAGCCGCGCCCGCTACACTGACGCACCGCCACCGTCGCCACCATCCTACGTCATCATCACAGCCGAAGATGCTAATCTTGGACCCGCGGTGGAGCGAGACGCTGTTTTGGGCGCCGACGA
Source organism: Laupala kohalensis (assembly GCA_002313205.1). NCBI lineage: Eukaryota > Metazoa > Arthropoda > Insecta > Orthoptera > Trigonidiidae > Laupala > Laupala kohalensis. Next base: position 296,897 of record NNCF01129100.1, on the reverse strand, counting down.
CTCTTCTTCTACTTCATCCGAAGTCTCTTTCTCACTCAACTTCATCATGCTTATTCCTCCAATTTTTATGTAATTTCCTCCTCATTCTCTCCTCTTTGTTTATCCACGTTGTGTCCATCTCCCAATTCTTTACTCATTTTCTGTATGTTTCTCTTCCAACTTCTCTATAGCTCCTTCACTTCTCACAACTGTCTTTGGATTTGCACTTTCATCACCTTTGCTTGGTCCGATTGCTCAAGTCTTCCTGGTTTTCTTATATCCATTTCGTTCTTCACTGTCGTTTCCCAAATGTTTTCTACTCTGTCATGTCTTCTTCCTCCAGCATACTCGACATTTATCCTCTCACTCTTCCGTCACATCCAAAATCTCTGTTGCTTACTCTTTTTTCTCTTCCATTGAAGTTCATACGTATTCCCGTTTGTTCCCGCGTGCAGAGTTTCTGTGGCACAATATTCGGGAATTTGAAAAGAAATTATAAAACATGAATCATTCGGAGTGATTGCCAAGATTTTCTTTTAGAATTTGAGGACGTTAATCGTGAAGAAAATCTCGTCAAATTTTTTGTGTCCTGTTACATTATTTCTTGATATTGCTCTTCCTTGTGGTAGACCAGTGAAAGGAACCTGAGGCTGGATTTTTCGGTATCCTTTTGCAACTATGAACGCATTTTTTAGTATCAACTGTAGTTTTACTCGTTTGTTACTGAAGTACTCTCTAAGGAGGTCTTCAACCTTATTAAGTCTCAGTACTATAGCCATTGCTATAAAAATACTTTACTTCATAATTCAATACGCCAAAAACGTAGTATCTCTGAAACGATTGACAAGAATCGTACCTCTCGGAAATTGAATAGTGATGGGTAAAAGATGGTATAATTATTTTTTACCTTAGAGTCACTGTTGTTTGTGTCCTTTTAACTTGATAAATATTCTGAAAAACATAATGCCCCTTACATTCTCACAGTAATCTTAAAAAATCAAAAGGACTGCCCACGGGCTAAGCATGTTTTAAAGGCGACGTTGAAATTTGTTCTTCTCATGAAAATACAATTTCAGCATTTCCTTACCTACAAAACAATTTTGTTCTTTCCCTACTTTGAATATTCCTTACGAAACTTGGTTGAAGTTCATAAAATTGTTAAATCGTCCTGTTTCATGTATCGTGTATCATCGTTTCATGCTAACATTCGTAAGAGTTTCCAAAGGACTGTAAATACAGAAACATTAATTGAACGGAGAATTTTATTACGTGAAAAATTATTTTGAAACTCTTTTCCTATGTTTCACTGGGACAAATATATTAGGCAATTTTTCATTTTTATTATGAATTGTTGATACGAGGTTTATGTAATGCTGAGATTATTCTTATTGCCATTGTACAATTTACGAATTTAATAACTTAAAGTGTTCAGGTTTTCTTCTTGTAATACAAAACTAGTATTTTGCGATGTTCATAAAGAGGTTTTTTTCTGTCGACCAAGGTTTGGAGATAAGTGTACAACTGAATAAATCAAGAATAAATATAATGAATGTATACCAAACTATGATTAAAATAGGTTTAGTAAGTGACATGATTGATTATTTTAGGTACCTGTTGCATAAGCAAGAACACTACCTTGAGGGTAGCCAGACTACGTTCGTTGGCAGTCTGTTCCTCTGACGTATTTTCTTGGCACGACCTCCCTGCCATCGTCGATAGTTCCTCTCCACTCTTGCACCGCCTCGCCCCTGAAACAAATTACATCACACTGGAATGATTGCTGCTGTCTTCTAAACATCAAGTTCTCATGCCTCATCTTGCCGTTAAACTCGATTTAATCAGTCCATTGTTTGTAGTTTCTAGTCGAAAATTAAAAGAGTGTAGTTATATTGTTAAGGTAGTACTAGCATAGGTAGAATTAAATCACTAAAATATCTTAAATTGACATAAATAAATAGAGTAACATGAACTTGCAGTGATTTCAACTTGGAAAACATGTGACACCGGCCGTTTCAATGAAATAATTGCAATTATAATTGATGGGGCCTTATGGAGAAAACACTTATTAACAAAATAAGATCAATTTTTGAATCACGAAAGTGTTGGAAGTTTACTTTGATTTATAGTGAATTTTCTATAGTATTTTTCACATCACTTTTATCGATAGGTCACCGGACGTCTGGGAAAGAGATTTCACTTTTTTCGAGGTGAGATGCACAAATCAGTTTCGTTCGGTCACCATCTTTGCTTTTGTGCATTTCAAAGGAGTTAAGCGAGTTTCTGAACAATGTTCATGCTGCATTATCAACTGATAGATAGAAATAGATTAAGTTTTTTCAGCATTATTGTTAATGTCGTTGTGTTTTATAACAATTAGAATGAAATTATAAGAAAACAATTTGACAACATCTCAGTGATTTGGAGTACTGGTCTCACCTTAAAGTGATGAATTTTGCGTAGAAAACGTGTGGAAGAATGAACGTTTTCCGAATCAGGATTAAACTGATTGTTTACAGCTATTTTATATTGTTTTTCAACAGAAATATTATTATATGGCAGAAAAGAGGTTAATGTCCTGATAAGATTATGGGTTACTTAAAAAAGTTAAATCTATTTCCTTTTTGACATGTCCATTGCAGTATACTTCATACCAAATTGGTTCCGCCGAAGTACTCCTAGGTTCTAACATTAAAGGGCCACAATAGTTAGAGAGTCGTTCCCGTTTGCTAATTATTGTAGTCTACTTTTACATGTTTCTTACATAGTACACAACTTAAATATGGTTCACGAATTGGTGGAATTAATGTGAACCATATTATTAATCCACGTGATCCCATATCATGAATAATAATCGGAACACGAATTCTAGGATAAGATTTTTTCGAAGTGACCGAATCTAGTTTACCGAAATACTCGTAAATGTTATCTGTACTCCTGACGACAAGAGAACAATTTTGGTTTATTTCATTTGCAGTTTAAATTCGTTATTTATTTTTATTCTTCTCTACCAGTGTGTAGATTCTTCGTAGTTTTTACGCCTTCAAAAAATATAACGTATCAAGATTTATAAGTTACGAAACGGGCCTTACTGTTTTGTACTGAATGCTAACTAACATTCTTTTCGACGAGCTGTTCCAACCGATACCAGGAATTAGGCTCTGATTGATGGGGTAGTTTTTATAATAGAAGAACCCTCAACTTGTTAGACGAGAAGAATTAATTAAATATTCATCATAGCGTTCGCTTAATTCTTTCGCATCAACATTCTTGTTCCTTACACGGTTGTAAAATTATAGGAAGATTTTTTCATTAGTCTCTCTCAATAATACTTCTGATGAGTGTTCTTCAAGAGTCCTACTTAACATTTTTGTGTTGATGTGTAAANTATATATATATATATATATATATATATATATCTTTAAGAAAAGATGCCGCAAATTCACGATATTATCGGAATTTTATCAATATTAACAAATATCTTGTCTAGAGGTCGTGTGTAACATACAACTGCTCTGGCGCCGACTTAAAAAAGATATTGACTTAGGATTGGGGGTAAGGTTTCGATTTTTGCTGGGCCCAAATTAATTTTCTTTACCTTCCCCCAATTTCTCGTTTTTGTAACTGAATTCTACCGTTTCTACCATTATTGTAATAACTGATTATTTTTTTCAGTTACTGTAACACTTAACGTTTTTCTGAGTAACATTCTTTGAAAACAATCATACCTTATAATTATCTCCTTACTTTAGTTTAGCAAAATTTGTCTAACTTACTTTTGTTATTCATTTGATTTAATTGCGTTCTGCCATAGTCTTTAATATGTATCCCAGTTTTGTATGTAAGAAATATCAAAATTGGGGAAGTCGCAAGCATTTTACAAGGAAAACTGGCCAAACATATCTGCCTTGTGAACAAATTCTGAGTCGCAGAAGTAAGAACCATACGACACAGTTCTAATCTTACTCGAACACTTATCAAATTTCATCAACTGTATCTTCGTTTGTCTTATAGATATCATTCCCTCGAATAATGCACTGAACTACAAAACTGGCGGATCACTGTTACGCACTACACGAAAAACACTCGCTTCATATCGTGAGAAAGTACTGAGTTGCAAAGATTTATTCGTCGCGGACCCTTCTGTCTGCCGTATTTTCGTTGGGCGCTCACCTTGAGGATATTTGACTACACTGTGCAATGTTGTACGCTGAAGCAGTGCACAGTCCTTTCATCCGATGACAATCTGACTGACCTATTTCCCAGGGCGGGAGCCACTGTGTAGCATTTGAATAGGGTTAGCTGAGGGAATACGTTGGCAGTAAGTGTCAGTACAGAACGATATTTGCGATCTTCAAGGCAGGAAATGAACAGGGTCTTTTTTGTAGGATGCAGCTTTTTGACCTTATGGGGTTCATTTGTAATAAATTACTAATCCGTTATCCTGGATTAAGAGTGTGCAGTTTCAATTGAATGTGAATGCAATGGACCATATTATGGTGTGGAAACGTGGGTATCCTCGTCAGCATCCATCCGCGTTGTTTGTATACGCGTGAGCACCTGGTCTCTTCGTCTTCCTGCTCGAATGTCAGAGCAGAGACGTCGTTCGCTGCCAACAGTTTCATGGACGGCTTGGGATGACGCGGCCCTCGTCGCGCTGCCTCAGAAGAGTAAATTTAGGCAGCGTGCGACGGCGACCCACCCGCTCCACGTCGAGGCGACTTCTCGATGAGACAGCTATCGACTCGGAGGACAAAAATGATCGACGGGAACGCATACAAGAGACATACACGAAATAAAAATGTAAAAAATGAATAAATTAATAGTAATTTTCCAAAAAATTCACTAACTACGAACGACCACGTGGACAACAATAAACTGTTATATTCTCTCCGATAGCAAGGAAGATACCATTTCGTCAATTTCGATCAAAAAGCCCCAAGGCAGTGGCCTGAATCCGAAATGATGGTACGCGACTCCCTGAAATAAGAATAAAAATTGTTAGCTACTAGTTATGATCTCTATGGGGTATCAAGAAATTAAATGTAATGGAATACAAACAAGTACAAATATGTGCTTTTCACATATATGAGCTATTATCAACTTTAAATTATTCCGATGATATTGCTTATATGTCTAACCATTAAAATAACTCAAAAATCAAAATTTATAATAACAATTATATTAATGAGACATCACCCCCAGACAAGCGAATCCCAATTCGATTCATCACCTCTATGTATAATTGTTGAGAAATAAGAACTGCCACACCCTTTCCTACTAGTCAAACTGTCTTAAATAATTTGAGATACTTCTACCCAAACTAGTGAAGTGAACGAAAGGATTCCAAAGAGTGACAAAGATTAACATAAAAACCCTCATTTAAAAAAATCTCCTTGAGAAAACATTAGAAGAGGTGATGAATTGTCGTGACACGATAAAAACGTACTAACATTACCGGGGAGATATCCCTTGTGTTTTCTATAATAGATATCGGAGCATGTCGGGAGGTCAGTTGCGTTGAAAGCCCAACAGATGAGCTAATAAGGGCTCCCCTCTAAATGGTGTCGGGGCATAAATGCTCCAGCCATCGAAGAGAATATTAAAGAAACCGTTCCAGGTAATCCTACGAGTTTACTATTGATGAGACTGGTCTTATTAAAGTAACTTTTTTATTACTAATTTGGAAAATTTACCCAAAGATACCAAACATTTATGGTTTAGGTCGGTTTCTGTTATACGACGTTCTAAAATATATTACGTTTTGACATACTAAGTTCAAAAGGGAATCTTTTGGGCACAGTGTTGAGGGACATTTGTACTCTGGTATCTGTCCAGTCATCTCACCCTCTTATATTGTCTAGTTTCCCCTTCGTAGTCAATTTGGCTACTTTCTGCTCGTAGCGTGCGACCCTGACAAAGTTAAGAAGATTGAAGGAGTTATTCGATGAAATTTGCTCATGTCATTTGGGGAAATTTTTAATACTTATGTGGATCCTCAAGACACGATAATTTGTAGAACAAGGTAGCGTGGCCGAGCGGTCTAAGGCGCTGGTTTAAGGCACCAGTCTCTTCGGGGGCGTGGGTTCGAATCCCACCGCTGCCAGTATTTTCTCCAGCTCCCAGAGTATCGGGAAATAAATAAGTTGATATACTTTGCAAGGTATGTTCACTAAAATGTTTTCTCATGTTTTAAATGAAATCATTATGCTATCTTTTAATCTTGTATTTGGACTTTACACTTTCCATATAAGCATCGGTGGTTCAGTGGTAGAATGCTCGCCTGCCACGCGGGCGGCCCGGGTTCGATTCCCGGCCGATGCACTATTTTTGAGGTGATTGAATACCTTCGTTGAATTCTCGCTGACTTGTATTCCAATAATTCAAAGATAAAATGTCATATTGTAGTATTTATTTTGTTGTACCGATCATTTTAGAATAGGTCATTATCGTTCACTTAATAATGCCATTAGCTCTCGTCTCATTTGTATACATCGCTTTGGTTCATGATATTGCTACTCAAAGAAAACGAGTTGAAATGTACCTCATAAAAATGAGGACAGTTTTTATCCCTGAAAACAAATAAGGTAGGCGTATTTATTCTCCGTAAGACCTTCATATCAAAGCACTGAACCCTGGAAGAAAAATCGCCTCGTGGAGTATCAATGGAGGCGGTAAACAAAAGAGTCTTTATCGTTTCTCCAATGACTTCATTCCAGTTGAAACAGAATGGAAGGCGCGCCCTGGGATCGTATCTCCGATGCATCGCCCGGGACGAAGGCGGCGGCGCTTCGTTCACGACTGGGCGGACGGACAGACAGCACGACGCGACCTGACCCGGCGGGGATATAACGATACGATATGCAGATATGAGTATGCTGATAGGTTTTGCTTTTCGACACCATTCAAAGGGAAGAGAAAGGAAAAAAGGTAGTAAAAATACCCTCTGGTTACACAAATAAAGCTATAGAGATTTGGTTATATTTGTTTTTATATCACATTGCCAATGTTTTCTTAGCAAACGTGAACTTCATTTCCAAAATTGAAATCTACAATTTCTTTTAGTATATTCTAAAGAAATATAAAATACAATTTTTCTAAAGTATCAATAATGGAGTGTTAAGCGGCTTTAGTGCACAATCTGAAAATCTCGTCCAAGTTGTCACTTCAACTCGTGTTGAAAGGTGAATCAACAATTTATTACAAACCACTGACGACGAGAACATTTACAGTCATGTCGTTCGCAAAGTGTTTATTAAGCCAGGAGTTTTATTTGTATTATTAATTATATATGTTTGTTCCATTTTCTAATCATAGTTTTAAGTTGGAGTTAGGATATAGAAACTTAATCATAAATACGTTAATGGATTTTTTAAATTCCTGGCTCTTACAAGAAGTACATTGTCCCTGCTATATTTTGACTTTCTTCAATTTGAGGGCAATGTGTGTTTTCCCACACCTTTCCTGCTTGCACTTTTTCAAAGTCGTGTTGTTGCTCAACCCTCTCTACTCTGTGAGTTGCAATGATGATGTGATGCAAGCAGGAAGGATGTGTTTTGCTTAATATTAGTGAGTTTGATGACTCACCAGTGGAAATTAATCCAGCAACATATTAATTGTTTTAGACGTCAAATAAATAATTGTAAATAGGGATAATGTTTTTGATAAGCTGCACTCCTTGCTTCTTTGAACAATATACATTTATAGGCAATTGTGCGAGATTGTCATAAGCTTTCTAAAATTCATTGTCTTCACTAATGACAAGTTCTCATATTCCGGGTCAATGCGTAAATTAATCCTCGATTTTTAAAGGAGGGAAATCTACTACCCTGACATGACACATGATACAGGATAACATCGTAAATTATTGGGAACTGGTTCTAAGTGTCCATTTCTGTTAAATGTAAAGGATCTCCGGCTCCTTTTTTGACAACAGGAATACTTTCGTTATAGATCATATTAACCTGAAATTCAAGGATCAACTTTCCTTATAAACATAAGCTTTGGGTTTCAGAAAGATGTGAGATTCGTATGTGTTATTAATTTGCATCGTCGCGTAGAAAATTATTCGCTATTTTTTTAATAATTTAAAAAAATTGTTATATCAAGAAGGCAAGTGATCTTGGCCAGCACTCTTAGATTACTATCACATTACTAAGTTATGGTCCTGTTATCGAATGACACATAAAATATTTAAGTAAATTATCTTGAGAAAGAAGTTCCTGGGAGTTTTCTTCGCAATATTTACGTGTTAAAATTAAAATCATCAGTTTTAAAAATATTACTATGCAGGTACATGATCCATGCCTCACAAATAAAAAGGTAATACTTTAAATCCTGGAGTATATTTGCAGTATTCATAGCTCTTAAATATGTCAGCATATTAGGTGTGGTATGCTTACTTCCTTTTTAGCAGTGTGACAGCTCTTGAAGCAATCTCGTATCCGTGCGCTAAACGTGACCTGCACGTATGCACGCGTGCCACTCATGGCCAGCTGTGCTCTCCAGTGTCCTCATATTATACGAAGACTAGCTACTTCTGCTTCCTTGAACACTCTCAGCCTTATTTAGGAAACGAGTAAAAAAACATTTAAAACGTCCTACTTCATTTTCATAAACACGTGTTTTTCAACTTATATTGATCTTGAAACAACAAACACAATTATCACAATCGTTTCTTTATTTAGTACCGTATTGTAAAAGGAAATTTGAGGGAACTATCAAAATGTTGTACGAGTATTGATTTGAAAAATGGATATCTTTGGATTTACGCTACAAACGCCATGCCGTTCTTGGCTATCTGGATATTTCGTGGTCATAGAATGGAAACTTTAGCTTTTCGACTGCTACGCTGCAATCTCCAGAAGAAAAGCATTGATAGGTCTGTAGCACGGTAAACGAAACTGTAAGTCGGGTCGTGACACCAACCCGAAAACCCCATCATTTTTCATACCATTGGGTTTTATCCGAACAAAGAGAGTCATAGTCATATCGAAATATATATTCAAAATTTCCTATAGATATGAAAAATTTGTATACAACTTTAATTCACTTTACAAATGATTTACCAAATTTTTTCATCGATTCTGCTTGGTTTTCCTGTGGAAATTTTCCCGAAGTTGAATGTCTAGCTTGACAGTCATGACACTTTCCTTACTGTTAAAACCGATAGTGTGAAGTATGCCTTACTTTACAAAATGAAATTGGGTCGGTCTTTTCTATAACTGTTAACAAAATAGGAGTTCCTTTAATAGTAACTTTTTGTCAATAATTTTAATTAAAAGTTGAAAATGGGGAACCGCGATGTTTCCATTTCTTCATTTCTTCATTCTCCTGCACCATCGTGGCAACTCAAGCTGCTTCGTGTATTTCCGCGCACTGCGTTGAATCCAACAGCAGCTGCTCGAAAGTCTTCAATGGCGCACGAAAACAAGTGCAATATGCATCACGTAACTGGCGTATATAGGGACCTACGTTCGTAGTGCATTCTGGTCCTCTCTCTCTTGGCAACTGGTCATCCACGCAGTTAGCTATAATTGGAATGTGTGCGAGGGAAACGAATGCGATGCGCTTTAAAAAGAAACCAAAGTACATTCGTAGGTCAATGAAAATATACTGGAGTTTATTGAAGTAGTATAATGGGGCGACCCGTGGCGTCGTGCCTAACCTTCTACCTCTGGGGACACCGGTTAAAAAATCCGGTCCGATCCAAGTAGAATCCGAGGTGGTGGACGGAGCGGCGTTCGCGGCAGATTTTCTCGGGGTTCTCCCGTTTTTCCTGCCTATCATTCCACCACAACATTCACTCATAATCACCCGGTGCGGCAGGACCATTGTTTCCCCAGCCAAAACCAAATGAAGCATCATATATCCAGTAGAGCATGGAGAAGGAGTCCGAACTCTTTCTGAAATCTGTCCACTGAACCTATTGCAAATAAGGAGGGCACTCGCTTACGTAAGCTGGCTCTATGGAGACTCCATGATCTCTCTAGTCTCTAGCCAACTTACGGTGATTGGCAAAAAGTGGAACTATTCGAATTTTACAATTTAGGCCCCAAACTCTCAAAGTTTGGACTCCTCCTCTCTAGTCTCCATGGACAAAATTTACGATCTTATCTCGTACGCATATTCCATACCTTCTTCCATTTCTTTTTTCTTTTTTGGTCTAAACTACTCCTTTTTAGACATTTAAATCCGCGACTCATTATGCTATTACATCTAAAAGTATAAACATTTGTTTACTTTAAAAATATATAATCTCCATATGAAAATGAAATGAAATTATCCAATGAAGTGAGGTATGTATCTACGTAGAACTGAGATATGAACGTTCATTGTTACAGATATGGTCTTCTTTTTTGGAAATCTATATTCGTAGTTTTTCAACTGCAAATTAACTATTTTTGTACTGATAAGTATTTTATTCATATAATATTATGATATGACCGTTTCACAGATGTAGGTCGTTCCTCCTAGTCTTCCGTGAATGCAAGCAAAACGACTTAACCGCAATTATTGGTATCTTGGCGATACGTGACGAGGGCGTTTTCGTCGTAATTGTATGCAATTCAAAACGCCAATGAATTGTATGTTCTTTTAGTCATGTAGTGACGATTTAAACTTTTGAACTGTCTATCTAAAAGGTTACCAAGATTACCAAAAGTGTTGTTATTGTCTCATCAATTTTACGTGCATGAGTTTCCTATCTCTTTGACAATGTTTTCTTTGTGCATCACTAATTTGTTGATTGTTATTGAAAAACTGTTACTCACTAATTATTTTGATCCTTAAGGTCTGTTATTCCTTTCTTTATATCTGGGAATTTCAAAATAATTTGAGTGAAAATATATTTTGATTTATTAATATTATTATTATTTGCATGTTTTTGTAATTCACCATTCATATTCTATACGTTTAGAGAACTGTATTAAATGTTGTATACATTCAGTTCCGGTACGAGTGTCTATTTCACAGTAACAAATCAGATTAAATTTGTTTTTGTTCACAAGAACTGTATCATTGGCTTGTATTGTGGTGATTTTTAGAGCAGAATTGCGTAATTTTGTGTCCGTAAACATGTAAGGTGAGATTTGATGCTAACCGCTAACAAGTGTTCCTAAATCGCCAATAAATCATTCTAAGAGCATCTTCAAATTATGTAACGCTTGTACATGTTCCGTACCAGTTAGCGCTCTATTTGTTAGCAGAGATGACTTGAAGATTAAACCTCGATCTGACCCCAGCATGTCTTGTATTTTTATTTTTTTAATCCAGGGTAGGAGTGAGTAGTATCACATTCCGCGGTGGGTGTTGTAATGTGGTCATAATTCCGGGAATTCCCTACGCAAGTCAATTATATTCCATGTATTGCCATATATAACTATACAGTATAGACGAAGCTCGTTTTCGTCTTATTAAAGACCAACCCGTGTCTGTAATTTTCTAACATGCCATAAATGCGCAGTTAACACGTTTCATTAGGAAATTTCTTGTGCGGGACAAGTTTATTACTACTCCCTCTATCTTTGGATTATGGTTGCCCTTGTTTTATTTTCTTTCCTGTGATCTCGTGTGAGATATAACAGCCCCAGCCCAGTATGGTGTAATGTTTGATTTCTTTTCTTTTTTCTCGTATGCGTTTCAAGAGTACATGACCCTCGTATTTGCATCGAAACTATGTTCGTTTATTTAAGAGTTTGCACTTGCGGGTTATCAGTACGATCTCGAATAGATAAATGTGCTACGAAGCCAGTTCTTTGTAAATACTCAACGAATGTTTCGTTAACATAACGTACATTTTATACGTGTGATACATTCGATTGTATTATATGTAGTAACTATTCGGTAGCATTGTTCACAAAGAGCACTTTTTTTGCAAAGCTCATTTATTTTATGTTCTAAGCCAATACAGGCAAGTTAAGTCAATATAGGGGTTACATCGATTAAAGGGGGTCAAACCAATAACACGAAAATTTGTAGCTTCTGATTTTTAAATTCTAATATATAATACGTATTCTAGCAACAGTTGTGTCCTCTGTGTTGATATGTCGACTCACATCTGATCTAGATTATTTATTTGTTCTAGTGTTGTTAGGTAAACAATAATCTGTATTGCCATATAAGAAAAGTTGAAAATGGTGACGGACTGGAACTTAAAACCGCGACCTCCAACTCTGACCACTAGGGTGCTCTTCCTTATTGAGGATTTAGGGTTCGCCAACATCTGGGTCATTAGAGACTAGGATGCTGTCTACTGCAATCGGCAGTATTGAGAAGTTAAAGCTTCACGAAAATCATAGCCGAAGGTTCCTTGTTTGAGTATGAATGTATGTTTTTGTTTCGGCCAACTATGGACCACGATAACGAACGCTAGTGAGACCTCTACGTGGATTTAATCTCTAGACACATTGTGGAATATGTTGGGGGAACAGCGTTTAGGTATAATCTAGATTACCGAATACAAGTATTGTAACTGCAGTTAGTTACACTTTTCCATCATCTCATCTACATAAACTGAAACGTTGAAATGAAATCCTTGCTTGAATATGACATTAGAAATGACAAAAAGAAACCCGCCTCGAACGAAGCTCGCATGATTAGACCAAGGAGTTTTACATCACTCATACCTGACTTTACCTATTACTCATAACACCTTCGCACAGCCACATCATCTGCGACCCTCTCACCCCACCCTCTATTCCTCATGTCTCCGTCATAGCTTTAAACCGCCCCCGCGACGTGATGAATAGAGCGCCTCCCACTCGTACGGAAGTGACGTGTGCAGAGCCCGTGTCGAGTACGAGGATTAGGAGGATCATGCATGACGGTACATCTGCTGTTGGACTGTATACGAGGAGTTATCTCGGCTGTTGGAGCGACGGAAAAGGAAAGGAACTGAAAATATTGGCGGGTGACCCTTGAGATATTTATGAAACGAAAACATTGTCGTTTTCTCGACATGCATTTATTATATATTTTGTTTAAACGTGTATGTTCTCACCACGTATGCATATTACTATTTTATTTTATGAAATGCAATTTTGTTCTAATTTTTATTTTAATAATTTTAATTATAAAAATAATAAATTAAAAAACACTATTAAAAAACTCATCTCACGATTTTGAGTTTTACTTGTATGGAATTGCGATGTGCAATATGACGCCGCTGCGTCATAAGTTATGACTAAATTATTTTTGTAATTTTTTTTCTGCAAAACATATTTTTGAACCGGAAGTACAACTAAATCAAATTGATTTTCGTTATAATACTTCAAATACTGTGAGGTTCAGAATGGTTCGACCATTTTATTCATACCAAAGAATATTTCTACAAAACGAAAAATCGTTCGCTTTTCCATCCTACTTCTTGTTAACCCTTTAGTATACCATCATTACTGTGAAGATGATTTAGAGTGTCTACTTAAAACTGAACGGTTTTGTTTGTTCGAATGTTAGTTTACAATATTATATTGTGCATATATTTCTTCCGTGTACCCTATTTCTAACGTGTGGAGAAGATAGGTGATAACTTTCGGTCAGGTGAAAATGGCGACGAGCCGGGAAACGTACCCGGGACTCCTACATTGATCGCAGGGGTGATAACGACTACATCTCCCGTTTGCCTTCCACAGTGGTGCACCATTTCCACCCAGACTTGAAAGACATCCCCATACACGAGATAAGTGAACCAGGCGACACACAATGGATTATAACGAAATTATGCCTCTTGTTTTGGATTCTCATTACACATAATCCATGACAAGGATGAGGATTTTCGGTTAGACATTAGTAAGTGACAAAAGTTAATCATGAAATAATTCTGACTCCTTTCTCGCTTGAGCAGGTAGAACCAGAAGAAGAGAATTTGAGGGGCGGAACTGGTACTTCAGAAGATGGTTATTTATCCTATTAACATGGCGCAAACGATTGTACAATTCAAACATAAATTGCTGTCATTTGTAACGCTTCGTTTGCTATTAAAGCAATTACGTTTCTGTGGAAGTAAACTCACAACTAGACCATTAAGCTATTAATTTTTATGACACAAATTGCTGTAATCAAAATCATATGGAATTGATATTACTGGTATAATCTTTACAGTTACAAAATATGATTTATGAGACAACCAAAGGCCCCGATCACCATTTGATGATACGTGTATTATAAATGGACGATTGCTGATTTTACGAAAAATAATTAATTCTTAATATGGATTTTTTTTGAAAACATTATTAAAATAGCATGAAATAAACATGGTGTTAATTCTCGGTGAACATATTGTGAACTAACTTTCTTCACTTCCCTGGACATTGTGCACGCATTGTGACTTATTGGTGGCAAGCTTCTCTCTGTCCTTGCTACTTGACCCCCCCCCCCACCAGTTTATTTTAATCAGTATTTTGTGTATTTAAGTGTGACATTCTGCAATTAAAGACGTGGAGGAGGATGGAGCAATTCTGGTCCCGGATTCGTATTTATCCGATCAAAATAGATACGGATACATATGTCTAGTCTTTGGTCTAAAATTTTGTGTGAGTGTGCCTAAACGTTATTTACGCCAATAATTTAAATCCTAAAAGCAGCTTGAAATTAGCTATAATTTTAAGAAAATAGATTTCATATAACTACTGAAATAGTAAACAGCGTATTTTCGTATTGCTTTTTTTCATTGTGTCAATTATTCACATAATTACGATCTACGATTTCATTTACTACGAGACCTTTTCCACTATAGAGTTTTCCACCTGGTCCTTTTCCCTTAGATTCGCCACTGATATACATGTTCTTTGCAATTCTTTTGGCGACTGAGTTCAGCAGTCTCGCGACTTCATTAGCATGGGCCCACGCGAGAGTGGCGACGGTGGTGGTAACAGCTATGACGAAATCTCTCACACTGGCACGTGCCTGGAAGGAGCTGATTGCAGCGTCGATGCTTTCTACCGATACAAATAGCTTTTATATTGTATTTTAGTCTTTCAACACAATATTTAATTACTGCTTCCCGGTTGAACACGCTTCTTGCAAGAACGTAATGACATTTCACGCTGAGAACGTAGTAACATATTATATCACAGTTTGTTTTTGGGTTGCCAGTCATATAAAATATCTCACAAACGAAGAACTTTAAGGACATGATTCCCAAAATAACTTGTCGGGTGCTAAGAATCAACACTCAATCCAGACTACTTGTCTTCATTATGGATACAATTCGTCTTCCTTTCTCCTATTGACCCGATGCCATTTCAATCCATGATGAAACACCAATGAAAGCTGGGAGGAGCTGTACTCGAAGGATGGGAATATTGAGCAGTTAGCGAGACAGTGAATGTGTGAGTTATGTCTTTTCCAGATTTCAACCCAAACAGTTTATCTTTCAAGTGAGGATGTCTCTTTAGAAGTGGCACGTGTCATTCTGATATATCATTGGCGGATTCGTAAGACTGAAATTATCCCAATGCTTCTAATGCGTGGATCGATCTTCATAAGTCTCATCTCTCGATTGACAGTCCGCTGACAGTCGATTGATAGCATTTCTTCTTAAGATGACAACGGCCATTTATAGCTCCTATATGACGTCACCTATAGGCCTTGCATGATAACTTGAATCTGACGAGGAACCTCATTCGTATCGCTCCTTTTTTGGGATAATTGGGGAGGAGTATTTATTTATTAATCAGCTTGGTGATTCAGATGGTTGTGACAGAGGTATCCTGTGAAGTCTAAGTATTGGGATTCGAATCCCGGTTAAAGCTTCAGACGCATACCCTATGTGTGGGAGCTCAAAACGTTAGCCACCCATCCCCCGAATTTTATTTTAATTCCAATCAAAATACGTTTTAAAAAAAATATTATATTTACCATTTGTTAACAATATAAAATAAAAAATGAAAGATGTGTAAAATATGTCGAGGTGAAATAGGATATAATATTATCAGATTCAGGCCCTTTATTTTTGTTATCCTCCAAAATTTATGACATTTTGATCAATTACAGATGACTATTAATGTAAAAGTATTTTTTAATGTAATTTCACAAACACCGGATATTAAATGAATTGATTTAAATGTCGGATAAATATGTCAATTGATATTGTTCCTTTTGTCGTGATGAGGACATATAATTGATCAAAGTGTTGTAATGATTTTGGAGAGTAATATTAAAAATAATTAGAAACTGACTATTTTATTCATATCAACTTATAACTTAATATGATATTCCGTTCTTGTTTTATATTTAAGTATAATATTTGCGTGGGTGTAAGAAGAATCTTTAAAATAATGAAGTAGTTTGTTGACTGAATATAGCAATAACCATCTACGATTAAAACGATTAAAAATTAAATGGCGACCGTAAATGGATATTCAAAATTTGCTGGCCGAAAAATGGATATCTTCTATCAAGAAAAACACATTTGGAGGACGCGTTTATGCAAGCGTGTATTTCCTGGCGAAGCGTTCGCATTCGGCAGCCGGTTCGCCAACGCGTCAATTCTCCTCGCCTCTCCCACTTTCCATTCAAAGGCAATTACAGGTGTTGGCCGAGCGCCGCGTGAAGCGCTAGCACCGCGATGTCGCAGTGAATGAGATGACGACGGGTGATCGTCGCTTCTTCGTGCGTTTTGCCCAAAAGGGGATGCTGCCAGAAGCACGTGCACGATGCAACGGAATAGGAAATGAACCTGGACTTTTGCCTAAGAAACGAAGCCTTCTGTGGAAATCGTCTACGGTATGCGTTCGTGACTGTCAAGGAGTTCTTGCAGTGTTCGTTCTGCTAGAGTGTGTTCAAGATCTAAGCATTGTCTGCCATCTTAATGCAGCACGCTTAACAGGGGAACGAGGTCGTCCACCCTTCAAAGAATGGTTGAAAAATTGGTTTACATAAAAATCATTTCGTTTGTGTAATAATCAATTTTTTCACATGAATGGAAGTGTAACTTATCTAAAAACAAACATTTCTTTAGNTGGGGTACCACTTACCTCGCAATTTAAAAGAGAATGTCAGTATTTCTCCTTTATAAGTTTTCGGTGTATAATTATATTATAATATAAAATTCTTCGAAGTTTTATTTTGTAATTTCTGAGGAATTTCAGAAGTAAACTGTCCAACCGTGAAGAAACTATTAATTATCGAATTGTAAACTTTCTTTAATGGCTGCAATTACTTTTGTAACTTGGTTGATAAACAATGAAATTTAAGATATCGCCGTGGATTAAAATTATTTGCCGTTCTTGCAATTATTTTTGCCCAGACTAAAAAATCGCGATGAAGAATTACCTTGCGTTTTATAGTAATTAGTTTTTTCACACTATTTAATAAATGGTTTCCACGAATCGTGCGTCAAAATCATTTAACCTGTTCGTGAAATTTATGAATTTTTGCAGAAATTATTTCGCGCGGAACGGCAATTCATCAAGCTTTCGCATCAAGGTTGCTACTTGCTCCCGCTCTGCAACCATCCAAACGTGTTTTAACAATCATCCGATACCTTTGCGTGTTGCCTTCTTCACTCGTATGCTGACATTCCTCCTCCTCTAATGGATATAATTGTGGCAATAATATGCCACAGCGTTTTTGCCCTTTGGGCCGGCACGTATATCTTTCCAGGATAGCGACCCTAGCGGTAGAACAGAGAAGTCGCCCATCGTGGTCAACATTTTCGTACTTCTCAACATTTTCGTACTTCGAGTATTCATTGGATCGTTAGCTGTTTGTTCTCTCGTTTCAATTATTTCAACATCGATCAGGTCGAGACCTGAGGCATTTCATTCTTAGAATTAAGCGAGGAGAAATTTACTTGTAAATTGCGGAAAAATATGAAATGTCGATTTCGTGTTCATTATATGGAATTGCTTGCTATATCATTCGGCCTCCTTTACCGAGACTAAGTTCCGAAGGAGAGTTACTAATCTCCCTTGCCCATATTCGTTGTTTTTCTACGAAGTACAGTGAATAAGAAAATATTTGGTATTCCTGTTGTACTTTATCATTGATCATCTTTCATTTAAGAAAATTAATAAAATGTTAAGTAAATTCTTCAATCTTTAAGAAGAAGTTTAATGATATTTAATGACATATAATCATATATTTGTAAACTTAAATTTATTAAGATATTATTATGCAAACAACATTAAATACATCATGATACACTGAAGTCGGGGGAAACGATAGGCATTAAAAATTCTATTTTCACAGTAGTAGAACCTCTTTTGCACAAATGTTATAAATGTATAATTTTAGTTTGCACAGTTACTTTGAAATTTTAGCAATTTTTAGCGATGTCTTCCTGGACTTGTCAACTTTTACTCGTTTTTTTGGACTCGCTTCGTCACTGCAGTTCAGTATCCGCGTAATGAAAAAACCCTTCGGGTCTTTAAAAAGAGTTAAAGCGAAAATAATAGTGTCTGCTGTAAAGCAGGTTGGCGAGTTTCTTCTCATATGTGAAGAGTCTTTAGGGCCGGTTCTGCAACTCAACGTTGCGTCGTATTTTTATAAAGACTTTGTGTCATTTAACTTCCTTTTTAACTCGTTCGTAAATTTTCCGTTAATTTCTTTTCACATTACCTGTTCACAAAATCATCTGACAATTCCAAAACAAATTATCTAATTATTTTCATAGAGTTTAAATATTCATAAAACTGTGCCAGGTAATTGAGTGATGTTCAAGGAATTCTCCTTCAAGGAAGCTATAGGTGAGAACTCGAAATGTCAAGTGGTTCAGGATCATTGCTATGAGTTGTGGGTTTGTATTTCACCATCAGTTTTGTCATTGAGATTATTTCTTGAGGGACCATAGTACGAAGTATCTCATGGGTCATGAGCGACGCTACTATCCACCTTAATAACTTTAAATATTAACATATATACATTTTCTTCTTCAGAAAATCCTTGAGTATACAATTTTTTTTTAATTTCTGCATTTCGAACAACTGGAACAATTTGTGTCATATGAGGGGAAGATTAACTTATTTTCTGTCAGTGATGTATCGTATATTGTTAACTTTTTTTTAGGAATCTGTATTTCGGTAGACTATAAAAAGGGTAACTTACGCATTTTTCGACAACGGAACGGAAGGAGACAAACCGATGATTTGTGGTGGAAAATACATCTTTATCATAGTAAATTCTGAATTTAGGAAATTTAGAAAAATACACTAGTTTTTTTTTCATTTTTTACATTCATTTGATATCTTTTATCAAAAAAGGTATAGAGTTCTGAAAAACATTTTCACATACCTTTGAAAAAAACCTACATAAATTCTCCATGTCAATAGAATAAAGTTGTAATCTCAATATTTGTAGAAAATGATTCTAGTGGGTCAAAAATATAATTTTGAAAAGTAAGTAAAAATTTAATATTTTGAGCATCATTTTTAAAGATGTCGAATAGGTGACTTAAAAACCATTTGGAACATTGGTCCACAAAAAGTGAGGTCGAAACCTCGAGGGGTCAATTCACCATTCTCATTCCGCTTCCCCCTTTCACCGTTATTAATGTTGGAAACACTCAAGAGACATTACTTTCAAGTGATAAAAGACAAGTGCCTTCCTTTTCATTTATAGTTTTTACTAGTCGCTCATGGAGTGTTGTGAAATGTGTAACAAGGTTTACTGTTACGCATTTACTGGGGTTGGCAGAGTTTTCATATTTTTGAGGGGGGTGGGTTTTTGTGTGTGTGGCTGGGAGGGGGGGTTGTGGAGCTAAAACGTTTGAGAACCATTACGTTTGACTGAACATCGTATCCTGAATCCCTGCATTCGTCTTGTAGACAAGTGAATGAGCCACCTGTGCCTGTGCGCTTATACCGAGTTACTCAAGGAAGATCCACCTTCGCAGGTGAATGAGGAAAGACGAGTGTGTACGTGTTTGCTGAGTGCAGCCAGCCTCCCACGAGTGTCCCGTGAGCACTTCATATATGACGGAGGAGACGCTAGAGGAAGGAGGGCTCGCTAAGAGGACGCTGGAGGGTTTTCCCAGGAACAGTTATTGTAAATAAACATGTATTGTACAAACTCTTTGTCCAGTTCATCATAATTACATCATATTTTCCCTTTTTTATACCTTATTGCTTTCTATCTTGAAAAAAGAAAAAAAATACTTTTTCGTTTGTTCGATTTACTTACACCATGGGTAATTGCGTTGTTTACTAATTGTTTTAGAACACGTAGTTTTAAAAAAAATTGACATTCAATCTTTCGAAGAATATAAGTTTAATTGTGAAAAGAAGACATTGATATTTACGCAACTGTAACCAAAGTTCTAAACATGAAACATTATTTAATTTACATATGACGTTTTGATTTTGAAAGACGAAGTTGTAATGTATGCGTACAAATAATAAATAATAAATCGAAAATAAGGGATTTTGTGAAAATATAACAAAATTAAGCATTAATAAAAATAAAGTATCCTAATTAGAGTCTTGATATATTTTCTTGAGCGAACATATGTGTTTCGTAAAAAAAAAAAATTCAATTGGATTCATTACTCAGATATTAGCTCTAAGTCTTTTTTTCGGAATTTTCACGAAACTTCACCTCCGAATTGGACGATAGATTTGGAAAACGTGTGTTAAAACGTATTTTTTTTCCTTCATTATTTCATGTACAACTTAAATACTCATTTTTTAAAACATGGACGAATTTCAAAGCTGCATTTGAATTTTTCAACTCATCCTTTAAATTAAGTTTAAAATATCTTCGTTTGACATGTAAGCACCAAATAGTGACATTGTGGAATGAGGATTCTATGACGCAGCGGAAACGGTGTGCGGGTATCTCCGACAGAAGCACGTTTTCTGAGACGCGCTGTCTGCGTCGCCAGATGTGCTCCAAGTCATGTAACTTTAGGCAAATAATGTGATATGGCTACTTCACACGAATTCAAGTAATATCCGAATCAATTTTATAGTAGTCACAAAAGCGACTATTTACTTTGAAAAATGCAAGTTAACACAAACTAAGACAAGGTTATATTCGTTCCACAAACTCGATGCAGAAAGACTTTGTTTATTTATTTATTGTCGAGTACACTAATTCAATATGTCCCTATACCTTAACACAAAATCATTACCAGGGTTACATACGCAGGTGGTTTTTTTTTCTTAAAAAAATAATGTGCTTTATTCTGTTTCATTTTTTTTTCTTTATTGTCTTTTTTCTTTCTTTCGTATTTGTTTTTCTACTATCCACGCCTACCCCACTTTCATCCTTCTACTTTTATTTGTTTCATCTTCTCGTTTTTATTGTCTTCCTTCCATTCCATTCTTTGATGCATTCCGTATTGACACTACGCAGAGTTTTAAGAGCAATAGGAGTTGGGCCATAAGAGCAAGTGAATTGAATTGGTGGCCGATATTGGTGACAAATTTAAGTTCAAAGAAATCCTAAAGTACTGCGAACATAACATGAGGTACATTTGTCATTACCTCTATGAGCTGTGGCGAAGTAAAAGCGTTGGCTACACTTTGTACAAGCCCGGTACCAACATCAAGCAAGTTGGACTGGTAATAAATGAATTAGTAAATATTGTCAAGAGGTAGGTTACAAACTGCCTATGATCACGTTGAGGATAATAAACTAATTTACTGCTAATACGCAGTGCGCCCCCCACATTTTTCTTTCTTTCTTTCTTTCTTTCTTTCTTTCTTTCTTTCATTTCTTTCTTTCATTTCTTTCTTTCTTTCTTTCTTTCTTTCATTTCTTTCTTTCTTTCTTTCATTTCTTTCTTTCTTTCATTTCTTTCTTTCATTTCTTTCTTTCTTTCTTTCTTTCTTTCTTTCATTTCTTTCTTTCATTTCTTTCTTTCTTTCTTTCTTTCTTTCATTTCTTTCTTTCTTTCTTTCATTTCTTTCTTTCTTTCATTTCTTTCTTTCATTTCTTTCTTTCTTTCATTTCTTCTTTCTTTCCTTCCTTTCTTTCCATAGTGTAGCAAGTAGGGTATATAAAAATTGGGCCAATTGAGCGGATTGGGAGAGGGTGGCTGGTCCAAATGTTGCAGTGGTGGATCAGTTATTTGTCCTTAGACCTGTATCAGCACACTTTTTGGATACTCTGCTCTTTGGTAAATGCTTATAACAATCGTTATAATAAAATGGTCTGAAGTAGCGATCCAGTTTCCTTCAAAATATCAAACCAATTGTAAGAACTTAAATAATTCAACAATTTAATAGTAACATTTAATTTTATTTACATTATCTTTGGATCAGCTCTCTTCTCAATCGTTAACGATCGTAAACGATATGATCGTAAAATATTTATCATGTTCCATGAAGTGCTAGAAAACTTTAACAAAACTCCAACGTTACGCACCATCAACTCAACAGTTCGTCCGGAGGTCGCTAGGGGTTCGCTCTTCGTTGTCGTATTCAGTGAAGCATGGTTGTCGGAGGATGTTGCTCGCGTTCGAAGTCGTAAAAGTTAGATCCAGACGACTGAGGGTTACCTTAAGTCTCGAGCGTTGTTTGCATCCATCGATAAATCAATTGCAACCTCTTCGATAAATCAAGCTGCGTGCTTAATTTCATCATTAGAGGAGGAAATCACTCGGAACTCGAAGAGTGAATACGAAATCAGTGATGTTTCGTGAGGTCGATGCCTATTATCCAAGATTTACATCGTAAGCGCTTCAATTACAAGCATGTCATCTCACAACATGCAATTATTTTTTCCCTCTTACATTGATATTAAACATATGTTACCTTTAGAATTTCGTCTGGAATGAATTACGCTCTTAATATTTTGCATAGAACTAATATTTTTTGAAATAGCATCGCTCCTAATGAAATGCTTACCGATGATTCAGTTAATTGTAAAGCAATAATTAAATAATTGTAATGAACGCAGAACTATAAAAATTATCCGTCTTTATGAAAACGTGAAAAGAATGAGCGAGCGAAAAATGAGGTAGCATAAATTTTCTAAATATCGAATTGATTGAAAACTTGAGAAAACGTCGAGTTGGTGTTTTGGTTTATTTAATTATGTTAGTATACCCGTAAATGTTACCTATTTTTCACTTGTCCGTTCAAATTCTCTATCAATGGATGGCTTTGTGTTTGTATGCAAATTTATTTGGGGAGATGTTTAACTTATACATTTCCACGTGAATGCCAATGTACAAATGATTTCTTTAATTTTCAACTCAGGGATCTTTTCATATACAAATAAAGATGTTTCCAAAACTTAATAGCTAAAAGTTAGTTTTTAGCTCCAAGTATTTTGAATCTTGGAAATGAATCTTGAGATCCTTCATAAAAAATAACTTTTGAAGAAAGTTGTTATTAATTTCCTAGTATTCTTTCACAGATAAATTTTCCATGTAGAATACATAGAAACGAATTATAATTTTTGCGCCAGTAATAATAATGTTTATATTTTAGGTGATGCGGGAGAGTATTCGCACCCTTTAGTATAAATCAGATTTGCTCTTGATTTAGCGAAGAGGATGAAGATGAATCAGAATAGGAAGAAAACATAATAAATATTTCTATAGAAATTAATTAGATGATATGTTAACGAATTCAATTATGGAGGGGGGGGGGAAGAATTTGATCCCCTTCATCCTTTCCCCTTCTGTACTCATCCCGCTCACTTTCTTCGTCCTGGTGTCATTCCTTGACGTGTGCAAATGACGTGTGTCGTTCTGCTAGTGGGAGCTGCTTTCAAGAACTCGACCTACCAGCTCTGGGTCCGTGGGCGTCTTTTAAACGACTTCTCGTTCTTCCTACCGAACGATCCTCAAGTACTCCTGGCATTAGTATTCGTCTGAAAGCGTCTGATTACTTTTAATTAAACATAATTCTCGGTTAAAAATTCAAACAAGTTTCTTATTCATGGAAATTCAAACTCGGTCCGTTATTTTCTCTCGTCGACTATATTCATTCTTTAAAGGTCAATGAACGTTACATGTTTGAATATATACCAAAGCATGTTAAAACGATCATAAAAGAAACATTTTCCGTGTTAAAGAGGTTAGAGACAGCAAAACGCTTTAAGTAATTTTAATATATTCTACGACGTGAGATTTAGCTCAGCTTAACGACGTATGAATGCGGTATACAAATATTTTGAAAATTCATTTATATCGACACCAAGACCTGGTACCTGGTTATATATCGGTTTAGAATTTAAATTTTTTACAATTGATTAAAATGTTTTATCATTTTGTTTTTAAAACTATCCAAACTAAGTTTGGTCATTCAGACAGTAGCGTACCTAGGCGGGGGCGGAGGGGGATATCCTTCCCGGACATCCACGCGTGAGGGGTTTCCAAATTTCTCAGAAAAAGTCGTAAACACACGTAAATTTGAACACAAATATACTCAAAAACTTTTTTATAATAGAAAAATAAAGAATAGCTGAGATTTCTGTAAAATACATATCGATTCCATTAATTAAAAAAATACACTTCTGCTATCGATGTACAAATTCTGTCAAGCGAAACACATTTTTATGTGACTTCAAGATGAGGGGCTTCTCAAAGACTGTCCCGGGTCTCATTAGATGAAGGTTCGCACCTGCATCCAGATAGTTCTTTGCACTATATGTTATTAGACCATTCTTGGGATCTTATGATATTTATGTTTAATTCGTGTGTAATCATCTTCTGTTATCATATGATATAATCAAAGATTTGCGTAAATGAATAATTTTCACGCTAAAAAGCAACTGGATACATTTTAACTCTGAATATTTTAAATAATTTGACTGAGGCATTCCAAAAAAATATATATTATTGGAGGCACAAAAAACTGACAAAACGCGATGATGTATTATGAAAAAAATGGAAAATCATCATAGATGTTGCAACTAAAATGGTGCTTAAAATTCTTTTCCACAAATTTAATGTATTCTATTGAGACCATTTTAAATATCAAATAATGAAAATATGGAGAATGTTGGAAATTACATATTTGATGACCAAATACCGCGGATAGTTCCCAAAAGTTTGTGTGTCACGCTTGATAACCATCATTTTGCTTGGCCTTACGACAAGTTATGAAAAAAAAGTAAAATTAAAAAAAATGTTAAATCATTTGCCCCGACTGTTAAAGCACAGCGACGATGTGTATGCCCTCGCGACGATGTATATGGCCATTCTATCTTTGACTGCCATAGCAATTGAACTATCAACGGAAGACACTTCAATATATCAATTAGCACAGTATTTGCCTGTCCCGAGAAATCTTTTTCCGCAAAAAACAAATATTTGGTGCCTAGAACCTTTTCCATTTACATGCGTCGACAGAATATAAAATTTATTCGCGCAAGTTCAGCTACCTTGAAATAATCAATTAAAAAAAAAAAAAGAAAACGAATAACCTATTCTTTCAATTAATATATAATCAGTAGATCATTATCCTCCTACCTTGCTGAATAGTACCTGTAGAAATGAAAATCACCAGGTCCTGAATAAGGTTAGGAAGTTAGGTTGGCATTGCTGCCAAATTTAGCGACGTATAACTCGAGAGAGCGACTTAATCGCCTTGGGCATCGTAGGCGTCGTGTGTGGGTTGCATAAGTGTGTTCGAAGGGTGTGGGCGGCCGCGATGGCAAGGAGGGTGGTGCGGTGAAGTAACGGACCAAGCGCCTTCGCACATGAGCTACGTCACCACAGTGGTCTTTTCCTCATCCCTACCTCCAACTTAGCTGCCAATGTAAACCCAAGACCGGAATGAAAGGGTCGAGTTAACTCCGTATCATGATTGATTCGACGTGTGGAAACATGGTTTAATTGGATTGACGTGATACAATGTTTGCTTTGTCAGTGGTTAGGATTGGTCACGTTGTAGGTCCATAACTGTCCGTAGATGTTAGATAAAATGATCTTGACATTACGTACCCTCAAAATCAAGAAGCGTGTATTTCATCCGCACATTAAATTAATGCATTGTCTAGTATAGGTGGATGTCTAGTATGGATTTGGGTCACATTGAAACGGAATTTTCTTCATTCTCTGAATTCTCTTTCATACCTTTCTCAATTTCTTGTATTTTTGAATAAAATGTATTTTGAAGTAAGTATATGAAATGTATGTTTAGAGGTTTTTTGTATATGAATTATCAACTTTACTAACAGCTCTGAGAATATTATACTATAATTACAGTCAATAATTGGACCTTTCTATTATACTACACTTATAGTCTGACTGATTAAATTTGGCGCTTCCATCGTACCCGAAATGTCAATGAATAAGAATAAAAACTTAACATTTGAATCCGGTCCCAAGATAAGAACTATCCTCTGACGGCCTTTATGTAAGTTCGGATTCCACCACCTCGAGGACTGGTGGAATGACGCGTGAAGCCACGAATTTTGAGTTCGTTCACGAACGGCTACGTAGTTCGATCTCCGCATAACTTACTGCGTTCTGTTACAAAAATCTGTTCTGATTATACGATAAACATTTTGCAATCATTTGTGTGGATGCGTGTTTCAATGGAGCTATGGAACTAACGTAGTTGGTTTAACCTCTTCAAAGTCGTGAATGATCTACCCAAGGTAATGTGAAGCTATTCTACTAAATGGATTTAACCTTTCTTATCGAGTGATGATTCTGTCTCGTCATTGGATGTGTCCGAAGGCGTTTCTGAAAGGGGTTCTATTTCATCCTTTTGCGTATTTTCAACGTCACAATACCAAGTACCACGTGCTGTGAATTTTAGAATATTTAGAGTAAGTATTAAGAACTGAAGGATGAAAAAGGTTTATATTTTATAAAAAGGACCATAGCATTTCTATTTAGAACTGTTTTCTAGCTTTATATCTTTGGGGAAATAAATTGTTTTAAAAATTATTTGCTTATAATTCCCCTTCCTATGGTTTCTATGGTGGTTGTAATTCCACTTTCTATTAGATTGTTTATAATCCAAAACAAACCTTATTACGGGTGAGCACCTTTATGATTTCATTAGTACTGTGAAATGTCAATGATGCCAGTCGTATATATTTAAATTTCTTTTAATGTACTGTTGAATCTAAGGTGAATTTATCTTGGAAATGTTTTCTATGAAACCTGAGTACATTTTACCTGCGTTTCATTCGCTCAGATTACTTTCTCTAGATTCTTACTTATTCTAGCAGTGTACGGGTAAAACTAAAGCGATAAAGCGAGTTTAAAAACGCGTGACAGTATATATAATGCCAACTAGTTTCAAATGCTCGAGAACAAGAAAATATTTCTTGTAAAATTACACATTCACAAAATATTAGTGTAGTATTGTCAATGTCACGAAAGATATTTGTTCCATTACACCAGACGTATCGCTTTCTCCAGGAGTATTTTTCTTAGTCTTGGGATAATTATATCTGAATATTTATTGTTATATTCCCTGTAATATTATTTTAATATATTTTTATATCCTTCATAAAAACGTTCGACAAAATATTCTTATTCCTTCAACTTACTTTGACCTTATTTTCTGAAATAGGAAGATATTGCATGCAAAGAAGTAGCGTGTATTAATGTTAAACTGAGAAATGGTTAATGTGTTTGAATCGTGATGTAGGCGAGGGTAGGAGTACATCATACCTTCATTCATTACTCAAAAACATTAAAAATATTTCGTGAATTCTAATCAAGTAATTTCTTTTCTGGAGACAGTAAATGTTTCTTCTGAAACGATTGGTCTGAAAATTTTACGAAATTTGTAAGAAAGGTGTTTAAAATGGCCCCTTTCCCCACAACACACAAAGAAAAATTGACATTGGGATTTACAATTGCGTATGAACATGCTTTCTAAGAAAAACTAGTTTGTTTCTCGAATTAGTGAATTATTTATTCAATGACTCAGAATGCCAGGCTTCTGGTTACTTATCATTCCAAAATCTAATCATTACGATCAAAGGGGATCGCAGTTCCTTGTCGTTCCAAATAAAGGAAGCAAAATTTGTTTGGAGACCTTGTATGCAGATACTCGCGAGTACATTTCTGTAGCGCCCGAATTGGAATGCAGTTGTGTTGGACGCATCGGACGTGTTCTCGCGCGACAGCTTGCAGTTGTTCCCGAGCGAGGAGGGCGCTGCGCACAATACGAGGGTCACCTGTGCCGACCATTGTGTCGGACGGAGACGTGGGGTCAGCGGAGGTGGTTGTTGTTTCCATATCCGTAACCACAGTGGGACATATCATGTTGGACTTTCAGTTATATTGGTAAGCAAGGACAAAATTCATGGAACAATTTAAATGTCCAGAGTCTGGAAAACATGGATAAGTCAAGGAAATTTGTACCAAGTCAGGGAAATAACAAAAATGTGTAATTTTTTTGTCTGTATTAAATCCAAATTTTATAGATTTATTTATTTTTCAGAATTCAAAAATATTTTTTATTGATTCTAATAACAGGAACCAATTCAAAATTGTGTAATCAGTTTTATCGACCATTTGTAACTTATTACTTTCTAACATTCAAATTTCACACGTTTCTTGCTAATTGACCTTGCTGAAAAGACTAATCGTAGACGCAGAAATATGTCAACAAGAAGAACAGTTCAGAAATCGTTCTTGGAAAGAATGCTGATTTTGGATGAAGCGCTAAAAAAATTTTGTTCTGGCAAAAAATTATCTAATAAGTCTGGGGAAAATAAAGAACATTATCTGGAAAACCTGTAAAAGATAAATTTATTATAGAAAAATACCGGCCACCCTATTCATAGTAATATTTCGGCTATCGTCGCTTTCGTTTTTCGTCACTGTTTCACCATAAGATTGTGTCGGTTTCCATCGATTCCCTCGAATGTCGTTGACGCACCCACGCGACTTCATTGCTAGTTTCACGAAAAGGAGAGTTTGGGAAACCTAAGGATCTTGTTAAGGTGGATTGTCGAGTTTTCATTTATTTTTAACATTTTTTCCAATTTAATTTTTTCTTTCTTTTTGGGTTTTAATTATATTTTCTTTTAATAAAACTTTTCTAGTAAAACAGAGTGAATAAATTGAGTTTACATTGATTCACATAGAAATAACTGCCTCGGTTTTCGTCAATTTTGGATTTTGTCGACTTGATTTGTTAGCAAATGAATAACGTGAAATAACATTTGAACAAATTAAAAATATAAGGATAAATAATTTTAAGTAAACATCAAGTAATTTTTGGCAAAATTTTCTTCCTCTCCCCAAAAAATCTGGTTACAGTTCTAAATTCAATGAATAGTAATTAACTATTGAAAGGAATCCTGGCATGGTTTTGAGAAGTGGTCTGCGAGTGCTAATGCATTTATGGACATCCCTACCTTAAAGCAAATGTGCAAGCTGCGCGTTTAGTTCGATGCTTTACCGTGCTCCATGCATTGTATAATGCAATGTCCCAGACTCCAGGTGCGCTCAGCAGACAAAAATGCGTCATTTGTCGATTGTAAAACTGATAATTATCGATCTCTCATCGTTCCTCGCAGAGTTAGTGAATGTGGAGAACCTTAATTATTCGATCACACCGATCCAGGCAATACATTGTACCAACATTGCCAGCCCATCATGTGGATTCTATTCCCGCATACTTAAATATTTGCTTTGTCTTCAGAATACAGATTGCATATCTGAGAAAGTAAACGTCACAATTACACATCTGTTATGACAATTCTTTTTCTGCTGTATGGATCCAGATATTTATGGTGGTGTAAATTACAGGTGTTATTTTTTTACTGTTTACCGGTGAACTTGGTATTGGATATTTCCTGGCCATAAATATGCCTACAAATGTCTGTCTGGACATTATCGTAACCGCGTGTTTACAATACATCATACTTCTGGTGATCCTTTCACAAAAAAACTTTCACAAAATTGTTTTGTTGTGATGTGAAACTTGCAAAAATTCCTCTTACAGATATCAGTAATAGTATCGTCGTTCTAGAAGAACCATTATGAAACTGCAATTTTTTTTTTGAATTGCGCCTAATCTGTGAGAACTTTACTTATTCGATGATATAAAGTTTACTTTTTTGTTTCCTGTTAAATGACGACTTTTAAACTTACGTGATTGTCCCTCCATGTGTTTCGGACTATTTAAAATTATTATAAAAAATTCAAGATTTAACGACCTGTTACGCACGAACAGTATACGGCATGTTATGTGATTAAGAGNTTTGGTATTTACTTTTGATTTCTTTTATGTTTCAGGTAAGTCCTTGGCTGTGCTCTTTATGTAGAATCGAGTTCTTAGCGGTGAGAGTAAAACTTAATTTTTGTTTTGTACTTCACTTTTTGTACGGGAATTCTTAGCACAATTCGTTATATGCGAATTCTCAAAGTCTTTCTTTGAATTTAAAATATTAATTTGAATTTTAGTAAAACTGGAACAAATTTTAAACCAACAAATTCTGGGAGTTTGTACCTTAAAACAATTCTTTTTATTTCCTGGGATGAATCTGGAAAATATTTGTATGATAATCCAGCAACTTTGTAGTTGATTGTTGATGAAATGGGATAAATGAAATGTGGCTTTTTTTTTCTTTTCTTTTTTTGCCTTTTAGAAATCAGTAATTCAGTCAAAGCGTAACTGAAAACTAGCGATAAATAAGGATCACATTTGATCAACCTTTCTTACTGGTGGAACATCGTGGCCGGGCTACTACATTTCATCGGATCCCGGTATTTTCAAAGGTCGAATTTTCTTAAGCCTCTTATTACATCTCTTTAATGTTATGAATCTCTTTATTGCAAAATTATTTAGTAAACTCGTTGCTTCTCATAACAGAGAAGAATTCCACAGTAATTCGTAGAGTCCTTTCCTGTGAGGGTGACACGTCGTCTTGATAGAAACTTGACCTAACGTACTTGCCAATGTCTTCTTGATTTTTGACGTCTTGCTTCAACCTAATGTTGGCACCTTATGATCAAAGTATGTCAAGCCGTATGATCAGTATTTTGTAAGGGAACCCAAACCACCTGTACATACCACTCATGGACTCATGGTCCACTCAATTCATCGTTTTAAATTCTCCGGACAACTGTGATATTTTTTATAAAGATGCATATATTTAGCAAAAAAAAATGGCCACAGAAATTTCAGTTTAGTAAATGTGTAGTGTACATTTTTAACCTAATAAAAATTTGGATACTTTATAATTTGTAGAAGAAAATTGTGAATATTATTCAAACATATTTAAACAATTGATGCAACAAAATCTTAGTAGGTTGGTATCCGCATCTTGTTCTACATGAATCTTGGAATATAAGACTAAAACGTAGCCAAACCTCTAGATATGCGGTTAACCAGATCGCGAGGTAGCAGATTAATGATGTTATCAGTATTGAAGCATAATAAATGGTGGTAGTAATGAGAAATTAGGACANGTAATAAAGGAGCAGGGGTAAGAAGAAGGGGAAGAGGCGTTGGGGAAAAAAAAAAGAGACGGAACCGGACTCCGAACCTGTGACCTCCAGTTTTTTTTTGCTATCGCCATTACTTCCTAATCGCATCTACCTTTGTCATTCAACTTGCTTTAACACAGACTTCATAGGTGACCTCAGATGCACCAGCGCGCAAAGCTGGAGGTCCCTGGTTCGAAATCCGGTCCTATCTCTTTATTTTCATTAAATACAACATCATTACAGAGACGAAGTGGATTTTTTATACACGTTCTCACCTAGGGGTGGCATCTACTGAAATAATAAATCTCGAATTTAGCGTTATTTTAATGTTAATTAACAATATTCTCCGAATAATCTGTAGGTAATATGTTCTTGTGAAATAACATTTTTGTGTTTTATTAAATACAGATTTGTTGGTATTCTGTTAATACTATACCACGTTCCGAATTACTTTTATTTTTATCTTAGGAGTCTGCTGAAATCCGCCTCCGTCTCAGGGCCCTCGATCAGAATTGATGGGATGATCCTTTGCTTGTTTCCTGAGAATGAATTAATTTATTGTGCTCCACGTGGTCATACGCCGTTTGTAACTACTTTTCTGATAAAATTATTATTATTTTCTCTGTAATTCACAGCAACATTTGCTGGATTTCTTTGAGTGGACGGTCCTAAAAGACAAGTCAACTCAAACACTATTGTAACAAAAGAAATGCTCTGGTCAGGCTACAGGTACTAAGGATGACGGATTTTTGCAGCTTGATGTACAGGAAAGGTGATAGACCTATCTTCTCCAGGCTGCTTTTGAGCTTCTTAGGGATTAGTCCAGTTGCCGAGATGACGATCGGTACTATACTTCTCTTTGACGCCACATTGTTTTTATTTCCTCCGCAAGAGCTACATATTTCTTGATTTTGTCGTTCCAGGTTGTGGGAGCTCGGGATGGCCACGTCTATAAGATATGTGGTAGATGGGGAGCGGTCAATCAGAATAATATCCGGCCTGTTGCAGGGTATTGGTTTGTCAGTTATAACGCTTCTGTTCCAATATAGTTGATGAGTGGCGTTTTCAATAACCGCAGCAGGCTCGTCTCTCTTCAGTTACTCTTATTTGCGCCCGACAATCAGCCAGCTCACTGGCTACTTCATCTTTAATTTTTCCAATTTGCAATCCTGCCATCCTATTGTTAACATAAATTACTTTCCTCTGGTCCGCTAGCCGCTGAGCGCTGACCAGACCGCTTAGCTCTGGATAAATTTGTAAGAACAGCTCAAGAAATTTCTCTCTGTAACCTATTGTCATAGTATCTAGTTGTGTAGCTTTGAAGTAGCAGCGCATCACGTTGGTGTTCATTTCTTCCGCCCATGCGAGGCGGTGCCGAGGTTTCCCTACTTTAGTGGTTGCCCCAGATAGAGGCAAAGCACAAGAGGCAGGGGTTAATTCCGTGTCCGTATTCATAGCAGGATCAGAAGTCCATTGGTCAAGCTTTTTATTCCCGCGTTACCCTTCACCATGAAAACGCTCGTCCGAGGCTCTTCCTTTATTGTCAGAAACCCAATTATTCACAGCTCCCAGAGAGGTTACACCTAAGAACTGGTGTCAGATTTTGTTCCACGGCAGGTATTTTATTTCCCCACTACCCTCTCAAATAAGCGAGCATCCCCCATTCTCAGGGGGCCGCGCCCGATAGAGGATCTGACATACCCCCACGGGTTATTATTATTATCATTATTATTATTATAGATAACAGACCAGAAATTGCGATTAATGCCCTAATTTTTATGCGCACCTACAAAATTTTCTGGTCTGCGTACGATCGTTTTGCGTCCGCTGTTCTAGAGCATCTGAATGTCTGTATCATCAGGTGCTGGTGAGGATGCGACAGCAATGGCGCCTGTGTCCTCAGTGTGCGTGGCCTCGTCGCCGCCCACCGGCGACGGACACTCACTCGCCTGCACCTCCGCCACCCCTTACCCCTGTCGTGCGCCACGCGCCCATCCGCGTTACGCCCACGTGCTTCCTCCGCACCCAAACTTGTCAAGGACCTCTCACGTGCTCATACCTACGTTGGAATAGATTGTCAATGAGCACTATTGCATTGCAGTTTTTAAGCGGGTGATTACCACGTTGCTAGCCGTGGGACTGACATTTCGTCAGTCTGCACAGAAAAGTTGCTTCCTCTTCTGTTCTGAGGTCACATCGCCTGGAATTCCGGATCGAGATGACCTGAACTACGTTCGCGGAAACTATGTTCGATGATAATTAGGGCTGGATCTAGGGGGGGGGGAGGTACGTGTCCCGGGAGATGATGGGGTGCCAAANATGGCGGCGCCAAAAATGTTTTTCTTTTAAAAGTTTTTTTTTACTCTTTATGGGCGCTCGAGTGGTCATTTGCGATAAAAGAAGAATGCCGTGTTGTGGACGGACATTGCAATTAGGGGTGGAATTACATTCATTACAGTCGAGATGTTTGGTGACAATTCGCTTAATGTTTCTTTGTATGTATACTTGATGTAGTACTACCAAAGGGATCGTGTGCTGCAAGATCTGATTTGTGCATATATACTTACGTGTATGTAAGGGTGAGTAATTAATTTTTACTTATTGTACATGGTACTCAACTGATAAATCTGTAACTTCCGGGGGGGGGGGGGGCAATGACGAGACTTGTCCGCCCTGAAATGAATGTAATTCCACCCCTAATTGCAATGGTTCGAAATATGTATCTATTACTACGTATGCGCACATACGGAGAATAATGTACTGAGAAAACATTGCGGGCGTGAGTACCCGGGGATTGGATGTCACGTCCAAAAGTAAACCGAATTAAATAATTTATAAAAACCGGACACAAAATCATAACCCATAGCTCGGATAGTATAAACAAATATGTTAGAATTATCTTGGTAACAAAAAGAAAAAAGTCGGATACTACAAGGTTGGGATGTACATTCAAAAATTTGTGTCACATCGAGTGGTTTCGATAAACCTTTTCCTTCCTCTTAATTTGGATCTCACAACCAAACCTGTTTTGAATGCGCTGACGTTTCACCTTTTTAAGACATGACTAAAACGCCAGTACATTGATTCCCTTCAACTATTATATGATAGCGAAGATAACTTTGTTTGGATTATACGGTTAAAGGGAACGTGACACGTCTACTCGCCCTTTGTTTCAAGGACAAGAATTAACGATTCCAATTAGTTATAAATCAATGCTCAAATATTCATAGCATTATCTTATATTATTCGTTTTAATTCTCGTGAAAAATATATAAAACTAATTATAAATTTTGTTTTCATAAACTGTTGGCCTTCGGAAACTTACTTTGGCTTTTATGTTTAATACAGTTTAAAAAACTGAGTAATCACCATTGAAAATCTTCACTCTCATCATTTACCCTATCCTACCCCATACGTTTTTTGGGAACACTAAGCAGAATACGCCCATTAGGGAGATCGATTGCCCAATTTCAATTCCAGGGGACTTATATCTAGTAGGTATGTGTTTGGCGAACACGGGGCCCCGAGCTGAGTCTGGCTTTACTGCCACTTACTTGTGAATGCTCCTTCCTTTCTCTTTCCTGACCTCCCTTGGTCACCTCTTGTTCTTTTCGATCCCGACGCTATTAAGGCTAGGGTATCCTTTATTTTCCTCATTCCTCTCATTTTTTGTCCTACCCCTCATTTTTGTCCCCCCCCCACATTTGTTTGTCCTCAATGTTTTGATATTTGATTTTGAGGTATGTTTTGGTATGTTGTAAATCAGGAGGGTTTTTAGTGGGTATGGTTGAGTCA
>NNCF01129100.1:123373-261712 GCA_002313205.1 Laupala kohalensis | reverse complement strand
AAAAAAAAGAAAAAAACTCCGAAGGTGGGTTCTTGCGGGGGCTCAAATCTTCATGGTGTCTGGGAATATGGAAAATATTGGAAAGTTTGGAGCAATATTGTGCACTTATGGGAATTTGCGATTTTGCAAGAATATATTTTATATATTATTGTATTCTATGAATAAACATTCTAGTGAAAGCAGTCTAAAGTATTAATATTGCTTAAAGAATCCGATTATTGCATCTTCTTTATCTACGTTTTTTGTATAGAAGGATTAAGACTGGGAATTTAGGTGACCTATCAATTTCACTCTCATACATAGTCAGCTATTTATTATCAAAGCGACCGTTCAATTCTACATACTTCTGTCTCGCCGTAAAATACGCTGGAAATGTGAACAATTAAGTTGAAGAACTTTACTCGGTCACAATCAACATAAAACATATAAATACGCCATTTTGAACGTAGATTACAGACACCTCTTCACTGCCCAACTGAAGGAGCGTGGCCGAGCGGTCTAAGAGGTCGGTTGAAGGTAGCGGAGGCGTGGGTTCGAATCCCACCGCAACCATTGTTTTGGAATGGTTGTTGAACATTTGTTTCTGTAATTCTTTGAAACATGTGTATGGAATAACATGTCATTATGAGAGACTCAAGGAAAGTTTTCCTTTTTCAAACCATTGCTGTCACTCTTTTGAGTTACTTTTTTTCTTTTTTAATCAAGGATTCTTGTCAAACTAGTTGAAGTATAACGATTTGTACAGATGTTCTGCATACGTTAGGTTAGATTTGAAACTATCTCCAGAAGAATTTCCTATGTTCTTACTACGGGATGTCACGGCTTTCAAACACAATGATAGAATCATATTTCATATGGGGAACGAGGTTTAACAATCTTGACATGTTTACAGCGGAAGACAAGATGATTTATGATTTGCTCATAAACTTCATGATTCATCTAACCTTACTTTTGAACATTGTCACATTTAAATTTTGTACTTTTATTGTTTTGAGTACTTTTTGTTAAAATTTGTTTCGAAATCACTAATGAATCAATTACGAGTTAAACGAATTTACTGTTGAAAACGCAAACCACCGATGCTAAGCTTATGAACAGTATAACAACGCTGTTGTGTGCGAAGATGAACATTATCTCAAATTAAATTTAGAAATATTTTGATAGTGACCAAGATCATGAAATTTGGTGTCTATTGAGTCGCAATGCGTCTACAACACGTAGTAAAATTTTGGAGTTGAAGCTTCCCTCTGCGAGACTTTTATTTGTGGTTTTACAGTAGATTTGGCCAGTGATCAAGTAAACGATATTTCGATAGAGGAACATACACTCTCTCGAAAAAGAACAATTATGTATTTAAATACTTTTTGTGCTACAATAATCATTTGTTACTTGACTCTTTGTCCACCACGATAGGAACTCATTACAACAATCAATGACTTTTCGTATGACAGAGATTTCAAATGTGGGGTTTGTATCCCACAGTGACTCGCATGTTTACACAATGGGGACAAAATCAAACCACGCCCTGTCACGACGCATTGAACGGCGCCTGCCAGAGATATTTACGAACGCTTCTAGCGACTGGCTACCGGTTACACAAGCGTAACGTTTGCTCATGGCCAATGAGCCTGCTGTCACCTCACCGCTAGCGTATACTCTTTTGTTACCCGCCCCGACTTCAATAATTGACTCTCGTATACACTATGTTCGCTTTCAGTACTGACAGGTTGCATGNTTTTTTTTTTTTTTTTTTTTTTTTGTGATCGAAAACGGGGTTACGTAAGAAATCCATGCATTGGTGACACAATTTCTGGAGGTTTTGGAACAAAAATTAAGACATATTTGGTTTTTAGATCGTATTTCGGTTGTGATACGCTGCATGAAATATTACAACATATTTTTCATATAGTTTTACAAAATCAAGAGTTCGTATAGTTTTGTTTTGTAATCTGAATGCATGACAGATTAGTTACGAACATAATTTTGCACAAAAGTTGCCCATTAACTATTTACAACTCACTTAACTGAAACACAACTAAATGTATTGAATTTCAACAAATTTTCTGAAGAAATTCATACAAGAATTAACTCGTATTTGAAAGTTAAAAAGCACGCTTACGGAAAATGTTTACAAAATAAAGAAGACATTTACTCACCATTTTCATCTCCCATAGCTTGAAATAAACTTTGGCAAAAAAGTGAAGATGTTTTTTCTACGAATAACTGAAACTTTTTTTAATGGTTTTCAATAACTGCTCGTCTTTCCGTTAGATAAAATCGATGTCTAATAGTTATAAAGAGTAAAATAGGATAGGTGATTTGAAAACTCACGAATTGTATATATCTGTGAACAAAAAAGTTAGCAGGGCCGATCCGAGTAATTTGCCCCACATTAATCAATATTTTGCTGCCCCCTTTACGTTTTGAGTTCCTTTTTGAAAAAAACATGAAATATAATTTTCAATACCTTCAGCTGATTAGTAGAAACATGTACAACATTTCGTATAGTAGAAAATATAACAACGTTGATATTTTGATAAGATATATACTAATTATTTATACATTTTTCCTACTTTAAGAAGTGTGTGGTATTCATTTTTGAAAGTCTCTGGAAATCACGAGATGTGTAATGCGAAATTTGTACTTCTTTCCCACACTTTATGAAATGATAGCATAGTTGCAATTACAACTTATGATAGTGATATACTCAGCAACCCCTAATAACGTTCTACTATTTGTTCCCGTACAAAAATGAGTTGTACATAAGAAACACGTTATAAGACAGACCTAATTTTTATTGTTTTAAATCAGGAGAATAATTTTGGTACTTATCAAAATGAGAGATGATTACAAAATTATGCCAGGCCTCCTAGGTTTTCCTCTCTAAGCAGCTGTTAGTGATGTCAGTGCCTGGGACATGTAATAATGGTTTGCTAATAAAAAATATTTCTGTAATATTGGAAAATCTCTTAGCCCAACGAGATAGAATGTGTTCGGATCTTCCCCAGCATCCCGTGTGGTCTAGTGGCTAGGATACCTGGCTTTCACCCAGGAGGCCCGGGTTCAATTCCCGGCACGGGAATGTTTTATTAAGATTAGCTTGGATGAAAACAGTGGCGTGCTCGTATTTTAAAAAAATGAAATGCCTAGACCATGAGATACGGAATAAAAATTCATGGTAATGAATTTTTCTTGAGGAGTTGAATGATAACTCGCTATATCACGAAAAATATGTAGTTTGATATTTGGTAGTGTAAGAATCGATCATTTTAGTGCGGATCTCGAACCAATGTAGATCGGTTTATTACGTTTGATTAAAATAGTTAAAACGTGGTTATTGGTGAGTTTATATCATGACGGTAATACGTAGTCCTGAAGCTGGAATTAGAATATTTAAAAAAATTACTTCTCTACTTTGTCACTTCAATCGCATATCTCTGTACTTTGTCATGTGAAATACCGCTACATATCTGTTTTGCCTGATTTTCATTATCTAATGTAGTCATCCATCGTGTTTGAATGAAACAAAAAAGCAGTAATATTTGTCTTTGGCAGCTCTATTGATCTCAGTTTTTTTTTATTTCTAGTAAAAATTATTTTAACTATGTTGATAAATTGACGGTTTTATTTCCCTGATGTCTTGCCAATTCCCAGATTTGTGTTGCATCATTCGATTTATTTATTTTTTGTAATTCTTATATAAAAATTCGGGTATTCATTATATTTTATTACCAGGATTTTTTTTATGATTCGGTCAATATCTGATTCTTTTTGACCGGATTAATGAGGCTCTACTTTATTTGTATTTTCGCAGAGAAATTGCGTTGTATAATACGGACTTTGCCCCGGGTGAAGTATGTGGTGGAAGTGCTCGTATGTCTTGTCTTCCCATCCCGGAGCCTGCATCTTCGACGCGCCTTGTATTCTCCCCGTCCTTGAATGCAACGACGCCAATTGACAGTGGCGCAGCATTGCAATTGTGCACTGTGGAAAGAAGCTGTTGACGACCCGACGACTCGAAGTGCGTAATGTGCCAGCGGCTGAAGTGATAATAATAGGAATTCTCAATTGAAGCAAAGACCCGGGATTGTCCGTGGAGCTTATGAAGTACCTTATATGGCCAATGAAGTCTTTTATATTTTCTTGTCATATTACGAAAAATTTCATTTCCTTTTTTCTAAATTCATGTACACTTTCTGCTGAGTGTTTTACCGCAGAGTAAGTGCGTCACCGTTTAAGCCTCTTCACTGTCTAAATTAAACTAAAATATTACAATGTTCACATATTCAAACATTCTATCCTTATCTATTTGTCGCAGATTACATTAGTATTTTTCTAATAGTAAAATAATGAGATCGTTTTAAAATTAAGTTTTATAAATGATTTCATTCAACTTTGCATTCCATTCTTTAAGTTTTTTACATAAATCTTAATTTTACAGGGCGTAATTGATGCTTCAGGAATGTAAATATGTTACGCATGTAAGTGTTCAATCATTCATGGGAACTCTAACCAATAAACTTTAAGTAAATATGAAGTAAATTATTTTAAGATTAATGTCAGGTTTCTCCGACTTTCTTCCGATCAAACTTATAATAACAAAATTTGGAGATATCTGTAACCTTGTCTATTCCATAACATTTCTTATTACATAAGATACTNGGGGGGGGGGGCTTTAAGGGCTCGTCAAGAGCAAGGTCATTAGAGCCCATCATTCCCTATAATTATGCCATGATAGGGAATGGGAAAATTCCTGTACAGAATTGACTGATTCCTTTTGTTGCTGTGTTCTTGGTTCGTAAATTCTGTCAGATTGTTTGAGGGCTCGTAAAGCTATGAGAAAGATGATATCGAGGATTTAAGTACACATTGAAATGATAAGAAGGTGCCTTCTGTCAAGCATTTCTCTCGTGGTGGAATGGAATTCAAAAGAAGCGATTTTCTTGTTACAAATCTTATAAATAGCCGTATCAAGAGATACAATTAGAAAAAAGTTGTTTAGAGACTTTCGTCTAGGTACTCTAAAACAATTTTTAATGATTTGTCACATTTTTGGACCCTTGTTCTATATGATATAAGTATGTATATCAAAATGAGAACTATGATGAACTCACATCGTAAGAGTGTGATGTGTGATGCAGATTCAGAAAAAGAAAAGAATTTCTCCTAATATGTGGGTGTATCATCCCAATCTTACAGAATCCGAACTATGAGGTTGGCATATCATATCGAAAGGTTTGGAAAACCTTTCATTCCTCTGAATTTTTATCTCACATCCACTCCTAGAGTACTCACATTTGTGTTTTCTTAGAGTATGCTGACGATAGGAGAAAAAGATGAAAACTTATTTCTCTTGATTGTCTTCCGACAAGTAAATTAAAGCACATTAAGAAAAAATTAAAAGGAGTTGTGTGAAGTGAGCGGAATGGTAAACTCCACAAATAAAGCTTATAGCTCTTTTCAAAGTTACAAGAAGATATCACTCACACATATCAATTTGTTTGTCATCGAAATAAAGCTGATCATAACACTGAATTCTTGAAAACTATAACGTTGGCAAGTATTTTTGTTTTCGTGGTCGTTCCATTGTTTCCATTTCATTGTCGTTTCCATTGTAGGAAAAAGAAATTCCGACTATATTTCATTTTATTTGTCTTCTAACTTTTAAATGATATTAAAAAAATATTTATGAATTAATTACTGCAATCTCTGAATATAAACAAAATAAAGCCCATGTCTTTCAAAATGTGTTGGTCCGCACATGAGCACAGACACTACTTTTTTGACAAAATATTATTTATTTATTAACGTATTTTACCGGCAATACCTCATGCTCATTTCTTTTCCATTCGATTCTCATTCAAATTGGTAAATCAATTTCGTAAAGAAATCATATTAATTGTTCGGTACTATTTTTTAAATATAATGCACCACTCATTATTGTGTGTACGAGATGAGAAAGTAAAAATACATGTAGGTCGTGAATTTTTTGAAACGTTGCATGTTCCTTTTCGGTTCAAATAAACAAATACAAATCCAGGTATTCGTTAATCATTGTTCCTCATATTCCATGTGAATCGAGTTTGAGAAAACGCGTCTCTCGACCTTCTTAAATGGAGAGTCGCCCACCTCCGACGCTACTCGAGTGGGCCGTATCAGTGCTTCTATTCTTCGTCACCATTCCCCGAAACGTTGGGATATGCTGCTAGTTACGGCAGTAGCCATACGCCCAGCGAGGTGACTTCATATCCGAACACGCAGCCCAAGTAGGTCGTCCACAAGTTTTGTAACGCGTTCTTCCAATACCGCAGAATCAACATCTGAATGCAGATAAGATCCTCTGCATGTCAATAATAGTTTACTTTCGATTTCAAGGATGCATGTGTAATACGAGGAATGTGCGGTTATTTAAAAAGGTATTTCCTGTAAAATTTTAAATATTATTCCTGAGTTTGTAAAAATAAGTTTCACAATGACGTCAGGCCTCCTGTGCTGCGAGTAAACTATGGAGAAAACAAACAATTTAGTTTTCTCGATATCTGAGTTACGAATCCAAAATGAATTTCGACAGTGTAGATAGTAATGGATCTGAGTATTTGTGATTACAGATATATATTGCGTTTATGAGATAATGCCGAAGAAATTCTAGAATATGTAAATATAAGCAATTCTAGAAAAATTAACCTGAACAGTTATAATTAAAGTGATGGATTAATGCCAAATCCATGTGCTGTATATCGTAAATCTTTATTCAGAAAATTTTAGTTATATAGAACTTTAATTGTTTTCGTTATTAGTCTTCCTTTTTGTCTCCATCATTAAAAGTAAATTCGTCCATTGTTAACTATAAATATGATCCTCCCAATTTTCATCTTATATTTTAAAAGGCTTAGACGAAAGAGCAGACCTTATGAGTCTCGCCATAATAAATACACTTTATTATTATTGTCAAACTTCTTTAAAGTTTTGCTCTCTTTTCGAAATTTGCAATACAAATATAGGTTATTGAGCATAAAGAATATTAGCCGCAACGTGATATTGTAAAGTAAAAAAAAATGTAAAGAACTGAAAAAAAGTTGAAAATGTATTCAAATTTCGGTTTTGATCCATTTCTTCTTCTCATTTAATAAGCCATCAAAATTTCTACTCAAGGATCTTGGGTAATTTTAATTCATTGCACCCGTTACCCATCGTCGGATCGTCGTCGAATGAACCGTATGGAAATGTGTGTTGCAAGGGCTTCCGTTCATGTTATTGTTTTGTTCTCCCTCTTGTCGACGGTGACTGCCTCCCGCGGAGAGAGCCCATAAAATGGGTCGTAATCCAAAACGCTCCCGGCACAGTGGTGGCTGCGGTCGCCAACGACTTCTGCTTGTGGCTCCCGCTCTACGGCTGCGCCACCTACCTCCTCCACCTACTTCTATTTCTCCCTAACGACTCTTTCAGAACTTCCCTTCTCCTCCTGTATTCATAGTGCAAGGGGACACGTCACGAGAATTCTAAAAACCCGGATTTTGGATAACACTAGGCATATTTTAATTTTACACAAATTTTGTGATTGTTTTATGATCACATTACGTCAAAATCTATTTTCGGATTTTCTCCATTCAGTCGGAATTATACTCTATACGTCTTATTGGGCAAAAAAGAATTCGCGCAAATGAAAATTAAATAAGGAACGTTTTTATTCTTTTTTGCAATACCCGAGGGAACTTGTGAAAATGTAAATTTATACAAGGTCTCGCAACCAACGCAGTATTTAAATCAGAGTTAGTACGATATTGAGGTGTTGTAAGTTTTCGAGAATCAGAAAAATAATTATTAAACATCTCGTTGTGTAACTGAATATTTCGTGAAGGTATTTTCATTGGACAATTGAGGTGAAATCCCTGTGAACTAGAAATTGCAATATTTACTCAATCCTGCTCATCTGTTCATATGGAATTGTAGACATATATGTGGCTTTTTCTTAATCTGATGAATCTTACATAAAACTAAGAGATTCTAGTGCTTTACTTTTAGTATCACCGATGTTTCGTAGTAGCACTTTTACGCTCAGTAAAACTTTACACGTGAGCTGAGTTCATGAAAAAATTGATCGTCGTCCACTTTTCTTGTCCGATCTGTTGTAAAGAGATAAAGTATCGTAGTGATTTGCAGAAGACCATTACACTCTATAACTGAATTATGATAAGTGCGTTGATTCCATATTGATGTATACATAAAGAAATGAGAGAGAGAGAGAGTTCTCCCTCTTAACACAGCATGTAACTTGTGAAATCACTAAGAAAATTCCAAAATAAAATAATTTTTATGGGATTCATTTACACAAATTATATGTTGGGTTTGTAAGATTATACTACTACAATTAACGTCCATTAAATGCGAATATTATTCGTCTATAAGAGGTCATAAGTCTTTAATTATTTGTTTGTGAGATTTTGTTATTTTTTACTTCAAAAATAAAGACTTGAAGAAACCATTTTTATAGCTAACATGGAATAAAACATTATGGTATTACTCCAGTATACGGACGAGATGGCACCACTGTTTTGACCGCAGTATTAAATTTCCCTAGTTTAACTACGTCTGCACCTTACTTCTGAGGCACCTTCTTACAGTACGGCAAAGTCTGCTGGAAACTTCCTCTATATTTATGACTTAAGTCATTAAAATCTCTTTCTTTACTTTCGTCTCTCATACCTTTAATTACTCCCAACGCCTCTGACGCAATAAAATTGTACTTCCTTCACTTTAAAGTTTTCCTACACTTGACTGGTCTTAAACGCACTCGAATTATGTTCATTAACCACAAAATATAAAATGTTAAACAATTAATGCAAATATGAGTCTTAAGGACTTAAGAAAAGAATTTTTCTAAAGTATCAGGTATTATTTTATCCACCTTGAGTGCTAATTAATTACGAGTACTTACACAGTACTTACTAGCACCAAACGTCATCTTATCAATTACAAATTATACATTTTTTATTCGTGTAATATATTTCCCAAAACAACTTTAATTTCTTAAAGAAACAGCGATTTTCTTCTTTATTTCGTCGTATTGAAATGAAAAAAATCAATTAGGAAATGATAAGGTATGCCTTAAATCTATTTCACAAACCACCATCTTTCACATATCTCTTGACGTTGAGCAAAGGCCTTTGTCAGTCTTACTGAGTCTTATGACACATACGATTTCTGATTCATCAGTCTCTCATTTCACTTTACTTTCTCATCTGGTACAAGGGTTGTCATTAGGAGCTGTGTCAGCGTAAATCTGCTCTTCTTGTCTCGTGTT
Source organism: Laupala kohalensis (assembly GCA_002313205.1). Lineage (NCBI taxonomy): Eukaryota > Metazoa > Arthropoda > Insecta > Orthoptera > Trigonidiidae > Laupala > Laupala kohalensis. The sequence goes on along the minus strand of NNCF01129100.1, from coordinate 252,411 downwards.
TAATTCTTTGGTTGATCACGTAGCTTTCACTATCAGTACGATTGTCTTGGGCACGATGAAATACAGTCAACACAAATACCTAGGCGTGATCGGATAATACTATTATTCATCACAGGTTGAAGTAATAGCAACGGCAGTATGGTTTATAGACATATTATTTCTTCACTTTTATTTTACAACCATCGATAAATTTCATTTTATTACATAATAAAATTTTCTACAAATCTTAATATTGAAATTATTTGACTAACAAGTTCACGTTTTATTTATTTATTTGTTTGTTTTTATTTCCTGCCTTATGGCACGTTTCAGGCCATTTGACCCCTCTCTTCCACCTAACCGTGATTTGGGTGAGGGAATCGGGAAGGGCAGACGTTGGGTTGTCGGGGAACTTATGGTACCGAACCGACATTCGTCTGGAGTAGGTGAACGAAACTCTAGCTGAAAACCTCACCTAGTTCGGCCGAGCGGGGTTTGAACCTAGTCTCTACCGCTCAGAGGAGCCGAGATAGCGAAGACACTACCTCTAGATCACAGCTGCCTGTAATTTCATCGTATCCAAAAAAAGTTATAGAATTTTACTCGCGCCTTTTCGTTCAGACTGACTCTCGGACCCACTGAGCCTGCCATAAAATCAGTACTGGGCCTCTCCTGGGGATCAATGCTACCGGAGAGTGATGCTGGACTAATATCCCCGGTCATTCGCCGTTGTTCTTACGATATTGCGAAGCTCGCGGATTTCGTAAACCCCATTGATATATCTTTGTATAGTTTTGGAACAGTTTAACGTTTGACAATATGATTTTAATACTAGTTTATGGCTGTTACTTTTTCTTAAATACTAATATTTTATCGACAAAACACTAAATGTGAGTATCCTAGTATACTATAAGTTGCGGATGTCACATTTAAAAGTTTGGATATGTTCTTTTTTCTTCCAGACCCATTTCTAAACTTCGGCTTCGAAAACAAATGGACCAGGAAAATCATGGAAACCCTCTCTTAATATTAGATTATACGCCTAAGTACTATAAACGAATTGGACAGGAGAAATCGGTCTACACGAGAATAGATGTAGCGACCAATAGTTCGACCCCTCAACTACCGCAGCTTGTTTCTACCGTACGAGAGACCGTGGAGGCGGTGGTGACCACGTAGCAACCGGTTTGTGCGACTACTGTGACAGCCGCTGCCGCGTTTGTTTCTGCAAGTGTCGCGAACCTTCGTTCTCCTCTTCATTCCCAGGAACGACGTACGAGAAGATCGCTCTGGTCTCCGCGTGGCCGCGGCTCGATGTCTAGACGGCCTGTCTAGGACGGGAGACTGGAATATGTTCCATACAAGTTGTTCACGGGATTCTACTTTATCATAAGATGTTATAAGATTAAAGAAATAACTTCGATGCTCGAATATTTTCTTTCATTTCTTATGGCGAGGTTCGGGTCTTGAGACTTGCTTTCTACCTTACCGTGACTTGGTCGAGAGGATATGGAAGGATAGATGTTGGGTTGTCACGGAACGTATGGTACCGGAACGTCATTTGTCTGGAGAGCAAAACTCATCTAGTTGAACCGTGCAGGGTTTGATCTGCGCTCTCACGCTCAGAGGCACTGCGGAAGCGAGGACGCTATAACAAAACCACTGGACTAGTGAAAGCGAGATATCTCCAGAATTACCTGTTTTAGAAATTTCCAATTGAAAAATGCTGTAGCCGTCGAGAAGACAAACTTTAGTGCACAAAGAGACACTGCATGTGGGATATATTGTCCTGCGGCAACAGACGTAAACAGCAAACTTGAGATGGAAAGCGCGGGTTCGATTTCCTGCTCTATCTAACTGGACAAGGCTACCTGCTTGGTATTGTAGAACAGTGTTAGTTCGGTACCTTTCCCCGGAAACAATTATTCCCTCCCAATTAATTTTCACAAATGATCTGATTATGTAAAAGAACTGTCTTCGAGATCGCAAAATATGTCATACAAGAAATAAAAATTAGAATTTGTTTAAACACTTTCAATAAGCTAGATAGGTTGTTTGTGACGTCTCTTTAACGATACTATTATTCCATTACAATCTAAACTACAGCCAAACATGAATGCAATAGCAATTACATGATTACATATGCAATGTCATATTATTTCAACCATTACGGTCCTCTACATGTTAGTTGTTGCTCGCTGTTGAGTTTGGCTCAGACGGAGTCCTCACGCTTCGTTTTTGTTCTATTTCCGCGACCGGCTGACTCACAACCGTCTCCCCGCCCCCTTTTTCCTTGAGCAACCCCTTCTCTGCCAGAACCTCCCTCCCCTCCCCCCCTCTCACTGTAGCCCTTCACTGCGACAGCTGACATCTCGCACCGTCTTAATTTGGTCGATCCTTCTTCGACTCAAGGTCCTCCTCCTCATCGCGAAGAACTCGCAGCATCTTAGGGAAGATCCATTACTACCCGTGTTGAAGTGTGCTTGTGAGGACATATGCTCAGGACGATGTTTTATTGCCGTGGACGCGATTAAATATGATTTACAAATTGATGAATTCTGTACCAATTTTATTATAATTAAGGAGAGATCTTCATTCCCAGGAACAACGCGACATCATTGTTACATCGTTCCGGAGCGACTGCACCAACCCTTATCTCTGCCTACAAAATNCACATCTAGATGTGTATAAGAGACAACCCTTATCTCTGCCTACAAAATAAATTAAATACATTACTCGATTATATTTTTTAATGAATGTTTATGTATTATCCCAAAATGTGTTCGTGGATATTTGTATGTCAAGTATTTTATTTGTGTCTGATTTTTTGGTGGAGTTACACGATTGCTATTACATAATGATAGTAAATAGCTCCGAAGTTAATTAGAAAACGAATCCATGACAAGTATGTGAATTATTTTCTATGGACATTTCCCGGGGTGCATTTGTGTATAGAGTATTGTGTGCTTTTCTCAAATTTGTAATGAAAAATAGCTCCATCACAACTTGTAATTAACAAAGTTTCGATATTAATACACGTATTTTATGGTTATTTTCTGTGTATTAATCAATGTTAAGAAGAACTTTCATATTCTTGATCACGTTTTTAAAGAAAGCATTGGAGTTTTAAAGACGTGATCAAATATTTATTTGATTAGTTTTGTGTGGGTGATATTGTTATTTTTTCATTTACAAGGAATATTGCCCATCTGCAGTTTTAATCAAACCAAATGGTTGGTTAAGTTATCTTTATCTTTGCATTAATGGGACGCGTGAGTATTAAAGTTTATTAACCAACGTTAATTACGACTGTTTCTAAACACAATGCACTACACGCAGTAACTTTTTTGTTTTAGATACGTATGGAGAGCTGAATATCACAAGGAGCGATAAAAACATTCGTTTCTGATCGTTTATTTGTGCGTTCACCTACTTTCTTCGGTATTTTTTATTGTACCCTTTCTAAATGCGACACTCTGCTGATATCTACTACTACTAATTTTTTCGCGAAATTGACAAATTCTTCTGGATTACGGAATTTTCGTGCCCCAAGACCACTTGTGGTTTCTTAAATGTAATTGGAATAATTCTTAAATGTAACTTGTTTCTTGTGTACTAATTTTCTAAGTATTTTTTTTCGTTTGTGTGTTTATTTTATAGATATTTTGGCGAAGATTTGTTGTTTAATTTCTTACTATAGTATTATGTATACTCTTATTTCTTCTTTCCCATTTGCCACTGAGCTTTCTCACTTGCAGATTAGTAAATTATTATTATTATTTTCAATTTGCATTTTCTCCCGCCATACTTTCCATGCGAATTTCAGTAGTTTTTTTAAGGTGGATCTACATTACGAATCTACTTTGGTTCGGATAAATTAAATTTCTAGAGTATGATGAAAGAAAAACTTAAAACTTGAATTGAGATTAATGAACTAATATCCATATTATAACCGTTAGAAAAGCTTTTGTTTTTTACCATGTTGTATGAGTACCCCTTTCGTAGTATACCCCTTTTGTACGATTACCCTGCTTAAAATGAAATTCTTCAATGCTCACTCCCAGTGGAAGAAAAAAATTTCATTTGAAGATCAAGCAAGAATTGATTTCGAGAATCAAATCACTTGGGGCACTTCAATACAAGGCTTAAACATCCTTCAGAATTAATTGAAATATTTTGAATTATTTAAAATGTGGTTTTGATGATTGTAATATCGTACTGCGATTCCGATCAGGTGATTCAATGCATTATGTTGAATTCATCGATATCTCTGGGAGGAGCCCTTCGGTCGACACCGGGAGGGCGTCTCCGCCATACGGTTCTTCCTTTCCTGCCCTTTGAATACACGATCAGCTGAAGAACGCGTCGAAAAGCTCTGTATCATTCTGCGCACATTACGAAGTCTCATCATCTTCATTGGAATTTCTGATGCGGTCCTCGCGTTCCTCCAAAACTGCCGCGTATTGAGAGTTATGCTTCTCCTTGGAGAATATAAATGCTCTGGAAATACTTCTGAGGATTTGACAATCATAATACAGTAAAGAGTTGATAAGGTTTACTGAGGAGGTTTACGACCAATTCTATGTTACGGATGCACGGTACGGGGACACAGAGTTGCATATGTGCATTTAGACAAGTATGTAAAGATAAAGTATGTAAAGATTATGTTCATTGAAAATAAGTGATTGTAATGGCCCCTCTGGTGGCTGAGATGGTGGCGTTCTGGCTCATCCCTGCGTCATCCCGTGTGGGAGCATAAAAAAATTGTAGCTTTTCACATTAATATCACAGTTCATATAGCTGTGACTACTGAAATGCAAACCTTCCTTCCTCTATCCAGCTCCTTGTAGTATCAATAACTCTAACTATTACTAACTACTTTTACTAACCCTTCCACGTGGGCCAAGTTGTTGGTAAACCCAGCTAAGCGGCCCACCTACTAACAATGACCTACCACCCAACTCCTACCTCCTATCGCTCCAAATAGATAAACATCAATACCACGATATATTTCCCATTTACAAATTCTTCAAAAAAAAAAAAAGATTCATTGGACGTCGTGACAGGACTGTGGCGTGTAGATATGCATATACAGACGATAAATTACTGAATTTTGTGAAAAAATAATAGGAAAATATATGTAAATGGAAAGGTGTTAGAAGGGAAGAATGGAAGAAAAAGAATTAACGAGGGAATTGTTAGTGGACTGTCAAACGAGATGGTAAAAAACTGCAAGGGGAGAAGGAGTTACGAATATATGAGAGATGTAAATGTACCAAGATAAAATTAGGAAATGGTTTATACCCAGTCATTATGTTTGAGTTAATTATTGGACACAGCAATTTCAACACATTTATGTCGAATCGGAAAAAAAGAGAATGGACTGTGTAAATGTGGTTAAGGCGATGAGACAGAAGACCGCCTTACTGTGGGATTCTGCACTGTATGGATAGGAGAGAGGGAGTTTTTTGGAAGAGCTGCGGAAGATTCAAATCATCAAGTTTAGAAATCAAATCAAATTACCACAGGATAAAAAGAATGATGAGTATTTGAACAGTACGTGCAGGAGATAGGAAGTTTACGTGATATCTTTAAGACAAGTGGGTGACACAACTGAAGGGAAAATGGCGGAGAATAGAAAAACAAGACATAAGAGTAAATAACTTTACTATAATTGTGACTTTGTGCGAATAATGCGTTACATAAAATAAGATTTGAATATATTGTAATATTTAATAAAATAATTTGAATAATAATAATACACTAACTAGCCGACATTTCGGTTACGTGGTAACCAATTTGAGAGAAATGCTCTACGAATCAAGGAGCCAACAAGAGGTAAATAGATTCTTTATAATTCTTTCGGTCATTTCTTCAGGTTAGGAAAAGGTGTTTGTAAAAGTTTGTGTGTATATATACGAGTATGATACGAGTAAAGACGTATTTGTAGTTGGTATCGACACACTAGTTTCTTTGAAAAGATATATTAAGAAGTCCTCAATATTATTAGAATAAAACAAAAACGCTGACAAATTTGTACATTGATTAGAACAAGCGTTGGCGAGCCCTAAAGCCCAAATCAAAACAAAATTAGAGCAAGTGCTTTTCTACTTTTGTATACAGCGATCAAAAATTCAATAATCTGAGTTTTTGTTTTGTAACAAGGGTGTTTGCTTCTGAAAGTTGCAAAATAGTATTGCGTAATTATAAGTGGATAATATAATTAAAAATGTATATGAAATAATTATACTTAATAAATTATTAACTTAGAGAAGAAAGTTTGAGAATGAAGTTAAATACAAGTACTGAGTGTTTTTAAAAAATCTTATGTCTTATGAAGCATAGGAATCTCCTCCTTATGTTTTATGAAATTGACCCCCATTGCATGACTCCGTGGGTTTCTACGGTTTCTCGTATTATATTTGATACGTCACACCGTTTAACTATTAATATGAAACCTCATCCAAGTAAGTAATCGTGCTTCTCCTAGATGTTTCCAGTGTGCATGAAAACTCCATTAATTCCCTTGAAACCAAACCAACCTAAGTTAAATGATTCTCACTCGCTATTTGCATGGTACACGAACATCAAATTACGTCCTGTATTCCGTATGGCGATAAATTGCTTTATGGCTTACACTAACTTCCGCGGATTTGAAGATGCACGTACACAATGCTTTGGTGTTGTGCTCCATTCAAGAAGTCGTTAAAATTCATTTCCCTCTCCGGAAGCGTGGCATATACAAAGGAGGCATCTCTGAGTTGCGCCATAATTCCTGTTTCGCCCCACCTCCCGCCTTTAATGGTTAATGAGAAGGCTTCTTACCTTCTAGGTTAAGCACTGCTCGCATTGTAATTTTACACCCTGGTTTGCTACGGAAACTTCTGCTAACGATTCGTCGATGTTACTCAAAATCAAGTTAATAAAGTATTTTTATTTAATGGGAAAACTTTACCTAGCATGTGGTTAAGTAAAAAACTAAAACTCTTTAACCGAACAAAACTGTTCTCTACGGCTCATTAAATGTCAATGTGTTAAGCCTTGCCACCGAGGCACGAATCTACATGCAGGCGATTTTAGAGTTAATACTTGGCTTTTTTATTTTTGAAAAACTATGTGAAAAGATTTATTGGACCTCTAGATTCGCAATATAATCGATTTTTAGCGATTTTAACATTTAAAAAAATAGAATTTGTTAAAAATGATATCATTGCGCGACGTATGGCTTGGATAATATGGTCTGAAGTTCGTCATTCCTCACGTCATGGAAATATACATATTCGTAATTGTTCGAGATGTCTCGGTGTGGCTCGTCCTTTCCCTTGAAATATTTGTTAACACTCGGACATTAAAGGCTTGTGGCTAGAAGGATGACAAACCCCGGAACGCCTACGTACCTCAATGCAAAGTTTGAAGTTCTCACAGTGCGAGGTCGAAAATAGGCACACATTCAATGGTTTATCACGACTCTTTGGGGGGATACTCATCAAAATACTACACAATGTTTCCTTTATTAATGTTTCAAGTTGAGCGACTTTCACATACAAGAAGACATTCTCAAAAGAAATTATTAACCTTATACATTACTTAATCTGTTTGTAGAACTATTGCCACAGTTATATCGGATGTAGAAAATATGCGTACTCACGAAGTCACGTAACATAGTCGATTTGATCGCAATTCGATAAAAAAAAGGATAAAAATGCATCGTAGCTTAGACACGATCTCGCGACCTTCCGTTCGCAATGCAAAATTTTAATGATTCGTGTCGTAGTGTCATATGTGCTTTTCATGATTTCCCGTGAAACACTAAATATCTTTACATTCATTGTCTCATAATTTGTATCAAACTGAATGAAAGAAGGCCAAGTTCGAGTTGCTAAGAAGTTAACGGTAGAGACTCTACAATTGACTGGAAAACATCCTCCCCAGTCAGTCTCTTGTGATAGTTTTGCGTGGACCTACATACAGACGTTGTAAAGATTTGTGAATTAGATCTATCCTGAAAAAAAAATGCGTCCTATTTTTTTAAGTTTTTAGTATAAATGATGCAGATTTTTGGGGCCGTAGAGGTGATGGTCTTATATTTGCAAAATGTTTATTACATCGTGATAAAAACTACAGGGATCAACAAAACTATCATGTAAAGAGTCAGATGCTCACTTTTCCGTAGGTAAGTTGAATGGCTTATCGTAAACAAGATGCGCTGACGATGGTCCACCGCATTTATGGCTTTCTTGTTTGACTTGAGTGTAATTTGAGTAATACCAGGGGAAGTGGAAAATTTTCTCTGCTCCCTGCGAGCATAATAGAAGAGCTACGTACAATATCTGAGTGTGAATCGTTTAATCTCTGAAAGACATTTTTTCTTATGTATCCAGAATGATCAAAAGTGAACTTTATCGTTTTGTGAAGCCTATTTCCTCAGTCATTTAGCTCACTAATGTTATTTTATTCCAATCTTGGTCTATTTTAATTCTAAGAGATGCGACGTAAAAAGAATAGGTTCGAGATGAGTATTACGACATAAAATATGGAATGAGTTAACAAGACCAAGGAGTGGTGTTGTTTATTTACTTCAGTTCTCTAGATACTGGTTGACTTAATTTTTACTTTGCTCTATCTTGAAGATTTATCTGCTCTTTTACCATTGACCTGTTTGCTGCTCATTCTTGGCCTTTTTTTAACGTGATGTTTTAGTTGGATCTTTTTGGAAGGTAGAACATTGAGTTTATTGTACCTTTCTTTTTGTTTAATTTTATGACAAAGTTCTATACACCACCTTCCATTTCAGGTGTAAAATGCGGGTTTTACAGTGTTGAAACTAGTTTCTGATTTTTTACGATGAGTCACGAATTTACAGAAACTTGACTCTGTAAAACAAAGTATGAAGAACAGTTGCCACTTGTGATATAATGGATTCTTTTAAGTTTTTAAACGTCTCACAATGTTGCATATTTTCTGCGCAATGTCTGATGTGTGAAAAAAAACGAGTGAGGCACACTATATGATCTTCATGTAATTTGAGAAAGGTCCGGAATGGTTTCGACATCACTGAAGGGTCGATGGAAATTGTCACTGATGGGAACTGTCTCGTTGTGCGGGTGGCCTTAATTATTGTCCCTCGACCCTAAATGTGTCGTTATTTGCGTTGAATCTCCTGCGCATGTCACCATTCAGGAGAAGGAGGAAGTATTGTACACTGTTAATTATACTAAATATTTCTTGATTTTGTCTAGCATTTTGGGAAAAACAACGTAAAAACCATTTTTATTACCTCTTGGTGATATGACGTATTACATTTTAGTTATCATCTTGTTTTCTTTTGTGTTTTATTTTCTTCACCGCTGCTTGCTGGAGGGTTGCACCCCAGACGCTCGTTGCAGCAATGTTCCAAGGGTCCAAACGCGGGTGGGTTTTTCTCAGGTCTCAGTGTGTCACTGTTATTCCCTATGTAATCATTCTTATTGGGCTTAGTCTGTGAGTTCCTACTTTTTACGAGATCTGCATACAATTGAGTCAAGGGATGCACGGTGAAACAATTTTTTATTGTAGTATGAGGGTATTAAATACTCCAAGAGTGCACCACAAATTGTGTTTGGCGTTTTACTCGAATGATATTGGAATAATTTATTCTCAAGATGTATTCCATTTCCTGTATGTTTGTCTTATCACATGATAGAACCCGTAAAATTTTGTTATTTTATCCATCTAATGTCTGGTTACAAATTTTATTGAAATTCTGATTCTTGCTTAGATATTTCGGAACCCGATAACGAGATTGCAATTTTAAATCGTAATTATTCAAATTTGGCCCGATGAGGTCCACATTTTATTAACGCTAGAGTTTTATCTTTCATTAAAAAGGTAAGGAACCCCTTAACTTGTCACACAAACAACCATTCTGCGCGCAACAGGATATTTCATCTTCAAATATAAATATTTCTGAAGAAAACCGAAAAAACATTTGGCCCTTTAATCTTAACCTCACGCGCAAGGGAAATTGAAATGGTTAAACGCAACTTTTAGAAATGAAATGAGTTTAATGTACATGTATATCTCCGCTTTATCCTTTGAAGGCAGTTGGAACACGCGATGACGGCGTTTGAAACTCTGTGTTGCAGGAAGTGCAGTCGCAGTGCGGAGATGAGCTTGACCGCGCGACGCGATGCGTTACACGCAGGGGGGCGGCTTCTTTGGTTTTGCTCGCGGTAGATGTTTTTGTTTTTTTTACGGCATCGAAGGGCGGATGTCTTACGACGAAAACAGCGTATGGCACACGGAAGGAAGAATTTCTATTTCTAGTCTTCAGCGCGAAGTGATTGTGTTACCACATCTCTCTGAATTGAGAGACCAAAATCGCGCCGAGTTGTGAAAGTTTTTGAAAGTAAAATTTCAGATGCCTCTGTACGAAGGAGCGGTGTCCGATGAAATTGATAGCGAAGCATGGAGAATTCCGGTATTAGTAAAGGAAATTTGGCGTATTGTGAATTCATTACTTGATTATTTAGCGACATCTAAGGTGGTCATGTATCAAATACTAGCTGTAATATAATCGTCCCAAACGGTATATTTATATGTACCTTACGCCTGTCGAATAATATCTTCAAGTTTTCTTACGTAACTTACATTGGATTTGACCGGAGTTCCAAAATTACTGCAAGTCTTGCCGGTGCAAATCGAGTCTTATTGTGAGGGACTCTCTAGAGAACACCGCGCTGGAATACTGACGAATTATAGTAGGGTGGTATTGCACTATTACTATAATTCACTCGATTCTCAGTTGCTACTTTCACCACCATTTTTCGCCTTCAGAAGTGCTCAAAAACTACCATTAATCTGTTACATTGGGTGGAATTAGTTATTAAACGTCTGGTGAAATTGAATAGTAGAAGGGGTGACTCACGAAAGCGCATTTTGTTATGGTGATCATGAAATGTATTTCCAACCCGGACTGGAAATATGTTCGATGATTTCCTAAGATGTTGAATGAAATGTGACACGCGAAAAGCTCAGGTCCCGGACAATCTCAGTTGTATGGTCTTATGTGTCATTCATCCACAATCTGGCAGCAATGGAATACGCTGATAGCTGTCCATCTTGCGATCGACTGCCACTACAAACACTGACGCCATTCCCACGTTTCGTGCCGTACTATTTCATTCGCCGCGCCTCGGCAAAAATTCCTGTAACACAGAAGTCATCTCTCGTTCCATTACTCATGTGCTTCTCTCATTCATCACTCATTCAATCTGTTAACTCTGGAAGACGGATATTGTCAGCACTGGAAATGGCAATGGTAGCTGATACAGTATCACTCGAGGCGCGGAGACTAAAAACAAAAACAAATATACAGATATATCTTTAAGGTTGAGAGAGATCTGAGGCAATTAGGGACTGTCGAAGAGAAAGAAAACGAATTACGATTTTTTTCACATTTGTCTTGGCAATATAAAATATATGTCCGCTTCAGCATTTGCTTCTTATCAACTACTCCATTACTTTCTATCCCTCGTATTATTTTGTATCTCAATCAACCGCGTCTGCTCCTCCGCCGTTTCAAGCAGTGGATCAAGCCGGAAACCGCATCGCAGCCAAGAGTGGCGGGGTAACAGCGCTGAGACGGTCTGAGTCAAGCGCCGGTTATATCTGGACCGCCCCTATGTCTCCACCGCCGCCTCCGCTTCTCGGCGACTTTCGAGCGTGCCGCTTCCGCTCGTGGTCGTCTTTACCGTCACGCAGATTTCTATATGAGATCTGATTTAAATTTCGTCTTACCGAGGAGGATTTTGGGAGTCGACTTATTATTATAGCGTTGATTTCTAGATTATCATGTTTCCCAGAAAATTACGTAAATTATTATTATTATTATCATCATCATCAGGGAAATAGTGCCAAATTTGGCTATGTGGAAGTTCTTATGTCAGAAGAGTTAGTATAGAATCACTGGTGCACAATAGCCTACGGGACATTATTGCCACTTCAAATGAATGCCTCAAGCAGTCAAAGTTTTGATAAATATGTTACAAAGTAACAGTTATTTACTACTAAGTAATGTATGTACTTAGTAAAGTACTTAGTATGTACTTATTTAGTACTCAGTAAAGATGCTAAGTAATGCGTGAGTACTCGTGACTTGTCCTCTTCTCCTTGTTCCAGGAATGGCAACGTCCCGATGAATTGCACCGAAAGAATAGGTTTGGGTGCCAAATTTTGAGGGAAGAAATTTATCCTTGGTTTGGGATATCATATGAAATACTTTCCTTTCCACATCCAATCCTAGGGTACTCACATCAATAGTGTTTTCTCAGCGATAACGATAACGTTGTTCTCACCCGCCCAATTTACTATCCCAATTCATAGCATTCAAACCAATTAATGCATCCATCCTGGCAGTACATCGCCACCAACTCTTATTAGATTGTCACTGGTCGCTTCTGTCTGTAATGTACGCCGTTTAAGGAGGAGAAGGTGGTGCGGGGGATGGGAGGTACTGCATTATGTTCACCTTGACCTCCTCTACCATCACCGTCACCACCACGCCCACGCAGATTGTCATCGCCAAGTCTTTTTCGCCCCTTGCATTTGCTGATTTTCCTCGTGTCGCGCAGACTATTTTTTTCCGCATTCAATCTGTAAAACTAATATATCCTTGGACGATTGCATGTTTATATGCCAAGACCTTTCGTATTTTCATCAAAGATATCATTATTACGTTTTGACTTATTGATACTTGTTCAGTTGAATAGTAGGTCAATGTCTTCGTCGGGACATATGTTAGTATTGTATAATTCTGTTACCTCCCATTGGAGTTCATTTCATCTCCAGTTTTTTTGTTGAAAATAGTCCCATTTTTTAACTTGATTACTGGCTTGAGGAATTTTACTCGATAATTTTCCATTGCATAACACATATTATTAGTACGATCATATATACATTAAAAATTGAAAAAAAATCTTGATTTTCTGAGTATTAGTCAAATAACACATTATTTTAGATTATTAACGTATCCTTAGTTTATTTGGTCGTATTAAAATGAGCGCAAAATACACGTTCATCATGGACGAATAACATAATTCACTGTTTGCGTTTTTCATTTGACGTACTTGATGAAGACCAAATAAACTGTAGAACATTGATCTGAAAAATATTTGTGATATCACTGATCTTCCGAAGTCGTTAATTACTGTCGAATCTATGTTATTTATTTTTTATTTGTTTATTTTACTTCTCTAGGTCATTAGACCTGCTCTCCATCCATCCTTGATTTGGAGGAAGGAATGGAGGAGCGGTTATTGTTTTGGAGCAGATGAAAAACCTTGTTGAAAACCTCACCTTTCTTCGACGGGGAACGAATCCGTTTTCTCCACTATATATTACTATTAGTGGTCCGCGATCTTAGAGCCTACGCAATAATTCTAGTTAAATTAATTTATGAAATAGAATAACTGCATATTCATTAATTTAATTGTATATTCAGATGAATATGGCCTGCGCCGAGTAGGTTTTGAAAAATATAACTTGCCACGCAAGGATTAACCATAACTTGCCGCGCAAGGATTAACCATAACTTGCCGCGCAAGGATTAACCCACTTGTACCAGGGCGCGCTGGAACAAATGCCCTAGTATGAAAGTCAGGGGGCGGCGTGCGAAAACCGTACATTTTGAGCGGAAACTTTCGGGACTGCATCTGTTATTGATTTGGTGGATACCGTAGTGTTGCAACAAAGTCGCTACTAGTGCTCATGGATATACTACCAATAGATTTGAAAATCGATGAAACCATATTTCGATATTACGTACGACAGCATAGGTTGGTGACTAGACGGGACATCATTGACGCTATCTGAAAAGGGATTGTGGAGGGTGTTGCATATGAAACTCTTGCAGTGTTGGTAGATACGATGGAATATTGCTAAGGCAGGACGAGACTTGTATGCGTTCATGCCATCTGCCGATTTCGTGATACGAAATAAAAAATGATTTAAGCCATATAAATCATTGATAGAGGTCATGACAACACATTGCAATGTTAATTATTATTGGACCAAGAGGGGAGTACGAACCAACTCGAATTGTTCTTGTGGCCACGACGTGGAAACAATAAACCATGTTCTATTTGATTGCCCACTCTATGATCTCTGGCGCAGCGAATGGTATATGGAACTGAAAAGGATTGATTTGTATGTATGGAAGGACAGGTCGCAGCTCATCAGTACTCGTCGATTGTATGATGCTACATCGCTTTTTGTGGAGAAGATATTCACACTTCCTCCAATGCTCGATGGTAGACAAGTACCGACCTCCTCGTGGTTAAGGACCGATGATTTAGCTTCGTCCCTGTAGACCGGCTAACAGGAGCCACCCCTTGTAGGGGAAATAATTGAGCAACAACATCGAACTACTATGAATTGTAATGCGAGAATGTTATACAAGGTGGAAAAAGGAGAAATGGATAATGTTGAGAAGAGACAATGAGTCTAAAAATTGTGGAATGTAACCTCAGTAATTACTGATCTGTAAAGAGGCGGGGGAAAGAAAGCAAATAAATAAATAAACTGATTCTATATCATCAATTTATTCGTTTTGTACTTCATCAGTTCTTTGAAAATCATTCTCCATTGTACTTCAGAGCATAACTTCGCATTGAATTTAATGAACTAATCAGAAATGCTGTGTATCCGACAAAGAGAACTATGCGTCTTTTGTTCTTCAAACACTTAAGAAGTCATACTTTTATCCTCACAGCGGATCTGTTCTCCATGCGCCTCTAGTTATCTGTCCACGTGCACTCATGTAGAGGACGAGCCATAACGTGGAAGGGAGAAGGAGGAGGAGGAAGAAGGAAACACGTCGTGAACGTCTCGTGTCACGCGGCCGTGAGCGCTCGCAAATATTCAGCGCGGCCGCAACAAAAGCACGACGCCGCGACGCTTCAAAGGCACCGCCCACGCCCTGCTTCGGTCGGCCTCACGCGAGTCCAGCTGCCGCGTCTGTCGCGTCGTTGGAGGATGACACGGTCCGGAGAACCAGCCATGACGTGACGTTTGCTCCCAGGCACTGCGATCAGATCTCGTGCTTCTCGAACCCACATGCTGTCAAAACGTGCTCTCGATAGCACTATGGATGGAGGTGTCAGATCCAAATTCTGAAGAAGGGAAGTATTTTTCCAAATCTTTGGATATGTCAATCCCAGCGTTATAGTTTGGATACTACGTCACATCCAAAGGTTGGGATGTAACTTACAAAGAAATCCTTTCATTCCTCTGAATTTAGATATCTAATCCAAACCTGTTCTCTATGTATGTGATCTCGGGATGAAGTTTCTGTTTTGTGAGCTTTTCCACTGTGCTTCGAAATCACCGGGTAAGGTATTCGGCTGAAGGTTCCCTCACCTACTCCAGATAAATGCGGGTTCGGTCCCCGGCAACCGAACATCTCTCCTTACCAGGTTCCCTTACCCAAGTCACAGTTAGATGGAAGAGCAGACCTCATGACCCGAACCTCGCCAAAAAGACAATCAATAAATGAGAAGTAGAATAAGCAATTTATATAATCGACCCCCCCCCCTTATCAAAGACTATAAAGCAATTCAGAGGTGTACTTGAAATAAATTAAGAATAATAAAAATATTGAATTGAAACTTCTTTCAACCTTTATGCGTCACGAAATTGGATAATATTTTTATTCGTGACGAACACTTGCAACGGAAGTATGTGACAACAGGTTTTAAATCATCATGCACCACGAGACTCGAGATGTGACTGCGTTCGTGACGAACTGTAACAATGTCACGGAAGTTGTGCACTGGGAAACAAAGTCAGGGCCCTCTGACGAAAAGATATTTGAAACATTTTAAATCAGTAAATACTAGATTTAAGTTAGTTTGTATTAATACTTCAATTTGATACATTTACATGATTTAAGAAAATGAGTCCAATAAGTCAGGAAAAAATCTTTTAGTTTTGGTGAAATAACAATAGAAATTGAGATTATTAATTTTTTGTATAATAAGCATGTAAAAACTTGACATTGCACGTAATGTTTTGCAGCGGTTTTTCTGGGGTGTTTGGGGTGGAAGTTCTTCTTCTTTGACCCTCGCACAGTGTATTGGTCGGATTGTGGGTTGGAGTCCTGCGATGTTCGTCATTTTTTGTGTCTCGTAAATATGTCCACTTTTATGACCACCGCCAGTATCCTGTATCGCTGAATGCCGTCATTCGGGTCAGCGTCTCCGTGTTTCGTTTCCGTTATGTTTCCTTTACATAACTTTTCTTCGTTTTGACTTTCAAACATCTTCCAGGAAATAGTTGCGATGTGTTCTGATGAATATGCACGAGATCGCTTTCGCAAAAGTGGCAAATATATTGAGGTGTGATCATTCTGCTGACGTTCATTAAAATAATATTTTTGTTCTTTTTTCTTCAGCCTCCTTTTTATTCTTCTTCCATCGATACATGAAGAATAGAATAAAAGAATTAAGAACTTCATTCAATCGGCGAGTTTATTTTTCTCTGAGGAAATACAAATAGTATCGGTCACCGAAACATTCAACATTAATATAAATCCTAATCAAATTATATTTTATCACATTAATACGTTTCTTTTTCTAAGTGTAATTTATTCTTATAGCTGACGAGTACTATTAAATGATATTTAAAATTTCGCCTTTTTCGTAAATTCAATCTACGAAGTGGAAGTTTGTACATTGTTTATTAATCAATAATACTATAAGAAAAGATGTCATGACGAACACTACTTACAGTGAAAGCATAAAATGTATAGAATTGTGTGTTGTTTTTTTTAATTTGAAGTTTCCTTTGAAGTTTAACTTTCTTGCGAAACTAAAACCTTTTGCTGCCTGGTGACTAAAAAACGTGTATCACCTATTGACGTAACTAGACGACGTGAGTCCATTTTCAGAATAACAGTAAAATTTATTTTGCTTTTGAAAATACTACTCACTAAGAAAAATAAACTATGTTTCTAAGCAAAATAAAATTTTGTCACTCGGACTATTGAACGGTATAATAAGTATATACAAAGTTAGTGCTAATGCAAGAAATCGTAAAAGTCAATTAACAGAAATTCAGTGAAACATGAAAAATATTCTAAATGAAAGCTGTAGTTTCTTTTTAAACTATGAAGGATTACAAAAGCAAATAACAAATCACAAAATAATTAATTCTCGCTAAAGCAAATGTTTTCCCGAACGTAAATAATAAATTTAACTCAATTATTATTTGTAGTTTGTAATGCGTAAAATCAATAATTTAATTATTGAAATTATTTTTTTATTATTTATTTATCTTCCATTTGGTTATAAGAATAATAATTTATTGTCAAAATGGCCGATAAATCTGCGTATGGTCACATGAAAGAATAACTATTTACTCTGTGGATGCAATCAAATAACTAAGAAAGATCTAATTATTGATAGTTTGATATCATTTAAATTATTCTATCTCTTTTCCATCGCACGTACCATATCCGCCATGAAACGTTGGTCATCCTGCCCTTCTGGGCACATTGCCAAACCCTGTTTGAATCGAATCGCCTTTGGTTGTGGCCTTCGATGGCTCGCGGTCGAGATGGGTGCGGCGTGGTGGAAACCCGCAACGCTCGCATTTAGACACCCGATCGCGGCGCTCAAGGCGGCAAAGAAGGTGAAGTAGATGTCAGCGACGGCAGTGGTCGACGCACGCTGTCGAGATGGTTTTGATGCCTGGTTTTGTGATGGTTTTGTTTTGCACGAAAGATACTACATCACTAGGCTGCTAAGTGAATATTTAACGTTGCACCTAAGTGAACTTCAATGTAGTGAGTCTTGTAAAATGTAGTCTATGGAATCCTCAGAGTCAGTGTGCCTTTGCTGTGATAATAGATTACGCGTTATTCCAAACGTGACAGAAATAGAATCTAATCTGAAATATAATTCGGATGATTGTACGAGCTTTTTCCACTTTCTTTTATCGCAAGACATTTTAATGAAATTATTATTATCCTATCTTCTCTACTTTTTTTGTGGGGCTTTAGGGCTCGTCAACATCAAGGTCATTGGAACCCTTTCTTCTCTACTCCCAACACTAAAGGGGCTGAAGAGAGAAAAGTGGAATGTGATTAACTCAGTACCCATACCAACTTGTTATAATTTATCGGTAATTTAATGGTAATTTTTATTTAATGTTTCATTACAAATGATTAATTTATGTTCAAACATTTTGATGAACATTAATTATTGGGCATATAATTTGTCAAAAAAACTCGAGTTTAAATTATTTATTGATTATTTTTCCTTTTATTCGAAAACTAAATAGTTTTTCTTGCAACTATCTTATCAGTTGTTTCTCTCGAAAAACTAGCGACGCAGAAGCGTTTTTTTATTTCTCTACGTAAGAATTCCCTCTTCGTTTCATGATACTTGTCACGTTTCAAAGTCAGTGAACAGTAGATTTCGTATCATGATTTCGCCACAGAAACCTCTGACCTAAACAGGTGGTAGCCTTCTTTGGGATTCCCCATAGTCGGTTTTAGGCGTCCGGTCCCCACTCCAAAGCTTTCTCTTGTCTTCTCATCTGGGAGTGTACACTCTGTTTTTCTTCCAGGTACAACACGACCTGTTAACCCGTTTTCGTGAATTTCTATTTTCGCTGGAATCAACTTTTACTGAATGTTTTTGATCAATACGTTTCAGTATTATTATTAGAAGTGTGTGTAGTTGAATGCTCATTTTTTTATAAATATATTCCAAGAAGTTTTGGGAGGTATTAAAAATAACACAAAATAACTCTAAAGTACACTTGTCTCGTTTCTGACCAAGAACGTATCGATGATTGCGAATTTCATCTTAACTGCACTATTTTTTTAAAATAGGTGAAAATGGAAAATATTTTATAATAGTTATTTTTATATTTTCTTGGAAAAAAGTTGTACTAAAATTTAAGATATATTCTACCCTCCTACGTTTCTTCACAAATACTTCAAACGAAATACAATTATTCATTTCGACCTTTCTAGGGTGATCAGATCTACAAAAAAATTAATAACGAAGTTACTTTTATGTATCTTAAAGATAAAATTGTACTCGCAATTGAAACCTGATGGGCTAGAAAACAAACATAAAATATTTCTTGAACTTGAAGTACAACTTCATGAATTTTTGTAATTTTTTAAATTAAGATAAGTTTAATAGATACCATACTTTAGATGATGATTGTTTGACGTGGATATTGACAATTCATTCGCGTTATCCCATTTATTTCTTCGTGACATTAATACATTACATTACACGAGTTATGTGGTACTAGCTGATAAAAACAGCCTTAGAAGTTTACAGGGCCAGGGGGTGAATAACTAGTAATCTGGTAATTAACTGATTTCTGCTCGAAGCAGGAGTATATCATTTAATATTGTGAAAGTCAATCATATGTCATATGTCTCGTTTTGAATACGAATTTAAAAAATCAATAGTGAGATATACAATATAAATAAAGCTCTCTCATCATAAGTGAAGATGACTGTACAGCAATGCACCACCGTCTCAAATCAGGCGACAGCATACGGTATCTTGGGCAGCCCCACCGCAGTTTCCGGCTTAGGGGTTGGTCTGGAAGGAAAACATCTGGATTCCTGAAACATTTGCCCACCAGCTTCTTCAGTTTGTCTTTGAATGTTCCTTTCTGACGATTCATATTGTGACGTTTTGCGCACTATGATTTTCTTCAGATATATTGTGGTGTTAACTTCAAAAAATATGAGTTTGTAAAAGATGCTTCTTATACGAATTCTTGAGTGATCCGAGCCACAATAGAGGTAAATTTTACCGATATGGAGTACGTAATAACATTGAAACTGTGTCCAGACGATTCGCATGTGCTAAGATGTGGCCTCCTCAGAGATATTGTTATAACGTTGAAATATCACTAGACGTTTCGCTCTTAAGATGGGTCATCCTCAATGGTGAATGACTGGGGCAAGTCCAGAATTCTATTTCGGCGTGGGGGGTGGGTATCATTCACACATACTATATATGTATATTATAAATGTAGTGTTAGTGTGTGTTTGCACGAACTAATATTAAGAGAATTTTTAAAAATATTTTAATTTCGGAGGGAGATTGATCCCACATATCCCCCCTGGTTACCCACCTGGTGAATGGTGATAAACAAATCTTTGAATTACCGGGGATAAAATAGCATAGGTTAACAAGTATACGCCTTCACTTCTTACATCCATCTTCATATAATAAACTTACTAAATCTATTGAAATGATACTCATGGCTCATGTTATATGTTCCACATGTTTAAAATAATAACTTTTCGGCGAATATAATCATGGAAACTAACCACTAGTTACGAAATTAAACAACAAAACTGAACTGTTGAAGATTATTTCCAAAGGAGTTAATTTTTCTAGAGAAATTTTCCCGTAACACGTAAACAGTAATAGTGGAAGACAGAAAAAAGTCATATATGAGCCGTTGTCATGGCCGAACTACAATGTCACACGACTGTGTTTTTCGTGCGTGATAAAACTGATTTACGGTATCTCAGTGGAAGACGCCTATTGCCTCGTGCCTTAACGACTACTGGGAAGAGGATGACTGAAATATTGAATGGCGGACTCTTGCTTGCTTCATCTGTTTTGACGATGTTCAGTTTAATGACACGGCTACGATGAGTACCAGGGGACAACACTCAAGGTGAGAAATACACAAATTTTACACCTCGTTGTTCTTTTCGATCCCGACCCTATCAAGGCTAGCGTATCTTTCATTTTCCTCATTTTTGTCCTACCCCTCATTTTTTGTCCCTTCTTATTCTTTGTTCCCCCCTCATGTTGTGTGCCCCCCTATTTTTTTGCACCCCCCCTCCATTTTTGTTTTGATGTATGTTGTGAGATATGTTTTGGTGTGTTGTAGATCAGGAGGGTTATTAGTGGGTAGGGTTGAATCATTCGACGAGTCCCACACACGCGGAGATTCATGTTGGCTCTCCCTAGTGCGTAACTGCATTTTCCCTACCTCTACAAGTTTTTCGGGCTCCAATGATCTTTGATGTCGACATGAGCCGTAAAGCCCCACAAAAAAAAACAAGAAAAAAAAACATACATTTGTCAACCCACGAATTTCTAGTACTGTTGCGAACTTTCATACATGTGCTTTCTGAGATCATCGATTACTTCGTATTTGTTATCTCTCGTAGATGACTCCCTTCACAAAAAGGAACAATACCTGTCCCCTCCAATGCGATTGCGGTCCTATGCGACGGTTAGTGCTTCACATAGTTACGGAACATGTTAAATATGAAGATCCATTTCACATCATCCGGTTTTCTCTGGACTGAAATAGTCAGGATGATTTGATGGATCTATTTTGACTTCTGTTTCCGTACTGTTTCAAAAGGACGTCATTTACAAATTTACTTTTAGGAAACAAATTTAAATGACATGATTCGCTCATTATGAATCATTATCTCATCGTCAACTTCTATTTGATAACAATTTTTCGACTATATTCTTTTAAAATGAGAAAATTGCATCGGCCGGGAATCGAACCCGGGCCGCCCGCGTGGCAGGCGAGCATTCTACCACTGAACCACCGATGCCATGGGAGTGTTGCGAAGAAGTCCATCCACAAATATTTGTACCTCAGGTCTTGCATTAAGAAAGAGTGTCAACTTACATTGTCATGTTTTTCTTATTTAAACACGGACTCAGCCGCACTTCCTTCCCTGCCTAGTTAATTGTGTTCGCACGCCTGGCTCGAGCGGTGCGACGACGCGCGACGTCCACAGTGGCTGTGGCGGCACAAAGGCGCCCCTGGCGGCCGCATGGCGGCGCCGTGAGACTCATTACCATTCCCTTGGGGAGCCGCGGCGACGGTGGCTGCTGCGGACGAGCCCTCACGCGCCGGAACTTCCGGTGGCGGGATTCACACTGACCGTGGTAACATCGGCAGCGGCGTGTCTTGTGGGTTGGGACGCGACGGAATGGAAGACACATTGTTCCTCGATACATAGCCTGAGTAAATATGTGTATGCGACTGATACAGTAGATCTTATTCTTTTTTATTACAAAACGAATGGAGAAGAACGAGGAAGGTATATGGTAATGGCAACGAGGTAATGATGTATTCAATCCCAAAAATTGGAGACGATATTTAGAGAACGAAAAGACATTCCTAGATTTTGAAGAATTTGCGACGTAATCAATGTTGGTAAGGCGAGCGTTAGAAACGATTGATGTTAGGCAGTAGAAGCACTCTATCTTCACGAGTTGGGAATGGGCAACGATATAAATGCGGCTAATACGTGCGGTTTCAATTAAAACAACAAGAGGGAGAAGAGGAAGCAAAATAAGGGTAGTGATCAAAAAGAAGTTCAAATAAAAGATGATAATAAGAGAGAATAATATTCAAATAAAGCGTGAAACTCTGGTAATAACGATGTGATGAGGAACACGAAAAGAGCGATGAATAAATAAAATGAAAAAAGAAATCTATCCAGATTACATGCAATATGTTAATTAATACATAAATGAATAGAAAGAAGGTTGGAAAGAGTAGCGGATTTAGGTGGGGATGGGGAAGTTTTCGGGATCGAACCCCTAAAACGAGTGAACGAAAAATAATTCTTCTTATGTAAATAATTAATTTATCATAATAGTAACTACGTATTTACGCATTATATTCACAATAATTTTTTTGGAATAAAATCTTTTATTTATAGTACGTAATGAATTATTTACTTTTCTAACACCTTGTTCTCATAAACCATCTTCTATTTAAGAAAGTTCTTAACGGGAGGTGTCAGATTGATAATACATTTTGGACTATGACTCCAAGAACTTATATACTTCAGAGTCCAATATCATCTGACTCGTGATTCCGTTCCACTATATTTTTACTCTCGTTTTCTCCAAGAATAACTGTTTCCCTGTTATGAATTATTAGTAGGAGCATCCTCGGAACGACAGAGCTAAAGGCACTGAAGCAATTTACACAGGTTAATGCGAACCCACGCCTTCAGAGAGGACCACAACGCTCAGACCTAGTTTTCTAGACAAGGGTTTTCTTGGGTCTGGCGCCTTCGACCGCTCGGCCATCCTGACATACAAATCTTTAGTACGAGAAGTCTCTTCAACAAAATGTTGAAACCTGAGAATCCCTTCTTTACATCAGTATGTAGGAAAATAAATATTTTCTTCTATTTATTCCCAAATGTTTGCTTTATTAGGTAATGTTTTATTTTACAATTTTGATGGTGCTTGTATATGTATAATTATTACAATGTCATGAAAAGGCAAGGAACATATGTCATGATCACTTTCATACATTTGTGCCAAAAATTGCTAAAGTGACGCTATTCTTTCTGGCAGTGATAACGACTATCATCAACGATCTATCATCAACTTAAGTAATTAGTACAGGAATCTCCCCCTCATTATGATTTTTGTTTAATATCATTTTGATTTTTGATAAATTGATTCATTGTACATCCCACTGTGAAACGACTCAACCACAAACCGTCCTTGCCACCACTAGCCGCTTCTCTACCCCTCTCACATTACTTGGGTGATTTCGGATAATCTTACTGACGCGCAGGTAGTGCCACTTTATGAAAGTGACTAACTTTGCAAACGGCATGCCTGTGATTCTAGAGTTACAACCTGAATTGAAGGTAAATTTATGATAGGTAATGGTAAATAATAGTCCACATTTATTACTAAATAAATAATGTGTACTTTTTCTTTTAATTTTTTAAAGATCTGATTTGATGGTCAATGGATATACCTTTTCACGTCCGCTATCAGTTAAAAATTTATTCAGTTGACATCAAAATTTATATTGATAGTCGCTAAATTCCCTCATGAAAGAAGTTGATAGTGCTTCGCATAAGTGTTCGTTGTTGTTTTTTAACATATCCAGAATTAGAAATAAGTTTTAACTAACACGATAAATTTCTTGAAGGTAGGTGGCGTCTAACAAATTCAATATGACGTCACATGAAGGGACCCGTGAAGATCTTAGTATTATGCGGGTGGTCTACAATCTTCAGAGGAACAACTTATGTCTTATACACTTTCCGGGATGAGAAAAACTTAATTTGCTCACACAAGTTTTTTAAAAGGCAAGAATGGTTCTGCAGTACAGAACTGTATGCCCTCTCAGCCAGAGGGATTACAGAAAACTTCGATGGAGATAGAATCTAACCAGGCCATTCCTATTCACTCTCAAACTACTAGTTTAAGATCTAGCACGCATGCCAGTTAATGCCTAACATTTAGAAGGCCTAGGGTTCAATAAATAAACAAAAAAACAATATTGTTAATTTCCTCCGGAAGTTAGCAAGTCACCATGTAATTCATTACGATCAAAGTGCTGAAAGGAAAACCCTGGTTGTGGCTACTGAGTTAATGCGCAAAAACTCGTGCCAATTGAGTACAGATAAATACATAACTATTATCACTCTTAAACAACAATGTCCACTCACAAACATCAAAATATTTCGTTCTATTTTAATCAATTGATAAAAGATGGCACTGCCAGTGGCGTGTACAGGTGTATAAACATATTTCATGGGATAATTTAAAATCCTCTAATCTTCTTTTACTTAAATCAAGTACGTAACAGTGCAGATATAATGCTTCGATAGGAAACTTTAAACCATATTTTTTAAGAATTGCCTTGGATTTGCCTCTAGGTCTCGCTCTTTTCTGAGTCAACAATTGGTGATTGTGATTTCCATTTGACGGGGATGACCTAAATACACCGTTAACGATGCGATTCCCTCATCTGACTATTTGTACCCTGGTGAGGTTTTCCCGAGATCTCCTCTTCAGGTTGCTACTTTGCTGCTCGACACCCCTGCCGCCGCGCAAATGTCAAACAAATGCCAGTGCCCTGAGCAAGCTCCTCCTTATCCCTCACAACACCCGCCGTGTCACGGGGCAAGCTAGTCAGTGAAGACATAATAGAGCATGTTGGAATTTGGAGTGACAACAGTTAGTAGAAGTAAAGTCGATTTGTAACTCAAGGTTCCAAAAACATTTCAACACGTCTGGAGTCGGACCTTTTCTACATGTTGATTTGACTTTAGTTTTTGTGGCATTTATGGGTTGCATTGAGAACAGGTAAACTGTAATTTTTATATATGAATTCATATTTGCACTTTAAAGTATTAAAACAACGTTTAGGCTTTGTGAAAATTGTTGTAATAACCTGATTATGTTCCGAAACAAGGGTCGAAACGTTTTCACATTTTAATGTGGAAATGTGTAATTTAATGGGATGGTTTTCAAGTGTTGTGATTAAAGGTTTTCTTTTAAAAGGAGGGTCGTTTTTATTAATTCTTGAATTTCTTACAGATGGTTGAAATATGTTGTCTTACATTTTACTTTAGTCTCTATACTAGAATAGCATGAAGAAGATAATATTAATGTAAAAAAGGTGTAATGATATCTTTCTTCATAACGAATGGTTGCCGTAGAGCAAATATTGAAAGCTATTGTTATGTCCGTCGTCGTATGTGTAAATATATATTGTTTGGTCTTGATAACTTGATGGAGAATTTCTTTGGGAATTTTTTTTTCTTTCGGTGTCTTCATTACTGATATATTGGTCTCATGCTTGCTTGAGTAAACAGTAATAATTTTAAGACTACGTATACAGAGTGTACTGATTTTTTAAGTTTTGTCGATTAAGTTATATTTTTTAAAGAAATAATTATGATTTTTAACACTTACATCTAATTTTCTTTGTTACAGGTGAGTTATAACTTCCCAATATTACATCGTGTATTTGGTAAAAGGAGCCACCATGTAAGTTAATTTCAGAATTAAGTATTTACTTTTTGATATCTCGTAACTGCGGTTTCTTAGTTCTTTGACTCGACTGAATTTGGAGTTTAGAATATTTGGTCCATTAAATGTCGCGGAGAGAATCTCGTATAGTTACATTTCAAATTACATAATAAGTTTATTCCTTGGTGACAAGAACCCGTAAGTGGTCGCCAAATTTTGAACAGTTTCTTTCTGGCAGCTATTTAACCATCTCTCCATGCATTAATCCCCCTTTTTTTGTTTACGAATACGTGTCGTACTTTAATCTGTCAAACAATGGATGCTAATTTAGTAATGAAATATTTGAAGATAAGATTATAGCTACCAATTCCTATTCTAACAATTTCGTAATAGTGTCTCGATAAAAACAAATGCCGTAAGTAACAGAGCTATCGACCTTGATTGAGATCAAAAGCGTGCATCGGCCGGGAATCGAACCCGGGCCGCCCGCGTGGCAGGCGAGCATTCTACCACTGAACCACCGATGCTCATATTAGTGGGGATAATAAAATTATAATTTTGTATCTTTATGGGTGTTATTAAAAAACAATTTCCCAGAAACATATTAAGCGGTATTATATAGATGCGTGGCTGTCTCTTCATTGGATTTACGATTGGTTGAAATTGGTGCATAATATGTAATTTCTTGTGAGGAGACTGAAGAATAGTCGATTCTAATGTTAGCTACAAATTGTTTTGACATAAAACGACCCAGCTGTATACATCAAAATATTTTTAATATAAATTTATTATATAAATGAACATAGCGACTTCATTGTTTATAAGGTTATGTTTCTTAGTTTTTATAATATTTTTTATATCTTGGCACTGTACATTACATTCGTACCAATGTTGTTTCGGTTTTTCTCCGAAAGAAATATCATTGTTCTCATTTCAAACGAAATACCTTCGAACAAAGTAACTTCTAAATTCATATTTGTTTTCCAATTAATATATTTTTCGTTCTTACTCGTATTCATTGTTTCGGCGTTCTGCTATTACTATCAAGAACCTTTTTGAAGTAGATAACATGACGCTGATGAGTCTGCATTTGAAAGAAACATTAAAACAAACACTGACGATAAAATAACCTTTAAGCATATTTCGTAATAATTAACAAAATAATTTTGATAAAGAATGAAGCTCACTCTCCCGTTGAGTTATCATCGGTGGCGCGAAATATTACCTACAAATTTAATATGTTATGAGAATAATTCATATTTTTTATGGGTGGAAAATGCCACCGTGATATTTTAGAACAAATAAAAAGGANTTACAACAAATAAAAAGAAAATTTACGCTTGAAGACCGTTGCAAATGTCTGTGTATACAACTCCATATTTCTACCTGTTGATTCATATGTCTCATGATTCATTACCTGTCATGCGTGAATGCTCTTGTACTTGCACGCAAGACAAAATGACGCAGTAGCGATTGCTGTGAAGAATAACGTGTTAGTAACTCACGCTGTTTCTCTGCCTGCTCGGCTCCCTTCGTCACCGTTGTTTCTTTTACAGTTGGGTGCGACCTGGTCTCGCCTCTTTGCCTTTAATTAAAACTCACAGTATGCTCCCTGTTCCTTTGAGATCACAGTATGCAGCCTCGGTGAGATCATGGCTGAATTTGCTGTGCGTTTCTTTTTATTCTAGTGTTTTCTCTTCGTTCATACACCGATACCGATTTCGATATATAGAATTAAAAACGATCCAGTGTTAACGAACTACTACATTGACTTCCTAGGACTATGTTCTAACTGTTATGTCAAGGCGAGAAAACGGAATCACGAATGTAGGGTGTAAAAGTTAAACAGACCAATATTAAAGGAAGATAATGAATAATTTGTTCCAATGTAACTGTTAACTCTTTGTATGGAGAAAAAAGATCGGGGAAGGTTCCACTAATAATCATATTGAAAATTGATTCCTTCCTGTCTTCCTTTTAGACAGACGTATTTGAAGGAATAGAAACGAAAATGATTATAAGAGGTAATATGAGATGCCAGACAGGAATGAGGTGATAGAAGAACGGAGCAAATGATACGAGAGGTTTTGAAACATGTGAGGAAATAATGGAACAGAACCGCGGAATGACTAAAATTAGAAATGGGATGATCTGAGTTGTATGTATCCGGTCATATAAATAAATAAACGGATACAAATAGCATAAGAGGCATAGACGATTTACAAATGGCATAGTGAGCTAAAATAATTACTGCGCAGGTCCTTCTATTTTAATGACAGTTTTAGTAGATCAGACGAAGCCATTGAGTTGTTAAATTTCTATGAGTAGTTTCTACTTGAGATGATTTATCACATCAAACTTAGTGAACAGTGAAGAAAAAAATTGTTGGGAAATATTGCGAAGAAGCATCTCCCAGAACTTCTGCTAAAGCGTGCTAGTTGTGCTTTAGTCTCTTCCTGAGTTTAGTGTTGGCAGGTCACGATATTTTGATCTGGCAGCTTCTAGTTTCACATTACGAAGTCCGATGTGGTAGTCTCCAGCCACTNATAAGAGACAGGATATAGGCCATACCCAAACTCTTCGTTTCTTCATGCACGTTTCATCACTTCCTAGATCGCAGATCTTTCTTCTACCCTCCATACTGATCGAAATGAATTATAGAATCACTGAACAGACACTATATTTTTCATTTTACGATGGAGGCTCGTCCTTGTTTTTAGATTGCTTCGGTGCTTTGGATGGATAATGATATTAATGCCTCTTTATTTGGAGTAAGATAATGCTTAAATTTAACCTCTTCGGCTAATTTATATAATCATACTTTCAATATAAAATACAAAGGAAAAAGATAAGAATTAATTCATCCAACTTTATTGGTCTTCGTATTAACTCAAAATACTATTGGGTTCTTTCGTGTTCACTATTAATAATTTTTTTTGTAATGGGTTTTATTAAAGTTTCGACTCCCAATTGAGTCTTCATAGGGTAATTACTAAATAAAATGACATTACATATTTACATGACACATTTTTTAATCAGCAATTATATAATCAATATAAAACAATTTAAGAAATTCTTTTCTTTTTTCTCTAAATTCATTTGTAGCTTACAATCGTATTAAATAGTAGTCCATCAGTAGAGCCTAGTAGTTTTATAATTTAAGCCTATATTTGTTTATAATTTTCATATTCTGAAGACAATTACTTTATTAAAAACTATATAAAAACGCAGATGTAAGTTGTAAATGATTTTTCTATGTTTGTGCGGGCTATAACGTATCGTGTGTTTTGCGTATTATCATTTTTGTGATCACCGAGCCAATAATTATCGCAGTTCATCGAGAGTACTGTACTGTTTGTTAGCACGTAAGGAAAAGTTTTCGATCGGATCAAGTATCTGAATGAAGGAACTTTAAAAATTCTTTAGCATTAAATAGAATTTGGTGAAACTTTAATTATGCTAGTATTTGATCATTCTATGTCCTCATGTAATATGAGAAACTACAGACATGATTTACATTTTTAAGATAATTTGCTACAAAAATGGTATAAAAACGAACTCCATTGAACAATTAACCACTTAACTCATTCGAAAAAGTCTATTTAACTCGTTATATTTTTACTTAAATTGACGTTTCTGCGCGCACAGAAAATTATTCGTTCTCAAAACATAAAAAAGCCTTTTGTATTCCCGAAAGAATTTTATTTGGATTTCACCCGATATTCCACGAAACTACGCAGTTGCTGGATCATGATGTGAGAGTAATACAGGTTAAGGAATCGAGTCAGTCAAGGTAGTTTATACCAGAAAAATCAATTTCACTCGGAATATGTGCTTAATATGCTACTATATAAAAGATTCAAACCCCTTATTAAAAGCTCGCACGATTAACTTTAGTAATATGTACTATAATGCTTAAATAGAATAATACGTAATACGCGATGACATAAGGATTGTTCCCCAGTTTATTTTAAATCCGCCAATCGTCACGAGGACAAGCTTTTTGTATTTGTATTTGAACTTTTTCATTTGAATATAATGGAGTGCTACTTTTTTTACATATAGCGCATTCTAGATCAACCCTAAATTTTACGCCTATTGCAAGAATTTCAAATGACATTTTCTATTATATTTCTGAAATCGATTGCAACAACATTGGCAATTTTGATTCTAAAAAAACTAATTTTTGCCATTATTGCCTTTTTATGTTTGACTATTTTAATATCAGTTATATTTAAAATTTATATGAGAATTATTGTAGATTTCCTAACGAAATGTAATTACCTACTTTTAAATTACAAACATGATGCAAGCATTTAGACATATCACTTAATTTCATTCAAATCAAAGTTCTAACTTCTACGGATTTGTAATTTCATAATTTTTAAAGAAATTTTTTAAAATTAACTTTTTATTATTGTTGGGAGAAGTATTCAGTTAAAACGTGATCATACGTCAGGATGGCCGAGCGGTCTAAGGCGCCAGACTCAAGGAAAACCTTGCCTAGAGAACTAGGTTTGAGCATTCTGGTCCTCTCTGAGGGCGTGGGTTCGAATCCCACTTCTGGCAAAATTTTTATATCTTTCTGGTTTAATTCTTTCCCAAGTATAATTACGCAAATACTTTGCAATATTCCAATAAGAAATAATATATTGTTTGAACTCCAGAAATATGAATCTATCGCATTCGGCTTTGTTCCAATATCTGCTTGTGCTTTTACAGCATCCCCCATCGCCGCCACCCTCTGCTTGGTGTCCACGACGGCCACTACGGAGAAATATTATCTCAGTCGAGTCAAATTTTCAGAGAGCGTATTCTATTGTAGTATTTGTAAAGGGGAAATGTTGCGTGTTATTGAAGCTTACCTAGCGTGCTATTGAAGGAGGCAGGTGTTTGGTGGTAGGCTATTGTAATTTGGTGGGCCGGTTTGCAGGGTTTACCTACAACTTGGTCCACGTGGAGGGATTTGTAGAAGTGGTTAGTAATAGTTAGAGTTATTGATACTAGCAGGGGGTGGATAGAGAAATGAGGTAATCACAGCTATAAGAGTTGGGACATGCAAATGTTTCTGGATGACTTTGAGAAGAGCAAGAACACTACCACCAGAGGGACAGTGTTTTGTCGTAAGGTACTGACGGGATGGAAGGGTCAGTAACAGATTTTTAATCGTGTAAAACGTTTTGTGAACAGTATAATGATTTATTGAATTAACATTCATTGAAGATATGTGTCCGCTTGAGTTGATCATTTTTAACTTTAATTAACATACACAGAGGCAATGCTTAATTATATAAATATTTTTTATAAGTCGTAACATGTGTGCATATATTTAATATATATTCAGAATACCCTAACAGGTGTTGCATCGTTGTTTGAAATATTCCGTGAAAAGATCTCAAAAAGGTGAAGGTGCAAATTTTGAAAGAGACTATTTCGCGAAGTTCAAGGAAAGGACTTGGAATTCCGTTACTTTAGTATACTATGGGCATCGTCGCCTGCGCAAGTCGGGTATCCCTGAGTGTGCCTCTACGTTCGTCGAATGGAATAACCACGTCACCACACTTGTACAATTCTTACCTCAAATAGACCACTGTATTTATACTCATTAGGATGAATACGAGAGAGATAAAAACCTTTGAGATAAAAAAAATAGATTTTGATAGTTCTTCAAATTTATTGCTAGATGAAAGTCTATATTTTCTCGGTTACAACTTTCTCATGTGAGGAATAAAAAAGGATGTTTAAGAGTATCTTCCAAAGAGGAAGAACTCTTTCTAAATATTGATGGCAAGTGGAGATGCAATTGAATGTTTGAAGTCAAATTCCGTAAAGGGTGAAGTCCACCATCCGCATGTTCGTATACAATGCTTCTGACGATATTTGAGAATACATACATCAAAGGCGAGTGGTGTGTGGCCGATCGCATGCCATGGCCAGCTGCCGTGGGTGGTGTAAGAAACAGCTGCCGGGGCGTCGCTTGTCTCGGTGATGTATTGTCTCGAGAATATCTTGTTCCGAAATTAGACCAATTTCCTTTGTTTCCGGGACAATTCTTTTGTACGGTACTTGCTGTACTAAAATTCTTGTTTCTTGTTCACTTCGTTCATTTTTCCTCTTCAGTGAAATCGTTTTTTTAT
Source organism: Laupala kohalensis (assembly GCA_002313205.1). Taxonomy (NCBI): domain Eukaryota; kingdom Metazoa; phylum Arthropoda; class Insecta; order Orthoptera; family Trigonidiidae; genus Laupala; species Laupala kohalensis. The sequence goes on along the minus strand of NNCF01129100.1, from coordinate 220,493 downwards.
ATTTCGATATTTGTTGTCGTGTGGGGAATGTGTCGAAACTTCATATGGTTTTAGAAAAACGTGGAATTTTAATACTTTTACGATTTTCTTTTCGTTTTCCATTTTTCCCTTTCCGAGTTGCTGTAGTATTATAGATTGTAGAGTAGAAACTAACCTCGTTGTGGGTATTGGAATTACTAAATTATTTGCAATACTGTACAACGTTCTCAGCTAATCTTCTGCTTATTTACTTTAGTCAAAAGTTGGACCAGTATCGTTTTAGTTATCTTAATCGTATTCATTTTCCAAATTCTCCTCCTGATATGATCTGGAAAAATAATGCGACATATAGCTTCAGCCGTGACTAAAAAATTGAACCCTGTCATTTGCAAATAAAATACAACAAAAAGAAATCTTCGCTTCTCTGTACCTAATGAGATGTAATGATACATTTCCAAAACAAATTTTGTGCAGCCCTATCTCATTCTACCATCTCTTTTCTTTAATCTATCTAAAAACGTATTCAAATATTACAGGACTCTGGATTTCCTAATGTGTTTCGTAAATATTTTTTATGATATGATGTTAATGAAGAGTCCGAACTGAACTTCAGTGTAGCTAGGGATCCCGTTCACATCGTTCTTGAATACGAAGAAGTAACATTAGTAAACCACTCATCGATATAGATATCGACTACGTGCATCGATATATTAATACGACGTCTTACCAAAACGGGTCGAGATAATTTAAAATAACACGACATAGAAAATTAATTTATACATTATAAATATTTTTATAAATAAAATATCTTGTTTCTTTGATTAGATAATAAAATATAAAATTTTAAGCAATTAGGGGAGTTCATTATTAATTTTTTGAATTTTCGTAATCTTAGCATCCGAATTATATCTTCGTAAAAAAAAAAATAGAAAATTTGGTCTATTTTTTACCAGATTTCGAGATAGTCATTCGGTTTCATTTTTTGGGATACTACTCTTGAGAGTACGAAAGAAGACACTGGGTTCACCATAATATTCCAGCTTCGATATCACGTCAGCAGATGGCAGTAAAACGTGCGGTGAATGTGCGATGAAGCATCGCCATGCAAGTGGGCTGGCTCTTCCTTTCGTGACGGCGAGAATTTGTGTGTTGGCGATGGCGTCGGACGTCGCAGATAAGGCCCCCCTTGGCTCCGCCTCACGCAGCCCTCGAAGGGCCCGAAGGGTTATCGCAGGGACCCTCTCAACCTGCGTCAATTAGTCCACTTGGCGGAGGCTTTGAGTCGACAGATACCACGATATGAGCTCTGGGATGAATTTCTACGAAGTCGTCTGCTTTCGTGCTCTGAGGAATCTCTTTCGAGATCACTCGCGAAGGAGTCAGACATTCTTTCATCGAGATCGTTCTTCTGGGTACGTCGAACCATGGAATTTCAAACATTTAACCAAGAAAAAACTTATTTATCGAACAATTTCTTACTAACGATTGACACATACTCATAGTATTTATAGCAAATTTTCACTTTATTATGGATAATTTGTATCTTTTTGTTTAACTCACTAGTTTCCTCCTTTAACGTGCTATAAGTAGAACATTAATATTGGGTGTTACGGTGTTGAGACATTTTAAGGTTGCCCAGCATTTTTATGGGAGGGGGAGGGTATATTTATTCATTTATTTACTGTTCCACGCCTTGTAATGGTACCTATTTGACGCACAGACTTTTTTGGAAACAATGTCATTTTTTATTTGGATTTCTTTTTTATTATTCAATATGTTTTAATTCTGTTTTTATTTTCTGTTGTATAATAATTAGTTTATAATATAATTGTTAGACACACTCGTACAACCAAAGATTTATTATGATACAACCCAGATAGATATTTAATAAATGGAACTCTTAATGAGATCTATGCTGTTATCAGATGAGAACTATATGAGAGCATAGATCCATAATGTACTAGAAGGCCCTAGCATTTGTTTACTATTTTTTGATTTTTCTTCTTTTTGCTTACAATTTTTTATTTTAAATCACAAAATATTGTTCAATGATCATAATTTTTATTAAAATTAAACAATAATTTGCTAAAAACTTCCATTTGCTCTTGAAGTTATTACATGTTACATTGCCTTGTTCATTTATTTTACATTTTATTTTATCGATTTTCTTCGCACTCTGAGGGTTTAGGGGACTTTGGCTCTGCACACTCACAGACATGTATCAGTACGAGGCCTTCTCAGGAGCTCCTCTCCAACCAGCGTCCGAGCAGCATGGTCATCTCACAGGCATCGAAATCTATGTATCTTTGTTGTTCTCACTCCAACACTTATAATACAAACGGAGCTATTTCGTATTTTTAACGCTGTGTGGTGTGCTGATTAAAATATAAAAGTGAGATTGTGCTCACCTTTGAGTCAAATATTACACAGTCAGCCGATTTTTGTTAGTTTGTCTGTATTTAATACCCTAAAACTGCTTTCAACGTGAGGTGCTTGCTTTCCTATTATATCCTTAGAGACGACATTACGACATTACAACATTACATATAAATTCACTAAATATGTCTCAATTAAAACTCAATATTTTTCCTCTACGTTTTTTTACACTAAACGAGAGCTTTTTTGAAACTAAATATCAGTTATCCTCTATTTTATATTATGTCTATCTATCCGATATAGTTTCTGTTTTCATCATTAATAGTTATAATTTTGAAGTATTCTCATTTCTTGTTATTTATTTTATCTGTTATTCAGTCTCCATTTGCTATTTTGTCTCCTATGCTTTTATATCTTTTTTATCTTCCGTTTTTCGTGTCTTCTTTCTTTTAACCTGAAGAATATTCTGTTCAATAACTCCAAAATTATGAATGAAAATGAAGAAAACAATGTTAAATAATTATAATTGTACATCATCAATTTCACAGGAAATATGAATATATTCTTTTTTACGGGCTATTATTTAGCTGCTTTTGAACCAGTTCCCGTTCTTAGAATTGCCTAAAATTTGGTTCACATATATAAACCCGTTGACAATGCAATATTATTATGTCTAACGTAAGTAAAAATATGTTTATAATTTTTTTACTTGAAAATTTATTCACAGTTTTAAGTACTCACCTCTTCTCTTACTAGTAGACCATAACATTTTATAGAGCAGACATTACTTTCGAGTCCTTTCTTCTCTTCGCCAAGTGCTCACATGTTTCTGAAGAGATAGCGTGGGGAGATACGACGAGAGTGCTTTGTGGCGAACACGTAGTTTGGGGTTAGGGATGCAGTAAAATCAACCCCTCGTTTGTGAGAGATGGGTCGCCCAGGTAACAAAGGGTTGTTGCGCATTTGAAGGACGTAACCTGTCGCTCAGGACTAACAGGCTGTAAATGTGTTATCGAACGAATAGGATATCCTCTAGATAAAATAAATTACTGACAAAATATGGCAAAGTGGTTCTCGATAATCAAGTTACCAAATGCTTTATGTGTTTATTTAAAATTAAACGTATAAAATCATACAAATATTTCATGGCCTTTGTTTTTTTATTTTTACAGTGTTTACCATTTTGTTCTCCAATGTCATGATAAAAACATTATTCAGTCTGTAATTGTTATTAAATCTAACTGGAACATAACTGCATTTTGTATGTAAAAATGACACATTTCTTCCTTATGGTGGATCAGTTGTTTACTTAATTACATAAAATAAGATTTTAAAATTGTTTATTAAATATTACACCAAACTTGTCAACAATTAACTGGCAAATGTATGAATATTTATTCTCTGTATGAATTTTGATGTTTCTCTTCAAGAAGGAATCACGATTATGTGTTTTCAGAATCCACTATATCGGAAGGAATAATGATTATAGTTGCTGCATATTGTATCTTTAACTTCAGAATACTGTGAAATATTTTTATTAAAAATTAAGGGTATTATTTTGAAAAACAAAATGAATATATCCTGTTCCATTTTTCTTTCGATTGATATATCTTTTTTATAATTTCGCGTATAGGTCTTGAATTAAACTCAATTATTACTTGCCAACGTTTCGACACCTATCGTGTCTTCATCGGGGCTATATATTTAACAAACAACAAAGAAACATTTACACTTAATATACACATCCGTCTATATACAATCTAATTCTACAATCATCTATCATTTCTGTACATACCTTATAATACTCCATACATTTTACACCGAAACACTAGATTACCATCACAACAGCCACTCATCACCCCTAATATTTAAACATACTCAGCCAACTACATCTGAGCAACTAACGCCCAACCGTTACAATTCAAATAACCCACACAGTCATACCAACTTAAACCAGTTATATCAACACATGCCAAAATTATACATTCAAACAAAACACACATCAAAATTACATAATTAAAAACAGATATTCATCATTAAATTATAACTAAATAATATACCAAAATGTATTTTTTACAAAGATATCCCAATATATTTTACATATTAGGGTACAACTTGTTAGTTATTATGATATAACTATTACATTAAAAAAAACACCAAACAAACATATTTTCTACTAAGTATAATTAATAATTAAGTTAGTGTATACCTTACTTAGTGCATCTACATCCGATTTTTTATTGCACATTTCATTACTTTTTATTATACTAATCATTTCTTTCAATTTCCTTCTATATGTGTTCTCTTCAAAATCAAGAATTTTTGTTTTATCAAAACAAAATGAATGAATATATGAAACAAAATGAAAAAAAAATGAATATAGCGTTTTCGAGACTTTTAATCTAAGTGGAATATACGCAGTCAGGATGGCCGAGCGGTCTAAGGCGCCAGACTCAAGGGATACCCTTGTCTAGAAACTAGGTCTGAGCATTCTGGTCCTCTCTGAGGGCGTGGGTTCGAATCCCACTCCTGACAGTTTTGAAGACTTTTTAGAAACATCAGATGATACCAATTTTTTCTTCCTGTAAGTGCTCCGAGCAATGCACATTTTTAAATTGTGATGCTTGTAAAAGTTTTCCTAACATTCCCTTAAGTAAATAGTTATTCTTCTGGTCATATTCCATACAGAATACAATACTTTTTATAACAATATTTAGCGTTAAACTCAACCTTTTAATTATTTTGAAAACTGTTTTACTAAATACATAAGAAAGAAAAATGTCTAAAATAAGAAGAGCTTAGAATTGAAGATAACTGTAATTTTTCGTTAGTGCGTTCAAAATTTAATTGAAAGTTTATTAAAATACTCTAGTTAATTACAGAAAATATTTTTCCCAAGTAAATGTTTTCAAGAAGTACGTTTCTTATTGAAATTGAAAATCAAGTCTATTAATTCAAATCCTGTTCCTAAAAACTTATTAATTTTTTAAAAAAATTCGTTATGACTATATTTATACATAGATTGCAAATGATTAAATGTAAATTCTGCTATTTTCTGAATGAAAGAAATGTATCAACTAATTCTGAACCTACTATTACCTTGAAAGGTCCAAACTATACAACACCACAAATTACTTAATATAGCTGTGATTAACTCGAAACCTCGGAATTATTTTATTTATATATTGCTCGTTAATTTTATTTTTTATCATTAATTTAGATAGTTATTTTGTTATTGATCATTGATGATTTAATTACAACAGTCAATAAAAGAGATTTATCGTAATATCTATAAACTCTACAGTTCAAATAAATAAATGTACTTGAAAATCTTTCGAGACAGGTTCCGAACCGAAATAAACGGAGAGTGAAAACCGTTTCCGAAGTTAATCGTTAAACCGGAACCAAATCAAGAACCGGAACCGAACCGGAACAACGATGCTCTAAATGTTTTGGTACCACACGATCTAATGTTGAGATTCGTCGAAATAAAATGGATTTTTTTTTCGGATGTGAATCGAGAACATATCTCGTGTTGAATTGCGAGCTGCCATCGGCGCCTCGCCCAACCTTCCCCACGAGGCCGACTGTCCAGCCACTCCCTTGTGTTCATTGGAGACAGCCGCCTGTGGAGTGAACGTAATAAGCAGGCGTGCGTTCCCTGTACGTTCCTTTCCCTCAGGGCGGTGTTGCGTAGGCGGACGGGGGCTCCCGACGCCCTGCTAATTCACGGCTTTGCTCTTGCCACGTTCGCAACAACTATGCCAACACTTGAATCTGTCACTCGTACTACGACGTGTTACTGAGAATTGTTGTAAAAATTAACTGAAGCTTCAATCTGAGTCGATCAAGAATGAATGATGAACTTGACCCCCAGAAAAATTATCCTAGTCAATATTATCAGATATGGAATTAAGGTCAATAAAAACATACTTCCATTTTGGAAAATATGTTTCTTCCTTTATATGTTCACTTCAAATTTATTTTTCAGAGGTTGTGCGTATTAAATGTATAAGATGACTTATCGACAGATACGATAAAGACGAAAAGAAGTTAAGTACTTATATATTTTTCGCAACTTCAGCAAATATACGATGTATATTTTAATTTAATGTATCTTAATATTAATTATTTAGGGATAAGAAAAAAAGCTTCTTGTAATATATTGCATTCCGTAAGTGTGTCAATAACATTTTCGCATTCAAATTCGCTGTGTTATATTTTTGCATTGTACTTTTGCATAAGTGTACTTATTCAGATTTATCCTCTCGTGCTGTGATTCATCATTATAAATTTACTTCGTGTAGAAATTATTGAAATAATATAGTATTTAATATAATTGGCATTTCCTTATATCTCTCTCCAAAGTTTTATGTTACGATTCATAATACAAAATATTAGAAAAAAATTATATAAAATATATACGTTCTTGTACAGATGATCAGGGAATAATTTTATCAATGAAAGAATAAGTTTTCACATTTTAAGATAGCCAAGCCATTTTAAGATATGCCCTGTAAACAATAAAACACTTGACAGCGGTGGGATTCGAACCCACGCCCTTTCGGACTGGTGCCTAAAACCAGCGCCTTAGACCGCTCGGCCACGCTGCCTTCGAATGTGTACTGATGCATTCATATCACGGCTGGCCAAATATACTACTTTCGGTTTGACTACAGGATCTTATCTCCACTGTCACAACGTTCGTGGAAGAATCTTTTTTTCCCGGTGGCCACGCCACTGTACATGCTTGTATGTAGTAACGCACACATCTCGAAAAATCATTTGGTAGTTAATAATGAAACCGCAAATAGGAAATAAGATCCGTATTAATAATCATTGCATGGGTTATATGCTGTACATACCATGTGAATTTACGAGATATAAATCAGGTATATCATTTCATCCAAAAGGAAAAATGAAGTAACGGAATCCGGTACAATATACTAATTGATAAACACAGTAACATCAATAAGATTACTTTTTTTGTGGGGCTTTACGGCTCGTCGCCATCTAGGTCATTAGAGCCCTAAAATTCTGTACAGGTAGGGAAAATGCAGTTACGCACTAAGGAGAGCCAACATGACTCTCCCCGCGTGTGGGACTCGCCGAATGACTCAACCATACCCACTAAAAACCCTCCTGAATTACATCTCAAAACTCAAATATCAAAACATCTCAAAACATTACACACATCATTACAAAAATAAAAAAAGCGGGAAAAAAGAAAAAAAGAAAGGGGAAAATGAAAGATACCCTTGCCCTAATAGCGTCGGGATCGAAAAGAAGAAGAGGTGACAGAGGAAGGGCAGGAAAGAGAAAGGAAGGAGCTTGGCGCAAGTAAGTGGGAGTAATGCCAGACTCAGCTCGGGGCCCCGTGTGTGCCAAACACGTACTTACTAGATGTAAGTCCCCTGAGGGGGAATATATATTACTATTTATTAATAAAGTATAATGTAGTGCAATAATGAATCAAGTATACAGGGTGCAGTAATCTATCATTCCATTATGCACAAAGTTTTGAAAGTTTTTCCGAAGTTTATCAAGTTCAAAGTGAGTATAAATGACAGGATTTAATGTTCTTGTAACTTAAAATTGTTCAATTGTAAACGCGGTATATGATATATAACCCAAACAATAAAAAATGCTTTATTTAGTTCTTTTAGAGGTATATAAATTCAATTTTGTGAATAATATAGCACCACCCACAGGTATTAATATGATTTATAGTTTTTCTCGAATTATTTGCTGGAAAAATATTAATTTTACCAGCGTGGTAGGAAATCTTGCTATGTCGACACATTCTTTACCTAAAACCATTTCCATTCCGTCCCGTCTTTTCACAAAACGTGCGTTTTTCCTCACCCAACGTATCCTTTCTATGTGGTTACGTTCTCAAAGTCGTTATAGTAGGTCACCAGTTGACGCATACCAGTAATTAAAGCCTGTCATGGTCAGTTGTGGTGATGGTACCTCCGTTAACGAAAATAACTCTTTCCGAGAATAGATTCGATAACCAAAACGTGATTCCATAAAAACTTCTTCTCTCTAAGCTGCTCAATATTAAGGGATAATTTTTATTTAAAAAATAAAGAGTACTCTATAAAGCGGCAAAAATCACAAAAATACATATGAACAAATACAATTATATTTAAGTGAACGTAATGGTAATTAAATATAAGTGAACGTAAAGATCTATACTACAGTATTACATGGAAACTAGATTACAACGTGTCCTAAATTCGTCACCGATATATTTTCTTTCTCGAAGGTAACTTTTTGTGAATATTCATTTATCTCGTTACACATAACCATTTGCCACAAATGAGATACCATTACAAATATTATTTTCTGGACTTTGGAAGGATTTTAGTCTTACATTTTAATGATGAATTACTAATTTTATTATTTATTTTACAATAGGATTTAAATTCGAAGTTCTTAATTTGCCTCCCAGGTGTCGCTGTTGACTTGTTGAGTAGATGAAGCATAAAGTTGGTTTGTAACCTGCCTCTTGGGTAAGGCAACTCACAGCTCCATAAAGTTGGATCCACAAAATGAAATTTTAATAGTTATTGTGATAAAGAAAGTAAGTTTCCTTTACTATTACGTTACATAACCTTAAAAATAAAATACTGAATAACAGTTGTTTATGTCGTTTGTAGCTCTCACTACATAGTGCAACCATTGATTGGTACTCTCATGTTACTATGGCTTTTTTAAAATAGCAATGAATTATACAGCGATTGTGTAGCTGCCACAAACTACAAACATACTCATAGAACATCGGTTGCATAGCGCACACAACTCTCTCCAACTGTGTCCCATCCTAGCCAGCGTTTTTCTCCCGTTTTCCTTCGGGTAGAGGCGGATTTTATGTGCATGCTCTCTAGGCTGCAGGATCTATTGTAATAGCTAATATTGAATTAGATTGGAGGAATTGGTCTGATGTTGACAGATTGATGTACATTACAAGAAGTAAAAGATCAAGATAATGACAAATTGACGAAATCTTTTACTTCTTGTAATTAAAATAAGAGTTATTGTAATAGTTGATTTATAAACATTGTTTCGAATAGTCTATCGTTTGTTAATAATACGTCCTTGTGAATTTTGTTTTGTTTTATCAAATACAAATTTGTTGATATTTTGTTTATATTATAACACATTACTCACAATTTTAATTTTCATCTTAGGAGTGTGCTGGAACGTTAAATCCACCAGTACCTTTGGGTCCTTGATCGAAAGTGATGGAATGACCCATTACTTGCTTCCGAAAAGTAAATTAGTGTATTGTCCTCCGCATTGTCATACGCAGTTTGTAATTGCTTTTTTGAAAATACATTTATTATTTTTGTTACCGTGACTGTGAAATCTCCGCAAGGGTCCTCTACTTGTTTTTGAAACTGTTTCTGTATTTTACCGAGTGGTTGCGCCTTCGGTCCTCACGCTGCTGAAGGAAATAGCTTGAGTCCGATTCTCCGCACGGCCGATGTAGGAGAGGATTTCACCCGGAGTTGAGCTCACAACTATTCAGTGCCCTACATTCCCTGGCAACCCATATTGCTCCTTCCGATTCCTGCATTAAAGTCATGTGATTAGATGGAGGAGTAAAACTGATGACCTGAACCTCGCCACATCATTAACTAAGATATGAAATAAATAATTAATTAAATAAACAATATTTTAAAACACAGTGGTTTTCCTAGTCGCGAACACAAACTTCAGGTTGTAGGGTGAGCCCATGCAGGGTACTTCACTAGTGTAGGTCACTATAGCGAGTCTGATCTGTGTACTGTGCTATTCCCATTTCTTTGTTCACACGTTTGCTGTGGCATGTCAGTGACGCTAAGAAATCCCGCAGCCCAAAAATCTCACAGGGAAGAAATCCCACAGGTCAGGTAGAAGGACAATGTAGACCCTTCCGACTTGTCTCCGGTGTGGAGGGGGAAGGGAAGAGCGCACTTTCATTCCCTTGTAGGAACGCTCCAATAGAAGATGCTAAAAAAGAAAACATTAATCTTACGAAGCTAAGTGACTGCTCGTTTTTCCTTGACTTGAAAGTTCAAAGACGAGAATTGGTGTTCCAGGAATGAATTAAATTAAAACAATTGTGGAAAGGTTAAATTAGACTTCATTACAGAAACATTCGGTAATCTTTTATTGTTTCTATTTGGATTTTTGCTGAAACATTTCTGACCCAAATTACTTCTCATAAATATCTGAGGAGTTACCATTAAATCTTTCTTTATAGCTTTGTGTGTGGTATCTGCGGTTGAAGGTGAACTAATTTAGGTTCCAGCTAAGAATTAGTTGTAAGTTTACAAAGGCGACGTGTTTGTGACAAAGGAAAAAAATGTGGCAAGGAAATGTAATATGTATCATTAAATTTTAAAAAGTTTACAAATTTTGCATTCAGAACTTAAATGGAAAATAAAATTCGTCCGCTGTCTCATGCATTTTGTAGCAATACTCTTATTTACTTACTTGTCTCCCACTATCATTAATTACCTTACCACTATTACATGAAAATCATTCTCTTTACATTTTCGATATTAGTTTAGCAAACGTAATTATTTATTTTAGATAGTTTTACGGAAAAAATATTGTTTTTTTCCATCGAATTTGGTAAAATCATTGTTTTTGGAGTATTTTTGTGAAAAGAATTATTGACATATGTAGATAAACTTCCCGTTATATGATTGTCATCATGAGTCTTTTTGGTTCGGTGAAATTTTTTAAGTTGGGTAAGTTTAGTTAATAATTCATCATCCGAAGGTCCTAGGAGCCAGGGTACTTTCCTGGGTATGCGCAGTTGTATCTTTCGATTTGGATCAGCGTTTTCGCCCGTCGCGTCGGGCGGGGGCGGACGGAAAGCAAAAACCAGGCATGACAATTGGAGTGTCCGCAGGAGCGCGTGCTAGCGGTGGCCCGCTTAATTAACGCGCTCCCGACAGGAGTTACGGAGTCGAGGAGTCGGTTTATTTTCGCTCGTCACCTGTCTGAGGAAGTCGTTGCGCCGCTGTTTTTTCTTTAGCCCACTCGGCGCGGCGACTGCTCTCGCTTTGGTGAACGCACGTGTCACGTGGGATTTAACTCTGCTGGCACAGGCAGGGTGGTGCATGACGTGAAAAGTGGCTTGCAGAAGTTGCTCTTGAATGGTTGGAGGATTTCATCATGTAGACATTGTAAGTACTCTAGTATGTGAATGCATAACATAAATAATATTACTAGTCCCTTTTGCGTACGTTCTTTCTACAGCCTGATTACATACGACAAGACATTTTGGTATCAGTGTAGTGCCACATATGACTGTGTGGGAGCTCTGTCTGTACACACACTCACTATGAGTAGCAGCAGTCCGGCAGTCGTCTGTAATATTTTGCACCCCTGTATTTTAGTTGGAGTCTCCGATTAAACCCACCACTATTACTCATCTGTGTTATCCTTCATGCGTGTTTCTATTGGTAAAGAGGGCAGTTTGCTTATCATTTCGTAAACTACCATCTATACGTTTAGATGGATCATTATAACTTCTACCAACTATTTAAGATCACGTAAGGTAACATAAACAGAATTAAATCTCACAAATGTGGATAGTTGACATAATAGAAAAAATGTAATTCTGATTATTTAACTGAGTTATATATTTTTAAGAATATTGACTTTGTTCTTAAAAAAATAATTTATGAGCCATTTAAATTAAATAAATATGGTGAAATTCATTTCATCTTATGAAGAAAATACTTTCGCTTCTTTCGATGAGAGTTTTACGTAATAGAATGTGTCAGGATGGCCGAGCGGTCTAAGGCGCCAGACTCAAGGAAATCCTTGCCTAGTAAACTAGGCCTGAGCATTCTGGTCCTCTCTGAGGGCGTGGGTTCGAATCCCACTTCTGACAACGTTTTAGTAGAAATATTTTTGTTCATTATCCAAAATAAAGGAAGCATTGTTATGCGAACGAAACATAATCGAGTGTTTTTAATCAATTATTTGCTGATTAAGTTATAACTACATTAATTTCATTACCACGAATGATATCAAACTTCTCTAGAGATAGATGAAATTCCGCGTTAACGGCCGTCATAATCAAAAAAAATTTCTCTTGAATGAATTTATAAATGAATAGGGTTATTTTGAAAGTGAATATGGAAAATGAAATTGATTTTTTACGATAAAAATTTAGACCCAATTTTTCAAAGCGCAAGTTGTGCTTCCTTAATTCAAATTACAGGAGATAAATTAATTTTTATAATGTGGTCAATTAGTTTCTTGCAAACGTTTCCATGAGATTTATATCTTCTGCGAAACTTATATTATCTGTTACCACCATACTGTTCGTGATGATGCCAGAAGAACATACAAATAGTGTCGTGAGATTTGCACATACGTGATTGATCTATTTAAGACTGATTGTCATATTACTACGTTTTTCAGATGCCGAAAAAAAGAATAAGAAATGGAAATTTTCAGCTGTCTCATTAAAATTTGTGAAACAAAATTATCCATAGAAGTAAGTAGCAATAGCAAAATGTTGTAGTTCTCTAGTTGCAAATAGAATAGAATCTTACTCTATTTAATGAAAGGGAAAGAATATGTTGATATGCAGGCAATGGTCAAATGTTTTGTTGTTTTTCCAAAGTTTGTAATATTTAAGTAATGTTAGCTCATTCTAGACGTTTCTCAAAAGAGTGGTGAGGGCTCGAACTTTTAGAATGTTTATTTAGTCCAAAATTAAATCCTTCGTATATTACAAATTGTGAGGGTCGGTAGTGATGTCATTTCCTATAAAGTCCTTAAAATTTATTACTTCCTCCTTGGAAAGGGGGTGTAACTGCTTCTTAAGTTTTTCCTATAAATAGTGCATATCATTTGTTGAATCCTTTGATAACTTCGCCGGGGTGAACTTTTTCGATATGCTGTAATATTTCATTCTTTTGACGTATAAATTGTTCAACTTTCTCACTCAAAGAATTGTTAATAAATCCATAAAAGTGGTAAAATGAGATTTTTTGCATGAACAACTTCAGTGGAACGAATTATTGAGTAAAATATTCTTGGGGTGCAACGTCAACAGCCAGGTGAAAATTGCGACGGACGGGGACTCGAACGCAGGTGGAGGTTGCGTACTGACTTGGGAGTCGAAGCGGGTGGTGCAGTGGATAGCACACCTGTGGCCAGAGCAGAATATACCGGGCTCGAGTCCCGGTCCATCGCAATTTTCACCTGGCTGTTGACGTTGCAAACACTCCTCCACGAGTATGTACTCGGAAGTTGTGAGTTAAAATATTCATGGGGATGTTTTGTACTTAAGTTCACTGACCGCGAATGAATAGTAACTGACGCAATTTTTGGTGGCGGTTGAGAGATAACAGGGTTCTAGTTTTACCTGAACCCTTCATTAGCCTTCTCTCTGACACTCGTGACGTTGTCAGAGAGACAGAAAAATATAGTGGAGACAGATATATGCCCCTGCGGGAAAGAAGTAGAGGATGTAGATAACATGATGTCGCATTCATGATAATGGAATGATATTATGATTTTTACATTGCGGGTCTATTGTAACAATAAATCGTGAATTTAGTGTTATTTCAATTTTTAAGCACTATACTCAGAATAATCTATAGTTCGATAATAACTTACATGTAATTTTTTGCTTAAAATTACAAACATATTGACATTCTATTAGTATTATAACTCGCAGCTAACTTTTTATCTTATCTAGGAATTTTTGCTGAATTTTTTGAATCCGCCTCTGCCTTAGGGCCCTTGATCGGAATTGATGGGATGGTCCCTTGCTTGCTTCCGGAGAGTAAATTAGTTTTTTTTCCCTCCACGTGGTCATACGCAGTTTGTACTGTTTTTTGACAATAAATTTATTTATTTACATTAATTGTGATATTTTGGCAAACGGGTTTATCATGCCATTGCTGTAGTACTTAAAAAAATGAAAAATTTGCAGACTATGCAAGTATGACATGTGAGATTAGGCATGTTGTGAAAGATGGATTAGATCAATGCAAACAGTGGAGTGTGGGACACACACGAAATGAGACGCAAATACCAGCGAATAGGTGAAAGACGCTGCCACAAGGTGATAGGAGAGCAAAGCAGAAGACAATAAAAAAGAATAAAAGAGAACTATTTATTGACGCACTTGGAGAAATGGTTCATAAAAATATTTATTATGTGATCATTTAAGTACTCGTATTAATATTAATGTATATAAATTAGTTTATTATCCTCCACGTGGTCATACGCAGTTTGTAACTGCTTTTTTGACAATAAAGTTTATTATTATTATTATTATTATATACTGTATATTATATATATGTGCGTTTCTACTTGTTAAAATAAACCAATGATGGGTAAATAAAAAAGATATGTCGGACCAGCTGACCATATCGGCCTAATATGGCTTAATTTTGTTAGTTCAACAATTTTTTACTTGGTTTAAAAATGTTATTTTTGCAATCTACATAACACCAGGAAAAAAAATGAGTCACAACACTGTATAAATATAATAATTATACCTCGTAATGTTTCATTTTGTATTAACGTCAACCAAATTGATTTGGGATTTTATCGACTTATCTCTCTCCTGTTATGCAAAACTAAACATTTGTATTCCAATAAAATGTCAAATAAAAAAATGTCATAGTCCATATAAAGGGATCTGTGGGGCCATAAATCCTGTCGAGACCGAGAGAGGACTAATGAGTGATAGTATGTCGCTTCTTCCACAATAACTGAAAAGCATCTGTGATAACAGGAGCGGAGTTTCTGATAGTGTTCATAAGGGAAAGGGGCCAAGTTAAATCTGTTTGTCTTCCTTAACAGTGAAATAGTGCCGTAAATGATAAAGATGTAGAATTATTCACGTCTGACATCATGATGGAGGCCATAATTCTGGCTGAAACGTTTTGTTTAAACGATGTTTGGTTATCTATAATCTATATATTAGAAGTAAATCTTATTTTCGCTTGACTTAATTGGTTCCCCTGCTCTTGAAAGTATCTCATCTTTGTCATCCCACAAGGTACTTAGAACTTCAAATTTTTACCACGTGGAAGAATTTATAGGTACAACTGAAATCATCTGTAGTAACAAACATTTTAAACTTTTCCTTGCTGATTTCAACACATAGAAAGCAGGTCTTCCTCGGTCACTTCCTCTCTTCCGCGAAGCCGTCAACGCGCGTCAACCGTCACTTCCCTGAGACGGCGACGCGTCTAAAAATACCCCCTTGCCACCCTCGCGTGGACGAAGCTTCGCCTCGCCTTGTCACGAGGTGATTTAAGGACAAAGCGACCGGAAAAATTTCGGCGATTCTGGGTGCAACACGAAGGCAACGCTGTGTTTACGTTGAAATGAATGGAGCAACAACGGGCGACAGCTCAGCGTCACAAATCCCTTCCTGGTGGCCAAGAGCGGTGAGCAAATTTTGTTGATAGTAAATACAATAATCCCTGTATTTGTGGCGAAACTCGCATCACAGTCTGCTTTTCAGGCTGACCACTTCGGAGAAAAATTACAATTTTGCATAAAGTTAGATACAATATAACAAAATGGGAGAAATTGGAATTATTCTAGGAAGAAAGAGAGAAAATGGGGAGAGAAAGAATTGTCCTTTCATGAAACGTCGACTACAACTTACCCTGGCGGCAGAACTCAAGATCCGAAGAGTCTTAAGATACTAAATTTGAATTACGTGTTATGATCAGGCTAGGTAATGGAGAAATGAATTTGCTAATTAATGACACTTCGTTTTCTTTAGATTAATCAAGTTCAACACATGTTGCCACTTGTAAAGAAAAAAAAATATTTATTTTTTATAGATACACTTATTCAATTTTCTGTGTATCCTGAATAAAAATTGTCATAAATAATGCTACATAGTCACAAATCCCATTTTCGCCTGAGAAGAGATCAAGAGCACAGGAAGAGGTACAGTGACTCCCTCAGTGCCTGGGGTGCCGCAAGGATCCACATTCGTTGAGATCTTCCCGTGCCCTGCGTCGTTTCCGTCTTCGTGTCGTGTTCCGCGTGCTTCCGGTGGGTACGGGGGCGGGACTCACCTTGGACTCCAACTGCGTGGGTGGCGCCCTCGCTTACGGTGACTGCAGCATTCATTCAGTTTCTCTCTTGCGAAACTTGAAAACGGGTTTGAATCAGGGTTGCGCTTGTTCAGAGGCCATAGCTTGTTTGGAGTTTTCGTCGAAGGTGACATTCTTCTAGACGCCTACTACACATCATTCAGTCAAATTTGTCATTTACTCAACCTGCGACTGACTTTAAAGACTCAACATTTTCAACTCAAAATTTTGTAAATTAAAAAGGAAGTGATGTAGCGAGTACTTCTCATGTTCAAATTAAATAAATAATTCAAGATTTACGATATTTAACGGATGACGAGTATATATTTTGTGATAAGTATCGTCTCAAATTATTTATTTAATTTGATTACATAATGTATGTTAATTGTAGTATTATTTCTTGTGATGTTTATAACTTTGAAGAACGTGTAAGATTGAAAGAGAGGAAAACAATGTTACGAATTTTAAACGCCTACTTGAAGACTTGCCCACATCATCAACTGAAATGTAACAACTACATAAACTGCTGGTGATCCCGAAAAAACGTACACAAATGAAGTACAAATCTGTGTTTGAGGTTTCTATTTTCGTATGATATTTATGTTGACAGTCTTTCATCCAACTATTTACTGTGTACCTTTATGGCGTCAGAGCCCGATAAATGTATTTAATATTTAACGTAGCCGATAAGAGGAAAAGGCATCTTGGTTTTTGCAGACTCATCATTGTATACGTCTGAATGAGTTCAGCTTGATCCCATTTACATATTCAATTGATGTTACTGTTCGTTTCGATAGCGTAACAAACAAAACACTTAGCATACATTACTACTTCCTTTCTACTCGATAAATGTCATTAGTTGCATCAACCTAGAACGCATCGCATTTCCGCTTATCTCATTTAGTTAATTCTCATGATTGTGTCGATATGAATAATTAATCGATCTCACCTCCCAATCGACAGTTCGCTGAACTGGAATCGCTGCGCTACCGAGATACGAAGAAACACTTGCACATCTTTTCTCTGGCCCGCATGACTCAGTGCGAATTCTCATTCTCTTCTTAAAGCTGACGTAAAAAATGCTTTCCATCACTGGCAATGTATTCTTGTACCAAAATGCGTCATTTCCGTCGCCCTTATTCAGTCAGCTTTAATTTGTTTTTTATAAAAATAATAGCGACTTTATGGTGGATTTCCTTTTTTCAATTTCATAGACAAAAGGGTATTGAAATACGCAAGGGAATATTTTAAAATTTTACAAACATTTTATAAATTATTATTTACGACTATTAAGAATATCCTATAACAACTAATTTTTAATTTTTTAAATAAAAATTTTGGCAATACGAAATAATGTAAGTTTTCTAACGAATCATCGTTTTTTAATAAGATCTTAAAAGAATTTGAGCTTAAAATAAACTGGGTATTACTAATTCTCGATTCGCTCCTGAAAGAGAGTTCAGTTCGTCTCTGTGGAAGTAGAACGAAAACATATGTAGGACAATTATTCAATAACTGAACAAAATTTAACCATTTAGTACGTTTAAAAAAGTTTCAAATATTTAATTTTCTGTGACGCATCTTTAAATATAGTTCCTATTTACAATTCATGCGTTGTATATTTCTATAATATTGCATAGAAATTCCATAAAATTGCCTTTTTAGTCATACTTTTAAAATTTCATTATATTTAGATTTTATCTAGATTTAGGTGAAATTGAGGAAGAGCAGGTCATAATGCTTGAGCCATATTCACAAAATAAATTCAATTCAAAAACGTAATTCAGTGCACGAATGTTTTTAAGGTACGGATGTGTTTAAGATGCGATGAATTATAGAGCGATAAATAGGTATTTCCTCACTAAATTTTCCCTGAATGTACCTTCGTAGAGAAGTATGATGGTAACGGATCTGTGTGTTCATCTGCTGTAAATTTGCCTAGGTGAAGCGCCAACTAGAAGGAAGGAATATAGCGATGACGGCAGTCGGCCCGCCTCGCCTCAGGCAGCGATGAGCGCGCCGGAATGACGCCATTACTGCACCCCGTGTCCTTGTGAACATATAGAACAAAATTATAATAATAATGTGAGACAAACCTCGAATATATCTCACACACATTTTAAAATGCAACTTAGATTTTTCTGGTGAATTTGAAATCCAGCCAGCACTTCCGAATAACTTATTTTCTCCATTGCATAATGCTGTGCTATGTATTCAGAAAGTTAAAATGAGGATTATATTTTTTTGAATCAAGAATTTGACAATCACACATCCTTTTGTTATTTCTAAGTCATAATTGGCTGCTGTGTTGTAATATTCTTGCAACTTTGTTCTTTTAGAGAATAGTGGCCAAACACTGTTTACCCTGAGGGATGTTTCTATTGGGGAATAATTCAGCTTTGTAAATTCTTATAAGCATTCATGACGAAATTTCTTCCAAGAAAATCTGATGACTCGGAATGCTATTAAATGTAGAAAAATGAAAGATTCGAGGTATCTCCGTGTACCAATTTTTTTATTAATTACATGGATTATATAAAAAAACATGAGGAAGAGTAGCAAGGTAACTTCCTTCGCTTTATGCTAGGAAACTTCCTATATCTTAATTTGCTAACGAGAAATTGAATCAATTTAAGATAATCTGATGCACCGTATATTTTTGGGGGAATTCATCATTGTGCACCCATGAATCGTATAAAAAAACTTATATTCCTCAAAAAATAATGTGTAACAATGCCTACGTCTTTTACAACAGATAAAAAGCTCCTGCCGTGACAGTGATTTCTCACTGCCGTGACCAGGATTCGAACCTGGGTTATTGCGGCCACAACGCAATGTCCTAACCACTAGACGATCACGGCTATCGTGGAGGATGAAAGAGTGGAAAACACTTCACATTTTCAAAAAAGTTGTAATAATTATAAACATTTTGCATAATAAGAATAAATAACAGTTAAAAGGATGTTGAGGTAATGTTACAATTAATGCCACCAGGATGTTCGTATGCTACGGGACTTCGAGGCTCTCTCTATACCCGAGAGGCAATGCCTGCCGCTCCAAGTCATCTTGACGTCTTTTGCGAGATTTTGGAAAAGCCCTCCCCCGCGCACCCCCTTCCTGTTATAAACGTTAATTTCTTATTTAAATGTTGTTACATAAATATTACGTATGAGTAATGTATTGAAATACTTTCACGTCAACTAAACACATATATGTTTCTTTTTTTATGCATTGAAGAATATGGTAGTTCTCCTTTACTTGTTCAATAAAAAATTGTACAGGGGTGCCTTCGACAGCCCAAAGCCATACAGCCTACTTTTCCTGTGAAGACAAAGAACTTGTATTAAGTTCGTAATAGATTGATGTATTCGGGAAAGCCAAGAATTTTCTTCCATACCAGTGGTGGTTTCGAAGAGATCGATTAATGAATGGATAGAAATCGATTAAGAAATTAGAAAATATTTCAAACTTTAGGATCGTGCTCGAATGAGCTATAAAAGGCAGCAGAGTCGTTTACACCAATTCGTGGGGCAACAAAGAATTTTAACAACCAAATCAGATGTTTTTCTTTTGCAAAATATTTTTTAAATAAATTCTGAAAAATAAAGCACAATAAAATCTAAAAATTTGTTTTATCTCTCTTATTGATTAATTTGTTATGTTTATGTATTAATTATTTTTGTTCATAGCTGAATAGTTATTGCTATAGAAGAAGTGTTATTTTTTAAATTATTTTAGTTCATGAAAAATAGTTATATACATTATTAATATCTAAATGTTTAAAACCTTTTGAGATCTTCAGGAGCTCTGGACTCTAGATACTGGCTTGGCACTCGCATGAAAACGTCCCTGGGAAATGCATAACATATCGAATCTGGGAAATCCCTACACCAGAGGGTGAAATCAAAGTCGTGATAGAAAAATATTGAATATCATGCAAATAAGTCTTATTACTCATCCGTTGAACATGCGATTACGAATTTATTTCACATTTGTTTAAGTCCTTACTACTTTTACTAGGTTATTACTGTTATTTCTTATTTGTGTGAATATGATTTTGCTGAAAGCATAGTTTCTTCCAGGTAAGATTCTATATAGAATAAAAAATATAGAATATTTTTCTATATTCTATATAGCTGTTATTTATGTTATCTGTAAGAAACTATGCTAAAAGCAAAATCATATTCACATAGATAAGAAATAATACCAATAACCTAGTAAAAGTAGCAAGGACTTAAACACATATGTGAAATATATTCGTATTCTTTATAGAATACAAAATTTAACATTAACTTTATTCGTGCTTATGTGAAATCTTTTAATACTTAATTCGAAAAGCTTTGCATTCTTTTGATCCCCCTCGTCTCATTTTGTTATTTGTCCACTGGTATGTCGTCTTGCTAAGGACAGCACTCCTCTTTCCAACTCTTGGTCCTTGTTCGACAACATGATTCAAGCCGCCATCTTACGCCGCCAGGAGCGCTGCGAGTCGCACGTGGCTTCTGCTTGTGCGCTTCTGCTGGGGTGTGAGCACGTGTGTTTGGATGCGTTCTCTAAACACGGTCCCTTGTGCCAGACGCGTGCGGGGGTGGTTGGTTTAAAACACAAACGTGGAGGAAGAACTCGTGTTTGGAGAAGGGCTTGGAGTTGAAGAAAGCTAGAGGCGATTAAGGGTACTAATGTCACGGGAATGTTGGGAGTAGATATTCTTGAACAGCGGTCGCCGACCAGACAAAGATTTTGGTGGTCCTCAGAAAAATGTGACCATTTGTATTAATTTTTGTTCCATTGAAGAAAATAATTTGGTATAACAAATATTAGATTATTAATTGTTTTCATTCCATATTTGAGAAACAGGTAACGAATTGCAAGAACAGATTAATCTAATGTGATTGACGATGTTGAATCAGGTGTTAAAGGGGATTAACATCTTCGACAATAATAACAATCTCTTGAGGATTTGTTGCACCATTCGAATAAATGTACTTGATTTAATACGTATTTACAATTTTGTTATAATTAAAATCATCTTAGTTGTCATGTTAAGTAGGTGCATTTAATATTTATTGAAATTGAAATTCCTGTGGCCATTGTTTGACAAACGCACCCTCATTATAATAAAATATCTTAGTGGTCCGCGGAATTTAAATTCACGAATTTAGTGGACGGAGAGGTTCAAAAGGTTGGTGATTGTTGTTCTGGTAGACGAATAATCAAAATCTTAAAATAATTTTATTTGTATCTTCCCGTGGAAATCGAGCTCTGCGGCAATTTACTACTGTAAATCCTGAAGTGTATTTACTAATAACGATACTATTAATGGAATTTATTTCGTAATGAATCTTCCTTAAATAGGGATGATACTTAGCTCATGAGCATTTAATAGTCACCAAACATATTGCGGGTATCTCCCTAAAGGTCGAGATGAATGTTGACAATGTTTCACTAACGTTTCTCCTTCATGCTCAGGGTTCTGAATGATCACGTGTGGCCAAGCCTGTTTGGAACAGTATTTTTTACGCGTATTCTGAGCAAACGCATTTACAATTTGAAACGTAATTACCGCTCCCCACCCCCACCACCACCACCACACACACTCAATTTTGTAAAAAAAAAGGAGAGATTAAAGTATGGTGGAGTAGCATGTGTCAACCAAATTTATCAGTCGCTATCAATATTTCTTTTTTTTTTTTTTTTTTTTTTTTTTTTCCTTGGGGCTTTAGGGCTCGTCAACATCAGAGGTCATTAGAGCCCCTATCAATATTTCTGATCAACTAATATTGATAACCACTTTGATTGATATAGTAAAAACAAGTATTTTAATTCAAAAAATGTCTACGATCACAGTAAAATATAATGTCGTGATTGTATTAACGTGAATTACATGACATAAGTCTGTCCAAAAACAACCCTTCGTCAGTTAAAAACGACCTCACCTACGATTGAAACACATCCTCACTCCGACCGTCTACACCACACACATCTATGAGCGAGTAAGGTTGTACTAATACATGTCCAGTCAGTGAGATATAAACAAATCTGCCACTCCCCCAACAATACTTACTACCCGTCTATAGGTTTCGAGGATCTCGCTCTGGAGTCCTCTGATGCACGGCCCATGACTCATAGCCTCCCGACTAGCTGCGTATAGCACTCGCGTGTGAACCGTCGGGTAGAGGGACATATCTGTCACGAGGAGCCCTTCACGACTCAGGTGCGTAATTCTACGTTTAAATCGCGACGATCTTATGATCTCTCACGACCTGACGTCTCACAGAAGTATCTGGAAGACGCTTCTCCACCATGTGCCTTCACGAGAAGCACCTATGCTCCACAGTACCCAGACTCTTGGCTCACAGACTCGGAACAATTTCCTTAGTTGGATCAAGTGTCTACGCTAGATGATTTAGTTCTTGTGAGGTTTTCGTAAACATAATGACACCTCGCACGACAAGAAACTGGAGTCATTCACGTAATGCGCACAATAAACAGGAGTCATCTTCGACGCGACTCACATTGGTTCACTGGGACCTCACAGTAATTCGTCTGCTTATGAAAAACGGTTAGGCAATCGTGATTGTGGGTGGAAGTCCAGCATCGATTATGACGGACACTCGACCAGGCTACACTCTACAGAGCCTCTGCTATGTGAAGTTCTGACATTTCTGTAATCGCCGACGCACCTGAGTAAGTAAAGCTAGGAAGAGCTGTGTTTCAGCCACGTGCTGACAGATCGTGCAGTGGTCGCGGGGAAGCCCCGGGGCTTTCAGGCGAAGGTGTGAAGTGGCGAGAGACGGACGCTCCACGGCAGCCGCGTAGCGATGGAGGTGATGGCGACGGAGGAGGGAGAACACGTAACAGAGAGATAGTACATGCGTATCTAGAAGAGGGTCATTATGGATTGCTAGTCAAATAACAGTGAAAGCGATGACGCCGGGAAGTGAAGTGTAAGTTCTTTACTCTGAGCGCAAGGTCAAACCTTTCTCTCCAATGCCTTAACGTCACTGGAAAATAAACTCGATTGCATTTGTTGTTGACAGATGTCTCCCACTTTAACACAATGATTGTTAACTTCAGGCAAGCTGCCATAAGGGGCGGGAGAGGAGGGCTCGAGGGACTCCGTCTTGAAGTAACGTTATCTGAACGAAATATTATTTATTTACCATTCGTCAATTAATTAAAAATGTGACTCAAACTACGGAACAAAAGATACAAAAATTTTAAGGTTTTCGTCCATACATTTTTGGGGAGAAGTCTGTGTCACCTAACATCATTTCCTAACGATGAACTAGTTAACTCATTTCAATATTTTGTCACCCTTCTATATTTGCCTTGAAAAATACATGTTCCTCTTGTGCTTGTTTACGAATTGAAACAATTGTATAGTTTATTATCAGTAGAATATAAGAATGAATGTTCTCTCTGCAACTTTTATTGGACATTTAGACAATGAATTATCTATGCTGCTCTTAGCTGTCTAATTAAGCAAAACATAGCCAAGAAATTCAGAGTAAAATGTAGATTTATATGCTTCCTACAAAATAAGGATATTTTTTAATTTACTAATTACTTCAAATTTTTTTCACTCCGAATAAAATGTATGATTGTATTCATTCACATAATTGTGGGAGTATTCAATACGGAATATTCGTCAAATTTCACCGCTGAAATGTTTGAATTTTATGGTTCTCAATTTTAATGGTCTGATAAAGGATTTTAATATTTATGCTTTGCAGAGTAGTATCAAGCATATTTCTGGAACACCGTCAAGGAATTGTTATTTTGAAGGATCAACTCATTTTATGCTGAGTCAAAATCCAACATAGCCTCGTTGAAGAGCGTCGAGACACACATACATTATAATTGTGATGTGTCATAAGACACACGAGATATGGCTATTCATTTAATAGAAAATTCCTTCAGGTTATTGTCTCTGCGATGCTGAAGCATGATCTCAACCGTGAAATTAAACGAAGAATGTATCTTGAGTGTCCATCTTGTGACGTTTTCGAGATTCGAATCGAAGAATCATTTGGTTGTTTTTCTTTTGTGTGTGTTATTTTCAATTCTTTCGAGGCTCTAACGATGTTGCAGTGCTCGTGTGGTCTATACGTTTACAGTGAGGTGATTTCTTAAGTGCATCGTGAGTCAAGTTCATCTCAGGAGACGAATCGCCATGGAGACACGCCTTTTTCTAATCTTCTCTTCCAATCTTGTGTGTATCTTATTGTATTCTTTATGCTGCTGACTGTAAAATCTCAATTTTCATCATTTTAGCAAAGCCCAATACGAAACTTGAACTATTCTGTTCCCTGAGCGTAGCTTCAGTTAGTTTTTTTCAATTTATTTACTCCGACATTATGAGCCTAAACCAGAAGTTTTTGATTTTTTGATTCTAGTATTACATTGGAAAAAGGAACACGAAAAAAAAACAAGAAAACATGAGATAAGATAAAGAAAACAATTAAATTCGTTTTTGAGGATATGATTTGTCAATATCGGTAAGAAGCCGATGCAGATATCCTATCACTGAACATAAAATATGAACAGTTTCAAAAATCTGTTCCGAACAAAATGCTCCTACCGTGACAGTGAATAATCGCTGCCGTGACCAGGATTCGAACCTGGGTTATTGCGGCCACAACGCAATGTCCTAACCACTAGACGATCACGGCTGTGGTGGAGGGTGAGAGTAGTTAAACTAAAATTTTTAAAATAGTTGTAATAATAACAAAATTGTAGCAAAATCAGAGAAGGTAATATTTGAAATCTTGTTGAATAGTTAGTGTAACAATTGATGATGCGATTGAGACGTCCATAAGCTCAGGGGTGTCAGGGAGGGTTTACTGGATGGCTCAAATCAGGTCCAGTTAATCCTGGCATCGTTTGCGAGATTCTGAAGTTGAAAGCAATTTGCGAGACAATACGAAAATTGAATTATTCTGTTCTCTGAGCAGAAATTATTATCAAGAGTTTTTAGCGTAAGTATTTTATTAATATCTAAAGCAAAAGATTTTGATGGCGTGAATTATTTAATACTTAGAGAAAATGAACATAAAAAAATACGAAAATAATAAAACAACACGTGGAGAGAGGAAGACAATAATTAAATTTGTTTTGGAGATTACAATTTGACAACAAAGTGAAAAAACTGACTACTATGGCAACATAGAATATGAGTTTAAAAAACCTTTTTCGGACTAATTTTTTTGAAATATTTTTATACGACCTAAATTAAGAAAATAATGAAAACATACAAGAACAAAAATAGAGCACCTACATTATTCTGTAAAAAGATTTATTCAGTATGAGCACACTGAATGAACCTCGTTAATTATTATCAACCCCAGTTCTACGGATATATTTAGAGAATGAATTTCATTTCCCGTGCGCATCAAAATATTTCACTCGAGAGTTTGAATCCCTGGAAGAGTCGTTTAGGCACGTTTTTGCCTTCGATATCCGTAAACGACATGCGCATAAAGGCTAAAGTTAGACTTACGCGTGGCGTGGGCTCTGCACTGAGATACTAAGAACAGGAGCGTTGACCCGTCTTCCGGAGCAGCGGAAACGGTAAAGTGCTTAGGAGCTCTCTACTGTAAAGGAATAAACAAAATCAAAGGATCCACGACAAAATTCTGGGCAGTGCAGTAGTAAGGGCGAGGAAGATGACATATGCTGTACATATGTACCCGGTATACATTTTGGAAAAATAGAACATAAAATACATTTTTATTGAATATAATTTGCCTTTAATATATAAAACGTATATTAAGAAAAATATTATTAGACAACTATATTAAATGACGTCCATTGTAAAATTTAAAAAAGAGAATGAGTTATTGACCCAAAACATTGAATAATGTCACGAGGCTATTAGGAAAGCCAACATTTTCTTAATTTTCCAACTGTTGTAATAAAAAGTCTCGAAATGTGACATTTACTATGCCTTTTCATAAAGATAAAGTACAAGACAAGAAAAATTTTTGATCCCATGAAAATTTTTGTCCTTCCGCGTCTCGGTCTTGGGTACTCACTTCAACAACAGGAGACATCATTGTAAGAATATTTGGAAGAGTCGGTTATACTTACGGTTATAGTTTTGTACGTTTTTCATGCTTATTAATACTGATTTTTTGCATCTCCGACATTTGTAGGAGAAATGTATAATTTTTTTCGTACCATCTATATAATCCAACAATATGTCTTGGATGTTTCAAATAAAATATTAATTGACTGTAATAATTTTTGAGAGAAAAGTTTTACATACAATACTTTGGTATTTAAATGGAAGACAGTTATTTGAAGCCTATCGTATTATCCAACAATCCGTCGTCTGAATTTCAGGAAAGTTTGGAACATCAAGTATTGTATGACAAGGTTCGGTGTTGGTAGTATACAAAGTATTGTATAAAGAAAATGTAGTCACACTATCCAGTTTTTGATTTATTAAGTCATCTACCCGCATTCGCCACCCGTCTGATCAATGGAGATGATGGCCGCCACGTGGCCAAAAAGGCCTTTTGATGTAATAAATGAAAAACTGGATAGTAGACGACATATTCTTTATACAATACATCAAGTATTCTTATAGAATAAATAATAATTAATATGGGAGTAAACTTACCATAAGCTAATTGCGTAAATTTCATAAATTTGTCGACTGAATTAGTTTTTGAGGGTATAACTCTTGCCTGATAGTTCAAAGTAAATAATTTTATAACTACTCTCTCGTTATAAGAAGGCACTAAAAAGTGCATTACTTCAAAATTCTTACCAATACAATACATTACCCGTAGACCGTATCTGCATATTCAAGTAAAGCCTTCATTTCTTGGGGTCGTTTCAATGTGGATCTTGTGTGAAGATGAGCAAAAGGTTGTCTCCAGACTCTTAACATCACAGCACGTGCTGTGTGTAGGAGGAAGTCAACAGGCCGCGGAAGCACTGGTCTCTTGACACAGCTGGAGAGGGGGAAGGGGAACACACGCATATGAGGCTGACGTTCACGCATTGGGTTATGGAAACACTGGTAAATAAATCAGTACATATAAGTAAATAAATAAATAAATAAATAAAAATACATGTTTTCCTAAAAAAGCAGTTACAAATTGCGTATGACCATGTGTAGAACAATTAACTAATTTACACCACGTGAAGGATATTAACCGGTATGATGTGATGTCGTAGACGGTACTGATAATTAGACTAGTATTGCCGTGACCACCGAGAGTTATCATTGTTCTGGAGAAGATTTGGAATTTTGCTTCCCTCCACGTCCTTAAACGGTTCATCCTCACCCTCAAATGCACGATACGCGTTTTGTTGGTCTTTCTCTCATAGTAGCTCCTAGAAAAGCACTAAGATACTTATGAATAAACGAAGAAAAGAATATTTAAATAATGTTCCGTTTTTCGTACCACGGGAACAAATACTCGTTTTTTTAGTTTCTGTAATATAACAAATATATATTGATAGTAATGTATCACCTATTTGTTATCGATTGTTAACCATCAAGAATAATTTATCTTTGTTTGGAGTCTTTCCTCTGAGTAAAAAACATCGTAATTAGACATATTTTTTCCGGTGAATTTTCAATGTTTATCGGTTTGGTATTAAAATACTATTCATCAACGGAGGCCCCTAAGGACTCTTGGGACTCTAGGCAAACTACCCCCTCTATGTTAATGTTAAAAAAGGTGGAAGCCATATTAATCACGGTTTTGTATTTAATTACTTTTTTCATTACTTATTTGCCCAGCTATTAACATATTTTGTCTACAAACGGTAAAAATTGAATGACTGTTTTTAACACTTCATTCCCTTCATCTTCTCATATCATAACAGATCCAGTGGCGGATCTAGACCGTAATCAAGGGGTGTGCTAAATTTTATAAATATTATTATAAATAATATTGTAAATATTACTGTGAATATTATTGTAAATATTATTATTAATATTATTGTGAATATTATTATAAATATTTTAGCGATTTTGTATTTTAATATAACACGTAAATTCATCAAATAGATAATTAACAATTCATAAGTAGTAACCAAATATGTTATAAAGGATTTATTATAAAAAGGATAAAGATATATTTTATCAATTTCAATATTATATGTTGAAAGATCAGGTCCAATGGGGGAGGTTATAGCCTCGTTAACCCCCCACCACCGCCATTGAGCATATCTACTCTACTAGACTAACAAATGTGAGACTACTTCAAATCCCATATTGTATAGAAAAAAATCGTTTAGTCATACAAAAACAAAGAGTAAGCTGTCTATTCATACACAAGCAAAAAATCCACCTATGTTTACATACAATAGATTTTTGGAAAGTTAGTATCACTCAACAGAAGAACGATTTACCATGTTTCAAATATTTTTCGATAAAGCTCTAAGAAATAGTATGTAGTTGTGAACGATTTATGACCTTGATCTTGAATATCTTCCTTTATCTGTTCCGCATAGTACCGTTTACGACTGGTGTGATAACAGATAGTGGGCCATTCAATGAGCGAGGAGGAAGAGGCGACAACAGCTGTAATTTATGATCTTGTGAGAAAGCTATCCTGCGTCGTAACTCAAATATTCGGTTCCTTTTTCTTTTTTTTTTTTTTTGGTGATATATATCATCATTCGAGTGAATTTAACTTACCGACGTTTCTGTCAAAGTTTGGTTATCTGTATCACAAATCATTTGAAACAGTTTTAAAGATTTCGAATGTAGATACTGATGTTGGTTGTACAGTACAGCATCGTTTATCCGAAACATCCCGAATGTCGGTTACCAGAAGTCGGTAAATTCACCGGGAAAAAAATATATGGATGGATTCAATAATCTTTATGGAATGGTATGCCACTATAGATAATTGAATGGTATGACTAATACATATATAGCTGACCGTGACACTGACTGTCTGATAAGTTATGAGACACTAGCCCGTGTCGTAGAAAGTTCGTTAAGGTTTCATCAGAATCGTCTCAATAACGAGCGGAGAATGAATTTTTGTCGCGTCACAGAATATACAGTAAATGGTTTTATTCTGAAAACTAGTCAAAGTAACAAATAAAGCATTAATTAAAGACACGCTTACTTTGAAATGTTTTCTAACGCTTGGAATGTGTTCTGAAGAGCAGATAACATTGCCAATCTTCAGAAAAGTCGAACAATTTGTAACAGATGTGGCGAATGCGATGTTAATGATAAATTTTCCAGAAACCCTGTTATACGAGCATCCCCTTGTTTTGAATAATCGATGCTCTAGGACAAATGAATATTGTTTCTTTTTTGTTTGTGAGTGTTTTTCTGATATTATTCTGTTCTGCTTACAGGTAAGAAAATGTTAATTGAAGAATCTGATAGGAGACGCGCCGGGGTGATCATGGTGAGATACATTTCGACGAATTATTTGTTTTTATATATGATTCACGTTTTATTATTTATATCCATTGTAATTGATGTTTTATTATTTATAAATATTTATTGTGTTGGAATACAATACGGGGTTTAATGAGGATTTCACCAACACAATGAATTTCATTATTTTATATACATTTCATTCACGTATTTTTGTATAATATTATACCTTTCTATACATCATGGGGTCACTAGAAGTTTGAGCATAATTTTGAAATAATAATTTAGAAATATTCGATAAGTTGACTTTTTCTCTAATTTAGAAATATTTCATAGAATTTTGCTGCCCCTCATCAGAACGTACATCAAAATACAAATCTGGTCAAAATACCCCTAAAATCTAAGTAGTAACTATTGAAAAATGCTAATAACATTAACGTGTACATTGGAATAGTAAAAACGCCTTGTGTGAGTGATTTAAATTAAGATACGTCGATATATAATAAAATACGTGATATTTTTTTTATTAAAAATTTCAATCCCCTCGAGTTAGAAAGTTAATAAATTTGAGCTGTTTATAATCACTTTAACATCCAGTAAGCAAATGAGTTTCGTAATCAGATTTCATAGTGTTAAATGGCTAGCCGTGTTCTTTGTACCCTGACCTTGCCAAGCTGCTGCGTGTAGTTCACCGTTGGCATGTGGGATGCTCAGCCGCGTGATTGCTTTCCTCATTGAAGATAATGATCGCATGTTTGCTGCGTATTATCAGGAGTGGCACCAATTACTCTGATTTGCGAAAGGTCATTATCCACATTTTCTAAATTTATCGTGTTTTTGGGATTACGTATTAATTTGGTCATTTATCTATTTAATTCAATACTGTTTAGTGTGAATATTTTGTTTTGAATAAATGGATTTCAAGAATATTATTCCATTTATGTTACATGTTGCATATCACTCGTTTGATTTACGTTTAGCATATAGTTATCAAATTTAAAGTTCACCGACATGTTCTAATTTGTTTATTAATGAATTTATTTGAATAATTTGTTATTAATAAAATATAATACATGTTGCCGATAACTTTTAACTTGATGGATGAACAACGCGAATTAAGTTGGAAATAAAGTTCCATTAAACAATTGAATCTTCAATATATTTATTTCTCGATTATTCAGTTTACGATTGAATTGTTCCAACGATAACAATTGCTTGTTTGCTATGAACATTGTCGTGATTACGGTGGAATTATTGAATGAAACAAAAAGATGTATTTTATGGTCAGAAATTGATGCGCCGCCAATTTCTGCGTTGCGCACTCAATATACAATTTTCAGCCTAGTCAAGCTCTGATCCACTAAACCTCGAATTTTCTAAAGAGAACTCATTGGTTCAGAAGATATTCCATACATCCCATCGCCTCCGTGGCGCAATCGGCTAGCGCGTTCGGCTGTTAACCGAAAGGTTGGTGGTTCGAGCCCACCCGGGGGCGCAAAGTTTTGGTGTCTCACCCGCTTGTTATTAAACAGTGAATCTAAATGAAATAAGAGTGTTGAATCGTTCTACAGATGTGCTGTCCGTAACTGCACAGCAAACTAATCAACAAGCTCTATGAATTTAGAGTAATCTGCTCTCGGGGGAAAACCCATAACGTAAAACAATTCATTTCATTCCTTGATAATCTTATTATTTAATTATTATATAAATCGGGTTGGAACCTTTTTGAAACTGATTCTAATCTGAATTAGAGACGATAACTATCCTCAACGTGCTGTGAAGTGTGATCCATAACCACAACTGAAAAATTGTAATTAAATGAAGTTAAACCCCAGTCTTATACAGATCGGATATTTGACGGCTTCTAACCAAAACGAATGCTTGTTAGTTATACGCCTCCGTGGCGCAAACGGCAGCGCGTTCGGCTGTTAACCGAAAGGTTGGTGGTTCGAGCCCACCCGGGGGCGTAAGTTTTTTCTCTATGGACAGAACGGTAATAAGAACACGTCTGACGTGTCCTAGCCGATGTAATCTCCGTTCAGCAAACACAGCCCAAGAGTTGGGAATGACGTCTTGGAAATTTGGTGAGATCCATCAGCGTCCTATCGATTCATCAATTCCCTTGCTTTGTGAAGCGAATGGTAGAATTATTCACGGTTCGCGGTAGAGAGACGTTGTCAAATATATTTTTCGCTGTTGAGATTTCTTCCCCGGGCGTGGCTCACGGATATCGCCCTGTCGTCGATAGAGTGGACATTGAAAAGATCGACAGACCGCCAGTCGACATCTTTCGAGGAGATCGACTCAGGCGACGGCCTTCGGATATCTGTCAGATGTCACGAGAAGATAATGGGGATCCGTCGCACGCTGTGGACCTCAACAATAGCCCGTGATATGTGACGCGGGTCAACGGGAGCCGGTTTCGAAGCTGAATTTCTGTAAAACAATCACGTCTCTCCACTGTCGTTTTCTTTAAAGGTCTCATAAAAATTGCGTTGCTCCTTTGTTATGTAAGAAACGGTCCAGATATTTAAATACAATATACTTATATGACAAAGTTAAAGTATTTATAGACCACGGGTGCCCACAGGGGGGGGGGGTCGTTGAAAAAAAATATTTTTGAGAGGGGGGGGTTCGAAAAATGGAGGTTTGTAAGAAGATTAGAACATTTAATAGTTAAATAATAAATATACTTTTAAAATAGCATATATTAAAATAAAATCATAACAATGTAAATTTTTAAACTTAACGAACATTTTACATGATAAATAATATCAACTCATTTTCGAAACTGATGAATAAATCGCAAAAAGTTATGCCGAGCAGAGACCTAGACCGCTGAATAAGCAGAGCATGGGATACAGGTGGGGGGGGGTGTCACCTCTTGTGTATCAAATGACAGGGAGGCTCATCACCTCGCGTAAACGAAGAAGTGACAAGAGATACCTGCCTGTCTATCTTGCAATGCTAAGATTACTCAACAGACGGTCGATCTAGAAAACAGCGTTGCACTGAAGCTTCATAGCTTTCCCTTCAGTGTATTAGCTTACTGAGCGTGATCAAGGTCGGAGCTCAATTTTGTATCTCGTCTTATTTCCCATGTATCGCCGTTCGGGAGCCTGCGTTTTGTTGTAGTGCTTTACCCTATTTGTGAGGAGTTAACCAATTTTAACTGTGTCGGCAATAGTTTTTGCGTTTCTTGTGAGTCATAAACTGTTAGATATGGCAAGTGGATACAACCTAGCCAAAAAATATTTAAAATTAATGTAATGATCAAAATGTCTTAAGTGATGCGCAACGATAGTTTTATCTTCTGTCTGAGAAAGCGTCAAGCGTTACTGCGTGCGGTTTAAGGCAAAAAGAGAGGTGGAAGAAAAACTGTCGTTTCTCGAATTGTTCATTGGGTGATATTGGCTTCTTTAATATAAATTTCGTTCACGAATATTTGCAATCACGCTCACCTATATTCGTTACAAATTACGCAACATTTTTCTTGAGGATTTTCGTGGCCTACGTTTCCTAAAATCGAGTGACAAATCTGCCAATTGCCTCACTCTTGTTTATATATCTTACAAGTGAAGAAGGGGACATGTATCTGAGGCGCTTATCAAGTGAAATAATCCGATGAAACGTAAGAAACCTCAAAATCTCAGTTTGGCGCATATGAAACTGAGTATATGTATATGAAATCTGAGTTGTTGTTTTTTTTTTGAAATTTTAAAAATTCAACACTGTTCTTCTACTTTTCTAATTTTTAGATGTTGAAATATAAATTAAAACCTAATAATGTATTGTAATCTCATTTAAATTTATCCTTTATCATTAGAATGGCTAAAGGTGACGAACATTCTGTTATACTTTCTCATATACGTGGTCTAGAGACAGTCTAGCCAAGAAAAAATCGCGAGATTTTGACGGTAATATTCATTTTAGTGTCTTTGATACCGAATGGTTTTTTTAATACGTGTGTAAAATATCGGAAGGCGGTTGGCTGCCTCCCTCACACTGACACCACTTCTTCGTTCCCAATTGCTCTCTGACTCATAACCTTTCGCTCACACAAACATCCTTACCCTTCGCGGTCGGAATGGTTCGCCTACTGGATATTTCTTAGTGCAAACTACTTGTTTTACCGCGCATGTAAAAGACAAAATATTTAGTTTTATTTTGGATTCTGCGCAAAATTTCTAGAAAAATTGCACCAAACAATTGCCATTTTCAAGCAATCACTTTTCCTTTATTTTATACGCAGAAGATTAAACTGCTGTTGTCAACATCAGTAAAGGATGCATGAAAATGGTTGCTGTTTTCTTTGTAATGTTAGTTTGCATACTTATATAGATACGAGTCTTAAAGGTGTACGAGAAAGCATGTGCACTGGTTTTGCGAACAGTTTCAATATGGAGTTAGGGTAAATGAGAGGGGGGAAAACGTAAAATATTACTAAATTTTTGGAATATGATGTGGAGGAGAGTCAAAGTGAAGAGGAGTAATATTTTTTGGAGGGGGAATTTTTTTTCTTTTTTGGGGGGGTGGGGTGGGGGTCCGCGTCATAGGGTTTAGGGAGGGTGGACACCTCTGTATAGACTCAGTCATTATTATTGATATTTTTTATAATTTGTCACAACTGCACAAAATATTTTCACATAATGTAATTATTTTGTACTTCGTCTTAGTACGTTTGTGTTAGCGCTAAAAAACGTTACATAATTTATACAGAAAATTTATTGGCATTTCAGTACTATTTATATATTTATTTCATTTTTATAAAATTTATGAAAATTATATAACATTTGTATAGTATTCATAAATTATAGTTATTATCAATGTTTGTACATTTTATTTATGTAATTTTGCTGTACTCACATGAAAATCGTAAATCGTTTTGTGAACTTAGAAAGCTATAACAAACCATAATTGATAAGGAAACTCACTTTGTGATTAAAATGGAACTATAAAATCACTGAAATAAAATTATCTTGGTAACTGAGCACCCTTTTTTATCTCATTGTTTCGTGTGGTAGATGCGCACGTAATCGCGAAATGTATAATAATCTATGGGGAGTAATATTCGTCAATATCGTTAATAATGATCCTTTTACATTCCTGATGATAGTTTTGAATACACAGAAGTAGAAAACCATAAAAAACAAATATTTAAGCTACTTACTCGTAGAATTTTCTGAGAGTATCCTCCAAGCAATAAACCTGTAAGGCCGAAGAGGCGTTTCCATATAGCGCCAGACATTGCTCGACCCGAGGAAGTCTTGAGCAAGTCTTCACGCAGTGGGACAGATGCTATTTCTTGTGAGAAAATTTTCGAACCTCTGTCGAAGTTCCAAGTTTGCAGATGTTCCCTCAGAGTAGTTAATTATACATGGAAAATGTATTTTGATGTTTAATAGACAAAACATAAATTGATACAGATCATTAGCTTGTCATCATGTAATG
This sequence comes from Laupala kohalensis, assembly GCA_002313205.1. NCBI lineage: Eukaryota > Metazoa > Arthropoda > Insecta > Orthoptera > Trigonidiidae > Laupala > Laupala kohalensis. Next base: position 185,225 of record NNCF01129100.1, on the reverse strand, counting down.
TGTAATGTAATGAGATGAAACATTTTAATCTTTGGATATTTATGATGTTTTGAGTAGTAATAATGTTGCTCCAAATGAGCACATTAAAATTAGTACTTTCTTTTCTAAAATACTTTTAACTTTAAAGTTATCGAGTCTAGGATAATTTAGATTATTCTTATTTATAACTAAAATTCAGACAATTCGCTTGTCGCGTCAATCATTTTCTGCGCATAGATTTCTCTCACTGATGATTTTGCAATCAATTTTATGTTGCTAAGATATTTGTGTATCTAGAGACGCGTAACCACAATTTATTTTGGGGATGCCTGATTTCTTGTCAAGAAAATGATTGATGTTGCCTGTAAAGTTATTCGTCCTTATAATATTTTAACCTTTTCAGTTGTTTGTTGATATGTAAAGTAGCGAGATGTTTACGTATAAGGGTGATTTTATGAAAAAAGGAAGTTAACCGCACACAAAGGAGTGTGGTCCATGAACAAACACTTCACGTTTTCAAAAGATCCAACGTGTGTACACAAATTAACAGGTTATTGAGCAATGAAGCACGTTACTTTGGTTTCGGATGAAATCCACTGGGCTACCACCACATCAACCGCTCCTGTAAGATCAGCTTTACCTTGACAGGCATGAATTTCAAAAACTGACAAAAGTAGAAGGGAAATGTCGTAAATAAATTATTATTTGTGTAATGTACATTGAGTCTGATCATGTTAAATGTTCTAATTCATATGTATCAATATGCTGTACTTATAAAAAAAATTGAAAATTAAAAAACCCAAATCTAACTGGATACGGTGTTTTGGACAAATATAAATTTCTGTGCTTTCATTACAACTATAAAAAATCGGGAGAGACCCACTGCCCTCTTTTGTTCTCCTCCTCGCTACGTACCTGTCAGAATCCCATATTGTCCCACTGGGCAGCGTGGCTGTGTGACGTTGTGTCACTGCTGTTGCCGCCTACGTTCCGCGAGCGCTACTTAAAAGGATAGATTATTCCTGGGAAGCTGCCGCGGCGTTCGAGAAGGCGTGAGCGATTCGCTCCATATGCCGTCTCTTGCCTCCTTGGCGATAGATCGACCAACACGCAATCGATGCCAGGAAACTGTCGCAAGCGGGAAGGACGGCTGAGAAAGTTGTTTGAGATGTATGGACAGACGTGCGGTCTCGCGAATCGGTATGAGCATGCATACACGAAATGAAAATTACCTGACGTATGGATCAACGCCGTACTCATTGGTCACAAGGGCTAAGGCCCAGGGCATATATTAAAACTTAAGATTCAAGAACAGTATGAGAAAACAGTATTCCTCAAAAGTAAAGGAGTATCATACATCATACGTCTGAAATCAAGAGTTCTGGATCCCCAGCTACTTTGCCAGCAATTCAATATGACCTGACTGCGAAGCAGAATTCTGAGAATACGGTTGAAGTGCTTGCTAGTACGAAAGTAAGAAGACGCGAATCATCACGAAGTACACGCGAGTCAAAAATATTGTGACATTTCCCCTGAATTTCCCGATACAGTATGCGAGTTGGTTACGTCAAGTAGTGGTAAGTCACACGACTTGGGCCAGACAGGCTAGGGTTTTAAAAGTTGCTCATGATGTCAGTATTTAATATACCTAAAACAATTCAATTTGGTATCCATGGCCACTGCAATAAATATTTTCTTGTAATATCTAAATGGGACATTTTCTCGCAAAACAACACATTATTGGTAGGGATAACTTCTTTCAAAATAATATTGTTCGTTCCCGATTTTACCCGTATGTACATATTCTTGAAACGACTCGTGTGACATAACGAGCAATATTACTTTAACTGAAGCACAGAGCAGTACAAGGAATACAGTGTCTAATTTTTATGTCTTCTACCCATCCGGCACGGTCAAACCAAGCATATGTTTCGCTAGTACTTACAGTAACTAACGCCTCACTGCTAATACTTTTTTATTCCTTATAATTATTATGCATTACAATACTGCAACTATTTTATTCCACGTGCATTTCAAGATGGAACTTGAAGATAAATAATGTCGTGAGATAGTTGAGCCGCGTAATTGATAATAAAAACACGTCGTCAACGCAGAGTTGGATTTTAAGATAGACAAGGATAGTTTACTAAAGAGGTCGTAGTTACAACTAACATCGATTTCTTCTTCTTCCTTTTCTTCATCTCCCTCTTCTTCTTTTCGTTCCTATTATCATCATCATTGACGTACTAAGAGAATGAACGTTTAGGGACCCAAGGGCAGGTTTAGGGACATCATTTATGGTCCATTTACATATCTTTATGTGAGCAGGTAACGTACGTAATTAATTTACAAAGAAATGTTTACGTGGTGAACACGAGTTTCATGTTATGTAGTGAGTTTCTCTTATGAATATCTTACGAATTATTTCTGCCTAAGACTGTATACATACACATATCTTATCACAATCAATGTTTATACATATTATGTTAATCGGTTTTCGAAAGTTTATTTTCGGGACTTTCCCGAAGAAATCGGGACAAGTGGTCACCTTATTCTCGTCTGCTGCTTCTTTTCCCCATTCTCATGCCCTGAGCGACCTCTGTGTGCATTTCCACGAACCTCCACATATCATCTGTCGCGCGATATTTAACCAATAATTCGTGCCGTAAATCGCGATGTCCAGGACACTCCATTAGGCAGTTTATGGCCAGCAGGCAGGGGAACGCAATCAGGCGCCGTCTTGGTATTTACGGTGTTCGCGATTACAATGCCTCGTAGTCAATTGCTTGGGTGGTCAATGGAAGTAAGTGTGAAGGTCAAGAGATCTCGGGACGTTAAGACACGGAATACTAAGTGGGTGAGAATGGGAGTCGCGGGGGTTTTGTCACCACTTGTTTTGTTTGAAATTGTTGCGACAATAATGGTTTTGAAACGCTCTGGCAACGACGTGACTTAGATTTTTTGAGAGGTAAACTTTGATACACTAGACAGTGCGTGTGCAACAAACTAACTGTTCTTTAACAATTTTTATAATAATTTCTGTTATTGAACAGTTATAAAAAAGCAGATTAAAAATCAAGCGAAAAATATGAAGTTTTGAGTGCAAACAAAATGTTTTCTTTCGGCAAAAATATTATAAAACAAGAGAAGCCAGTAAGATCGTAAGATGAATGAGTTGTCAACAAATAAGGATTTATTTTTTCTGATGAATTTTAAAAAATCGCGCCGCCCTTCGTTAATTATTCACTTGTGTTCTCGAAGATCATTTACTCTATCTTTTGTTTGGCGATTGCCCATGCAGTGTATGGAGATCAGATGATCCATTAAATAAAGTTAATGTCAAATAAAAAAATATTTAAATACTGGGTGCAGAATAACTTTTCCCGCTTACGTTTTGTGGTTTTGATTCATTTTATATCGTTAGTTAAAGAATTTATTAAATAATTTTCATTATTTTCTAGTGTTCACACATTGCACTGAAGTCAATATAACTAATTTTGTTTTGATATGCAGAATGAACTAATTTGAATTGCTCTTCACGCAAATAGCATAACATATCAAGAATAAAAATAAAATGCTCAACATATAGCATGCATATACTGCATTTGACAGTAAAAATGCTTTCGCATTTCTGTCATAGAAAACCTATTTGCTATACTTCGTTGTTTTGTCCAATCTATAAAAGCTGAAGTTGACGACGTGCATCTAAGCCTTGACCCAAGACAACCGTCGTAGCTCTATCTTAGCTGTATAAGACATTCCATAAATAAGGAGTTTACTTTCCTTAGTAAGACGAAAATGAATGGGCCAACTACAATTTTTGGGCGTGTCTTCTTTCTATACCGACCAGTTCTCTCTTGTTACTCTAGGAAGATTCGCTAAGATTACTATGTTCTTTGTTGCACTAGATCCCGTCTGCTACATTGCACGCCCGGCGCCTCGCCACGTGATTGATGCGCGCATTTGCAGCCGATGGTTACGTGCGTGTAGCAGGACATTAAAGAGTTTCTTGCGACGGAGATCAACTGCCTTCTAATGCCCCCGGCCACGCCTCATGCCTTTAGGGCGCACGCGGCGTTCAACGATAGTTGCCATCCGCAATAGATGGGGCCGCTGTCTCATAGATGACCAAAATGCGAGGTTGTAAACATTTGAGTGCTGTACAACTCTTCGAAGAGTGTTTTGCTTCTTGAGTCATTGATGAATTAAAACAAGAGTGTTATTGGGTTCAACGTACGAATAAGAATGGAGCCCACTTTTTGTTGCTTCTAATATTGCTATGAAAACTCGAAATTTGTGACAAGGGTTGGGTGGAATGGTGACGAACGTTGTGAACCCCTGTTTCTGTGAATATTGAAATATATTTTATTTAGCTCCAGAACATTTATCGTTATTGGCTGTTAATTGTGTTTTAGACCTTGTCACATCAAGTTCGAAGTACTAGTTTCATATCGGCTTTAATTCAAACACAAGCATAAATAAACATAAGCAAAGTGTCAGTTCTGTGGCTAATAAATATTGTTACGATTTATAATTTAATATGTTAAAAAGTAATATCTCGCTCGTTTTCCTCATTTCAATTATACTTGAACAATATTGTTTTGTTGAGCTAAGTAAATATTTAAAGATGAATTTTTTTTTTGGGGGGGGGGGGGGTGAAGGTTTCTTGATATTTTAGAACAGAGTTTCTTCTTGTGTTTCCGGGATCAATCAGTTCACGTCTTGGTAGTCTGATATTTGTAATAGTTTCTATCAAGTGTTTTCTCTTTGGTACCAGGAATAAGTCAAGAAAGATTTATTTCTTAGTGCTTGTCTTCTGGGTTAAATATTTGTGGTAGACAAATAATTATATTCTTTTAATATTGATAGATTTTCATTTGGTTGGTCATGTCAATCTAGAGTTTAGTCCCTGAACATTTGTAAAGGAAACGTTTTAGAACTCTTTTGTTACCGCGTCATGATGGGTGAAACATATCGACCAGACAGTGAAAGGACCGATATGTCTCCACATGTTAATGAAGTATTGACAGTATCCGATACAAGGTGAGATAATATATGGTGGTCGATTTCCTTCAATTAACTCGCTGTCAATGTGATACGACTGACAGGACAATATATGTTAGAACAACTCTTGTTGACCGACATACAAATTCCCTTCATGGTCGCTTCATGTTGAAATTTGACATTCTGTTCTCTCGAAATAAAACGGTACTTAATCATTTTGTGTGGTGTTGATTCATTTTTTTTTCGTGGAATAAATTTGTTTTCTATTTCTTGGTGCCTAAGTTCATTTTCTCTTGAATAGAAATAAACATATCTTTCCAATTGCTACTAAATTATCCTTCGTGGATATATCATTACGGCAACTTCGTATGAAGTGTTAATAAATATAAGATAATTTAATTTTTTTTAATGATCGACTTCGTAATTGCCATAATAAGCAACATTACCTGGCAGTATTTTTGTTAACCTTCCCTTGTGCGTCATACAACTCCGTAGGTTCACTATCACGGATAGGGTAGGGCCGTTATGCAAAATAGTAGCATCAATTCCATTTTCGTTATGGGAAGGATGAATCGGGAGGGAAGCGATATCCGCCTTCCGGTGGTCTCGATGGAGGGCGCGGCGGAAGTTGTGACCCCACCCTTTGTTCAGTCCTCATCCTCAAGAAACGCCTCGCCTTGTCTCCCCACCCTCGAACTGCTTCCTCCAGGAATTCGCGAGTAGGAAACATATTGGCATCAATGAGTTGAATTGAAAATGCACAGTTACATAATTAATTCCACTATTTACGCACATTATATGATCCTGAAAAAACTCTTACGATCTCTCTTGGACGAAACACATTATATTTATTGTATTTTTATAAATAACAAAGTAGGTTAGGTGTTGACAGACTATACCATTTTATTATTTTATTATAAATATAAATAAATTTATTGTCAAAATAGCAATTTTTAAACTGCGTATGACTACGTGGAGGGCAATAAATTAATTTACTCAAGATAGTATACTATGCACGTTGCGACTCTATATTGGAACCTTCCTCTGGTGTAACAAAATATTACAATATTAACTTAGCAACATATATTAATATTTAATTGTTCTGTTGCTTTGATAGTATGTTATTATTTGTTACACCTCACGAAGTCTCCAATATAGATTTGAAACATTGTGTAGTATAAAGACACACCAAATATATTTTGTAACGTCCAAGGAAGGTCGAAAGTTATATTTTATTTTGTTGAATAATAAAATATATTTTTGGTTCCGTTTTCTCTATCTTTTACCAAGAGGGAGTGTGTATATAGTGGTAGTAAAAGTGATGGAGTGCTATAAACTGGTAAGAAATTTAGTATATATTTAATACAAATTGTTTCTCAACTAATAACTTACCTTTGCTGGGAACATTTAGTAGGTTTTGTTTAAGATGTGGGGGATGAGTGTAAACTCATAATTTCCTAAATTTTTGATCTAACTGCGGCTATTAACACTCTAGATCTCTGTTTTCCACCAAAAATTCTGAACCACTTGCTTCACTGTAATCTGTTCTAATTGCGCGGCCCTGACCTCAGTTGACGACCTTAGAGGGATATTTAGCTAACAATTCACAAAGAAGGAATCTGTCTTTCCGAGTTACCGTGTTTGCTGTACGAGAACTTATGGACTAGTTGAAACCTCAATGATGTTAAAAAAAAAACTTCTTCGTAATTACTTCATAATCGATTATTAGCACTATTGAGTCATGAAAAAGTGACTCCAATAAATATATCCTTTACATGGGTCACTATATTTACATGGGTACGTCTAAATGTGTTTAGTGATAGGTACATTTTCTTTTTCTAAATTATTCGATATTTATGTTTACCTTCATGTGAAAATATTTGTATATATTGTTTTTCTTTCATTGGAGCTCATAAGGAATAACGTAAAATTTCATGTTTTTCATCATGTCTAAAAACAAGCACGGTAATTCAAATCAACACATACTGAAGACGTATTGCGAATGTTGCTTTTGAATCATTGAAACGATACGCAATCCAAAACGTTACCTCATTCTGAATTTGTTTAAAAAAATTGTTAAAATCCGCCTCTTTGATTTCTGTTTCACTGAATAATATAAATCTTTATGTCTCCTCTTCAAATTTATTGAACTATGTGGTTGCGAACTTTCCAAGAATTTGATTCTTCTCTCTTTTTATGTTAATAAGACAATAATGCACAAATTAATTAAATGTTTAAAGCTAAAATGGATTTAGTGAATATTAATGCCTAATTGATTAACTTAAAATTTTGCGAAATTGTGTATGAGAGTTGTAGGTTAAGGGCGTTTTAAACAAATTTGTACTACAGAACTTCTGGAAGATACGCGGGACACCAACGAAGAATAACTGATGTACGTCTTAAGATATCGCGTTAACTCTGAGTTAGTGATTGCTGTTCTCTTGTTCAATTTCCGCAGCGACTTTGTTCTCCCGAAATGAAGCCTCTGTGGGAGACCGAGGGAGGAACCCGATCCTCCAACCACGCCCACGAGGCATGCCACTGTGCCACTGCCCATCGCCATAATTCACCTTCGCTACCCAACACTCCCTCGTGGACCCCCTTCGGCGGAGGAGCACCCACACTTGCACGTGTGAACGCAGCGGCGTGCGGCGTGTGTGAAGTAGCACGTGATGTCACCGCCACCCTTCGGTAAATCCTTCAGCGCGGCGCAGATCACAGCGGTGGTGGTCTTGGTGACTAAGACTGCGGTGATGGAGGAGACAGCCAGGTGATGGCAGTGGTGCGTTTGGTAGCAGCAACCGTACTTCATGGCGGTAGGGGATTCAGGATTTTTACTTTCCAATTATAGAGAATGAAAGAAAGTACTGTTACAGGTCGAAAAAAATCGAGATCTGTAAGGCTGGTGAGTGACTGGGAAATCCAGAAAAACTCTGGGAATAATCTGTCTGGAAAAATTGGGAAGAGGAAAGAATTTGCACACTGCTCAAGAAAAAATCTCTACGAATTGGTACGAGAGGGGTCTATAATCAAATTTTCGCAATGATGTACATTGACGTGTATGTATGTTTTGTTTTTGTTTAGAAATTTGTTTCCCCGATCACTCACAACAAAATCGATGTATCGATACCAAACTTGACAAATGATATTGATTACATTTGTAATAGAAGCCTATTTCTGGACAGCTCATTATATTTGGGCGGAGCAAATTGGGGTAAATTTTGGAAGATTTAATTACATTTTAAGACAATTTAGGGCCCATAAGATATATTTTACTTCCAAGTACTAATTAAAGTCCTTCATACCACACTTATTGTGTTTCACACAATTTTTTTTTGACTCGTGGGGTGGAGGTTGCTTAAGCCCGGTAGTATACCCCCTAAATCAACCACTTTTAACAATATTACTGTAGGAAAAATGACAGGAAAAGGAGAAATAATCAGAATTCCTAGAAATGAGAAATAGAATTAAATATTAACCTGAATAAACTATTAAAAGCGATCTGTTTCAAGATCGAAATTCTATTCCATCAAGAAAAAAAATGATGACAAAATAAAACTACAAGAGTCGTAGCAGGTACGATTGATACTAATGCTAATACAGTGTGGAACCTAATATCAAAGTCTTAACTTGGAATGCGATAAAAAAATAAATGAAAGGGTTATCGAAGCGTCCGACACTCCTTTTACCCTTTTAGCTTGCCTTTCTTTTATGTGATTCTGTTTCGGTACTCCATTCGTGAATAAATCGATTTTTGAAACGTTACAAAGAAGTAAAGATCAAGAAGTAACTAGCCTCCAGTGATCGACTCTCGAAACGTGGAGAACAAGAAGAATATTAAAGTTTGGCTTCGGGAGAAAGTAGAAGTAGTTCGTGGGTAGTAATGTCGTTGACGCTACTCGTACAAATCTTCCGTTACTATGGAAGGTTATACAGTGTAGGAAGTCAGGTAACATACTTGATTATGGTGAGGATGAGGAGAAGAGGACACGTGTCGAGCCAAGTAGGAGGTTGGGATCTGTTACTCTTCTTTTTTTCCTTTTTCAGGTGGGAGATTCATTTCGAAGGTCTCGAGAACTACCTCTCGTTCTTACTGGTTTTATAATTATGTGTCGGCATTCATATCATTGCTATCATTGTCATAGTACTCTCGTAATTACTAATATGTATCCGTCACACATATATTCTATAAAATGATATTCCTCGCACTCAAAATCATCACGTTTCTCGTCTGATGCCCTAACCCCGTGGGCTCATTTAAATTGTGTTCCATCACCTTCCTTTAAAAACTGAATCTTTATGACTGCGTTAATGTTATTCGATTTTCAGAAGCCTTTCATTTAGAAATGAATTTATTAAATTAAGTTCCTTGATGAAGCTGACTTATTTAATAGTTCCCTAATTTGAGTTATAATAATTTCTGGTACATTATCGTCATTCGATCTCGAAAACTATGTACTTATAACTCGTGTAAATTTTCTCTCAATTCACTCACACCTCTGTCGCTAGAGCTGTATTAACCCGCATCTGAGCTAATCCGAGCACGATCTGAGCTTATCGTGAATTTCAGCGTCATCGCATAGTAAATTGATTTTCCAACTTTTCTTCTAGTGGCCCCGTAGTCTAAGCGCACGAATAAACTTCCATTTATGGGCTTCAATAACATTTTAAACAGTATTTATGAGGTCATCAAATTGGCCGATGGGAATTCGAACCCACATCTTCAAATGTGGTTTGCTTCGACCTCATCGCTTAAGCAAGACTCTTTTTAAACCTGGTGCCTTATATTTCTCTATCGTTCTGATAAACCGGTTGTTGCTCAAAATATTTGAAAAAATTAATCGATTTTTAACTTTCATTTCTATCTAAAATTATTGAAATTATTGAAAAATATTTAATTTATAAATAATGAAAATTTTATAAATTATAAAAAGTATGAAAGTTATAATAATGATATATAATGAAGTANAAGTATGAAAGTTATAATAATGATATATAATGAAGTAATGAAAAACACTGTTCTCGATCATGAGTCATACATTTCAAAAAAAACCTACCATTTTAATATTCCATACTTGAAAAATATACAACCTTTATGGAATCAAAAAGAATTACATTTTTAAATATAGTAGATTGCATTAATGAATCATTTTAATTTCTCGAAGGCCGTTATGTGTTCCCACTTATTTTTTTCTTTTACGAAAACCGCTCTCCAACATTTCTTTCCTTTCGTCCTCACTCCTATCATCGAGACTCCGACCGCGCGCTGCAACGCCGATGTATCTCTCGTGAATGTGTTACGCTGGTGGCACCGTCGGAGGTGACTGACGGAGGCGCGTGCGCAGTTGCCCGTATTTGGCTCGGGTGGCCGCTGCCGCCGTCGCTTGCCTCTGGCCAGCTGTGATGGTGGTGGCGATGCAACAACCCACGACCTTCTGCCTACGCTACTCTACTCTCCTGTGCCCCACGCCGCGGCGGGAGGGCGTTCCTGTAGAGGAAACTTTGCTTGGATTTTTTCGCATCAGATTAAGAAGATGGTTGGAGTGTCACCATCGGTTGGAATACACTTCGCCTGGATCAAAGCCCTGGAACGAATTCGCTAATGATACGATGAAATCCATAAGTACTCTGTAGGATTTTTAGACAATAATTTCCAGTTATTTTTCATTGGATTTAATCTGGCTAAAAGCTGACTTTATTGAGTGGAAAATATCCGTATATTTTTGACTATTCTATAAATTCGATGGATCAAAGATGTTTAAGATCATGTTGAAGAAATATTGAAACCTTCCCCAATTTTGGATTATTAGCTTAATTTAAATATACGTTTCTCCCCTTCGTCACTTCTAAACGAGCATCAGAAGAAAGGGAATGAAATGAAACTTAATTTTAACTTTTAAAAAAATTATCATCAGTCCTAGTAAATCTGTATAATTATTTTGTTCTGCGAAACTATTTTCTAATTTCTTGCAACATGTTAAAGGAACATTTCCCCGATTTGATTTATTTGGTACAATATTGTTATGTATACATTTAGTTAAAAAATTACAAATGCAATTACATGTTGCATAATATTATATTTCTTGTATGATGCAACAACTCGATTAACCCATTAACGCCCAGCCATCTATTTATAGATCAGCCACAATGTTATAAATTTCTTACATCTAACTTCACTGTGAAAAATTTGCACTTATGTTCTAAGTATTTTGATGATTGATAGATGTGTAGAAATTAATACATATGTTTTATGTTTGATTATTGATCCTTTAAAAAATAAAATAATCAAGTCTTCGTCACGCTCTGTGCGCAGAGGTGTATGTTTACGTGAGCTGAGTTAGACAAACTTTTCATTTAAAGAATTTTAGGCTTCTGCGTATTGCAAAAACTGTTTCTCTTTGTTCCTTTGCAAGATAATTCAGCGAAATGGTACCAGAGATATCACTTTCCAAAAACTGCTGATCTATTTATAGATCGCTGGGCACTGGGCGCTTCAGGTATAGGGAACTTCATGAACATAGCCGCTCGCAGCTGACGTACGTAGAAAAGTCATAGGACGGTTGTTGTGTCCTTTATTCCGATATAGTGTGTGTGAACATTTTTCGTGTAAATATATACGGGAAGACGGAAGACCTCTTTGATTTGCATTCCTTTTGCATTGCAGTGAGGATCGATGAAGTTCCAGGTGATGCGTTAGATTACTCGACTGAAAATTATGTTCCAGGACCTCCACTAGTGCACTTGGTTCCTCAAAATGAAAAAGAACCATATGTTTATGTACTATAGTGACGTTCGATAAGTTACGTGCGCGCGGATTTACTTATTCATTTTTGACGTATTGTTTTTCAGACTATTAGGATAAAGACTAAATAAAACGAAATAAACAGATAGCGAACATATCTCTCATAAAAATCGGACCCAGTTTACACCACGAAACGGTAGAAAGATAAAATCTGGCACCCGAGACAGTCAAAATAAACTGAAAAAACTGAAGGGTTTTGACTCCATTGCAAGTAACGGAGGTGATTCTGTATTATGAGCACATTTGGAGAATATTTTGATACACTCTGTTTACTATGCGACTGCATCAAAGAATTGCTGAGATTGTACTTTCAATCCTGATGAACTTTGATTATTTGTNCATAGATTATTTCTCGGAATTCTTCACCTTTTTGCATCATTTCAGCGGTTATGGAATTTTCGAACAGAATTTCTCGGTCAACGAAAAGTTCGTCTCAATAGGCAAAAATAATTCATAAAAGGGAAGCTGATAAGATTCGCTTACAAGCCATGGTTTTCCTGTGGTACCAGATGATATTGCTAAAATTTTGATTTGAATTGTGAGTCAGAACATACATGTAAATGTGATGATAGCATGGAAGATATACGTATGTTCGTCGAAGTATGCAGCGCCCCTCCTTGACATCTCAAGGAAACGTGCATTTAGAAATGCACTACGATGGAATGAACCATTATGTAGGGAAAAGGAAGGGTCAAAGACGCTGCCAATTTCAAAACAGTCCGGGATGACTGTTCCTATCAAAATGAAATGTTACTATGTTAAAAATGTTTTTGACAAGATCACACTTAGTAGAAAGATATGTCGTTTTCAACAGAAAGAGGAATGAAGTTTTATAACAATACAGTGCATTTTTTATAATCAGTTTACTGTAAAACAAACAAGTTTTGTGTGTTGCGTGTTGCATACTCAATGCATCATGAACCTGCCCAGAGGTCTATTTATAGATCAGCTTATTATCGATAAACGAAATGTAAAAATGATTTTTTCTTTTCATTTTTATCATCCCGCAGCCTCCTATGACTAACTGTAGAGATATTAAGCGAATTAAGGGTTAAAATAATAAATGGGGCGTTAATGGGTTAATAAGATTATAATATGTGGCAACCTACGTACGACGGGGTCGGAGCCTTGGCTAAGTAACTAAGCACGTTAATATTCTAGAAAGTGAAAGACAAAATAATGGGACAATAGAGTAAACATGTAAACTCAAGCAGTGTGATGAGGGGCCGGGAAAAACCTACAAATAAAATTAAATTATTATATATTTATTTTGTCCCCCGCTTCCCATCGAATATGTGTTTATCCTGTAGCAATATTGTTCAAAATTTAAATTCAAATTTGATTCGCAATTATTGGGCATTATAAGTAACAAAACATAGAAGTTTCACTTTTCCAAAAACATAGTTTCTAAGTTTTTGATTGTTGCCCACTTTTTCTCGAATATCAAATATTATTGACCGAGCTGGTGGCGTATATGGAGATGGTGTAGGTTTATATTGTAGGAGATTTCACTCCTTTCTAAAAATCTTACAAAAGGATCCCATAACTTATCTGATTACGATTTTAACAGAAAATTATTTCTGATTTTTCTTTTTCTTTGTGTCAGACTTCTGTAGTCATGTGTTTTATGACTTCATAGGTTTGCGTATTTTAAAAAACAGAAAAAAGGCCAGAACAAAATTATTGGAATATTATCAGGGGAAAATGATATATTCAGAGAATATTGGAGAAATTTCGAATTCCCTACGCGGTTTCCTGTTCGTTTTATTGGCTGTCGTCGCAGACTCGCCTATTTCGCTGCATCGCTACCACGCGCCGCGCGTGTCGACTGACGTCACAGGTGTTTAGCTCTCTCCGCGCGTGGGTGGACTACACCGTGGCTGCGAATCCACTCCCCTCTTCTCCCACACACCTCCCACCAGCAACCTCTGCTCTGGTCCAGGCATGCGCCGTTGATTGTTTTGTTTGTTTCCTATTTGTTAATTGATCTTTCGCTCTTTTGTTTTTCTTGTCGCCATCGGAGAAGACTTCCTATTTGGGACAATAGTCTTAGCAATTATAAAATACTTAAGAACACATCTGTCGTGAACGAATTATTAGAAAATACACATTAAGAATTACTGAAACTTTATTTCCATGACTAGACATTTTTTCGAAATTAAAAAGGATGTCATTGGAATGCTTACTCCTTATATTTGCTTTGATAAGAAATATTACAAAATGATGAGTGGCGAAACCTTGTCATTTTCTAAAGAAAATCGTACTAAATTGATCAAAGAATTATTTGTGTTATGGTACTAACTAGTCGTTAATATATATTTTTTTAATTTCATGTCAGTAGTATTTAAAAGGATAATCTTCATAAAAGGTATCCGAATCATCAATTTAAAAAATAAAATTCCTAAAAACAATCTCACTAATATCTAAACTGTTAGTAATACGTTTTATTAAAAATACTGCTTTCATTCTGCGTTTGATCGCCTTAGAAATTTCCATCAATGAGCGGGAGACCATCCTATCATTTCGCGTACCGTTGTGTAAACTCTTCGTTCTGGCTTAGCATCTATGTGCTTCAAGGTTTCTGAGATGGCGACCTATTTCAAACCGCTCACATTCCAGTCACGGAGTTGGTCGCTCGAAATATCGCGAAGAATCATACCTCTTGATGATGCCTCCAGAATAAAAATATTACTTATGGTAGGTTTTCTCATTCTTGGATTTTTAATATATGAAAATAGAAAAAGAGAAAGATTCACAGAAACCTGTGCATGAAGTTCAAAACACATTTGAACTTTCGCTGCTTCGTATAATCTCAAATGTTTTATTAACCTACGAAACATAAAAATGAAAATATTCATTAAATCAGCGACTTTCTTTGGCTTATTTTAATTTAACGGGCAAAGAGGGCAATGTAAAAAAAGAGAAATGTGACGTGTATCAATACCATTGAAGATCGATTTTTTTGTAATTAAGGACAGTAATATGCCATAATTGACATGAACTATCAAGCTTCGAAAGGGAGGGGTTCATACAAAGCGATTTTTTATTTTGAATTAAATGACATCTCTTATGATTTTAGGTTTACGTTTCGATTTATTTGGAAGATATTTCGAGAAACATGATACCTTTATTTCTAGTATTCTGTACATTATCAATTTAGGATTATGCAAATCGCACGTTATAAGAGTTAATTATGTATAATCTTATATAATTTTTACATTCTATTGTAAAATTGGGACCCTCTGTAAATTGTTCTTTATAATTATTTTCATAATATGGAGTGATATAACAAAAAAAGTTTTAAGTTAAATATATTTTGTGTTATCACAAAAATATCTTTGACATAATATAATTACCATTACCCTTTTTATTTACTATTACTTATTTTTATAATTATTGACATGTGGTTTAGAATAAGTTCTTGAAAGCGTAATTTTCAAAATTTATTTTTATAGTTATAAGTTGTACATTTAAAGTAATGAAAGAGAAACCGCGAGCATTCCCTGTGAATCCCATTCCTATTTTAACTTCACTCAGTAACTTCCTTCTCCGAATTGTTACAAGGAGGATTTTGCGGTTGATGACGCCATAGATCGTAACTTGCTTATTACGTTTGCGAAATTTTCTAGATCATATTCGTTGTAGTTGTGATCTAGTCGAATGTTATTTTTACTTCATTTCCTTATGTAACCTTACGTTTTATGTAACCGCATGACCGATGTGTTTAGAAACATAATATTAAAACTCGTTTAAGTTGAAATTATTCATTATTATAAATTGATTTTTAAATTTAAATATCCGTTTGTATTAAAAACACCATATTTATACTATTATTGTTTCTGCCTCACACTGAATCTTTTGCAAGACTTGAAACTATCGGAATATATCGCCAATTCTGGAGAAAACGCCAGAAGTTTTTCTTAATGCCCCAATTACTGAAGATCTTTCCCTTTGGAGATGTTATGCTGAAGTGTACGAGGGTACAAATCACGTGGATATATTGTTTCTATTACTGTCGAGCCATTGAAAGTTATTGCAGCCATGAGCACCACTTGGTACGAACGTAATTTTCCCTACAGAGTGCATATGTCACGTGACCTACATTCGCCAGTCCGCGCCCGACGCTCAGCTGTTTCCAGCTCGCCCTCTCACTTTCAATCGCTGTCTCTCTCTTTCACTTATGTACTCGTCGGTTCTTCTCTTTCTATCTCTTCCTCTTCAGATACTTTCCTTCTCCGTAACTCCTCTTCGTTTCTTTCTTTCTTTTTAATTAAAAAAAAAATTGTTTGTGTGTCCGGGGCGTTACGGAGCATTCAATAATTTATTTTGCAAAGTTTTAAAGAGCTTCAGAATATTTCCTTCTATCGATTCGCAAGCGTTTTAACATTTCTTCACGTCGGAAACATGGCATTGATCCTCAGGCAATCGTTCCTCTTGCGTTACCAATTACGTCAGAGTTGTACCACAACCACTATCGCTAGGAATGTGCCCACAATCTAGAATACATTCTGGGAAACTGTATGTCTTTTGCTGTAATGTGCCGTAATGTCTCCCAAATTCCGATGATGTAAATTGTGTTCTTCACATTGAAGACAAGTATGTTATCTTGACGTTTATCATGTATTATTTTATCATGAAAATAATTGGCAGCGGTGGGATTCGAACCCACGCCCTTTCGGACTGGTGCCTAAAACCAGCGCCTTAGACCGCTCGGCCACGCTACCGTATTGGAGAATTGTCTATGCTTTGAAGTTCAGCGAGACTATTTCTATGATTCATAGAGTATATATGATATATTCTATTACTATAGTTTGTATATATAACCAATATTTATCGACCATTATATACAACTATCTATGTTTACAATACAAAAATTACATGTTATGTAACACTATACGTGCTTCCTGAATCATAGAAACCCCCGTTAGAAGGATGGTCCATTAATTACAGACGCAAAATTTGATATTCCGTCTTCCCCTTCTTAACGCTAGTGTTCAAACCCCCGTAGTAATCCTTCAAGAAACCCCTTGCACTTCAATAAATACAATTCGATTTAAAGCTGTGAGCTTATATCTCTTTTAATTTATTGTTCCCAGAATATTTAATTATATAAGTTACGATGAATGAAGTCATCCCCCTCCGCAACCCCTCGTAAAGCCATGATATATCCCCTCCTTCCCCTGTTTGTTTTGTATAACTTACGGGCGGTCTCATGTACGAATTTCGGATGATTCTGTGTGAAAATGTCTTCTTAACTGTAAATAATTTCGTATACTTTAGTTAAGTTGGTAATTATTAATAATTTTACATAATTGTTAGTAAATTTATCGTTTGGACTGCCACATTTTTATCACTTTTTATGTATTTTTGTTGTGGATTTTCATTGATAATTTTATTAATTACTTAAAAAAGAAGGATATTGAAAAAATAGGTTCCAATTTCTTTTTACGATTTATGTAATAACGAAGCAGGAAATGTTAAAGGGTATATCGAGTCACTGTCAAGAGTTGAATGGACTGCGCGACGGGAATGTGGATCGTGGCCGGATGATGTAACTGATTACAACGAAGTTTAGAATGATGTTCAATTTGACTGTCCTTCTATTTAATGACCTTAGTAATGTATTATTGTATAATTTATTGGCGTTAATACCTGCTCATTTTATTAATATCCCTATGGAGCATAACAGCATTTTCCCGAACTGCACAAAAAAATGTTTAGATATGTGAGGGTTCTAATTACCCAGAAGTTGGCGAGCCCTAAAGACCCAATTTTTAAAAAAATATCCATTTTCAATTATGAATTGCAAAAAGAAAAAAAAATGGTTTAAGCACTTAAACCCTGTAATCTGTCGAAAACACCGAGGATATAAAATTAACTGTTTCAATAATTTTATGCGAAGTTTACAGAACATTGTTCAAGTACAATTTTCCTGTAATTGACATTTATGTGCGAATGATATATTCGTGGTTTTATGAGTCATCTGGAAATATTTTCAGCGATATGTATTCGTTCGGCATTTTTTATGGGGAGACTGCAGAAGGCAGATTTCATCGGTACGCAGATGTGTGGTGATGTAGTTAAAGTGTTACCTTGAAAAGGTAGCGCGCGAAGATCAAACAGGTACTCTTAACGAACGCCAAATCATTGTTGACTTTCTGCCAACTTCATAAGAAGAAACATTTTAAGAGAGTTGATTCTTTGTTCGCGCAGTTTGTGTTTGTATGTGTTCGATGGAGTGCATACCATTCCATGTTTACCTTCAAGAACGATTAACATTCTAAGACTTTCTTGTTAGGGTACTTTTTTTTTTGTGAATTTAATGCGCCATTACATTTTCTTAAACTCCTTGAGAGTTCAAAGACCATGGGAAAGTTCCCTTTCAGAGGTTTATGAAACGTCTATTTTAAAATCGAGTGAAGCTACTAAATGAGAAGAAAATGATAAAATGTTGTTTTATCCAAGATAAACATACAGTGCCGTGATCTGACTTCAACTTGAGACTTTAGAAATGAAACTGGATACGTAGGGAAGGAATTGGGGAAATGTGTTTTAAATAAATCATTTTTGCCGAAAACAGAATATTTTCATTTTACAAAAAATAATGTATTTGTCAAAATATTCCTCCAAGAAAAATATATTTTACAGCTGTGGCAATAACGTAAACGAAACAGGAAAAAAGTGTGAATTATGAACTAGTCTGTTTTTACTTCATGGAACAACTGCGGTAACGTTTACCTCGTATATGGTTCTAGTAATTGCACATTAACTGGAAGGAAA
This sequence comes from Laupala kohalensis, assembly GCA_002313205.1. NCBI lineage: Eukaryota > Metazoa > Arthropoda > Insecta > Orthoptera > Trigonidiidae > Laupala > Laupala kohalensis. Next base: position 166,660 of record NNCF01129100.1, on the reverse strand, counting down.
GTGTACGCGGTATTGAGGAATAAGGGAACACATTAGAGGAGTTTTAAAAGAATCCTTATACAATTAACGTCCATTATATAATCAAATTAAATAAATAATGTAAGACTTACGAGGAGCCGTGGCTGGGGGGTCAGTGACCGGGAAAAACCCATGAGTAAATGGGTTATTCCAGGATGTCCTAACCCCCCCCCCGGTTACCGTCCACGGCTTTTACTTACCTGTTCTTAAATAGCACCCCGTCCAAACTTTCGGCACATTTGCCCCTTTGATACTAGGCATTGTCAGGTACGTTCAACTCACTTATTAATTTTATATCTTCATTTAGTTGCAGTTTTATCTCTTATTCACAGATTTGTTCTACAATAATTTGCTGCTGTTTCCAACACACTTAAAATTTTATTATATTTGAATTAATTTCATAATTTTAACACATTTCAAATGTTTATAAACTTAACAAAAATTCCTGTACATCCTTACATATTGTTTATATTTTTGTCTTTCGTTTTATATTAGACTGAAGATGGCAGCTAAGCTGGTGAAAGTACTATCTGAATAAATATTTTACTTGTAGACACATCTTTCTCTTATTCTTAAGAAATCTTCTTTAGTTAATGATTTGTGTGAGTGTATAAGTTTCACTCTGTAGTCCTTCTTTAATTCAGTCTGGCATTACTTCCACTTACTTGTGCCATGCTCCTTCCTTTCTCTTTCCTGACCTCCCTTGTTCACCTCTTGTTCTTTTTTATTCCCACACCATTAGGGCTAGGGTATCCTTCATTTTCCTACCTCGCCCCAGGGGACTAACATCTACTAAGTACGTGTTTGGCGAACACGAGGCCCCAAGCTGAGTCTGGCATTACTTCCACTTACTTGTGCGAGGCTCCTTCCTTTCTCTTTTCTGACCTACCTTGGTCACCTCTTCTTCGTTTCGATCCCGACGCTATCAAGGCTAGGGTATCTTTCCTTTTTCTCATTTTTGTCCTATCCCTCATTTTTTGTCCCCTCTTATTCTTTGTCCCCCCCTCATGTTATGTGCCCCCCTAATTTTTTGCCCCCCCCCCATTTTTGTTTTGATGTATGTTGTGAGATATGTTTTGGTGTGTTGTAGATCAGGAGGGTTTTTAGTGGGTAGGGTTGAATCATTCGACGAGTCCCACACACGGGGAGAGTCAAGTTGGCTCTCCCTAGTGCGTAATTGCATTTTCCCTACCTGTACAAGTTTTTCGGGCTCCAATGACCTTTGATGTCGACATGAGCCGTAAAGCCCCACAAAAAAAATTTAATTGTTTATTTTTGTTTGACCAATGTATGTTTTTTCCACGTATATGGAGTGCATGATCGACTCGTATATATCAAAACCACTTGCTAAAGTGTGAATTCGATGACATTTTAATTATAAATGATTTCAGGTGGTTCTTGTACGAATGGGTTACATTTGAATGTTTCCCATTCAAATGAATCACGCTTATTTTCCCATGGAAATCGAAGGCACGTGCCCCATATCGACGAATTTGGGAGAAAAGACTGGATAGGGAGGGGAGGTTTGCTGGTGCTGATGTTGTCTTATTCTCCATATCACACCCCTTCCTATCCCACCGTAACCGATTGTTAAACGACCCACACGGAAAATATTTATGTACTTTGAACGTGTAGCAAAAATTCTGCGAAATTATAAAAAATAAGATGTTTCGATGAATAGACATAGGAAATTATGCTACACCTTTGAAGAGAAAAGTATGAAATATAAACGTACAAAAAAGCGAAACTCTCAGTTCATGAATATATAAATTATTCCAAACAATGTAATTTCATGTGTTTGATGACTTCAGACCGTATCTACTTTCCAATTATAAAAGTATAAGTAAATAATTAAATGTGTCGTGAAAAAAGATTGAGTTTTTTTCCAGATATTTGTTAATTGGCTCTATTTTTTATTAATAGTAATACTTTATTAGTAATAGAAACAGTAATACATGTGACAGTAGTTAATCGTGCTGCTTTGATAGTCCAAATTGCACTCCCTTCTCTTTTGGNTCCCATCTCTTTTAAACACACACGCTCGTATGTTCCCAGATATAAGCACCAACTCAACTTGTGACTAACCCTCCCGTCAGATCCGTGTTTACGCCCTCGTTCAAAGCTGACGCGTCTCGAGAATTCCGCGTCACCGTTTCATAGGAATTCCTGCCGTTTCGCCTTTTTTGTGAAGTTTGAGGGAGTATGAGGGTTTTACTACACCATAAAAGTGCTCATGTACGGTAATTCCTAACGATACCATTTTTACGTTATGAATTTATTACATTTCTAAGATCTCAGTAATTGGTTTCATTTGTACGTGATCGTTCTATGTGAATTATTCAAATTATCGTTAGGACAACAAATGTTTCATGATCTCATATCATCACAAAATTATCTTGGAAATTCTCTCTCTTGCAAATTAATTATTAATTATCTAGTTTCAAAGTACTACGTCAGGAAGGTCCAAAACCAGTAGTCTCTCTAAAAATTTCTTGGTATTAACCTTAAGAGTAAATATCTTTAAAAAATTTAAGTTGTTCAGTTGTTTATTTGGTGGTAAAATAGCGATATTTTATTCAAGATAATTCTTTCATCACGATTTTATTACATTTTGCTAAAATATTCAGATAGCAGTTTTTTTTTACTGAAAGTCACTAAAATAGTTTTTGTTCTCTTTACTTCACTTTCCTTAAGAGGAGTGTCGTCTAGGAGTACATGTTAAACACAACAAAACGATAAGAGCAGAGTGCGAAATCTTCAATTGTGATAATTACGTTAATAATAATAATAATAATATTTACTTAATTGCAAATGGGCAGGTCTTACCGGATGGCAGAATAAAAGAAAAATTAAATATCTAAAATTACATATTACAGTGAACTGTAATAAAAAATTGTTGAATAAATGATTGAACAAATATTAAATATAAAAACATGTGACGCTGAAACAATAAAAAAATCTAATTACTTATTCCACATTTTACAAAGCGTTATAGGATGACGTTATTAAAGTTCATTCTGTATAAAGTGCACCATAAGCTGTTAACAATTTCTGGTATGAAATAAGGACTTTTCATTTCTTGTTGAATAATTGAAGTTTACAAAATTCCTTTCCTTGTTCATCCGAGCGCTTATTTATTTATTTATTGACATTTCATTGAGTAGAAAACAAAAATTATATTTTCCAAACAGCTTTTGTTTTATTCTGAAATAGGCATTTTTTTGTTAGAAGAAATGTACCGTATTAATTATGGCAAGAAAAATTTAACTTCTTCTAGAGATTACCTTTTAAACTGCATATTCCCTTTTTTAGAGTAAGAACATGCGCTAAAAATATCAACTGCCACCTGACACGAACAGTTAACCACGTGCGCTCCTAGCGCCATTGCCTCAATCAGCCACGATGGCTGACGCATGCGCATATGGCATGGCCGTGTGTGGGCCTAGCCGCGCCCTCTGTGAGACGAGTGGGTGATGCATAAGGCATAGACACAAGGTGCGAGCTTTCAGGTGACGTACATCGCGCTTACGCACACGTCCCCCTCTCACCATCTCGCCGCCGATTTACATTCGCAGACTATGTCCTGAGTTCTGTGAGAAATCGCGAAAACGGGTAACAGAATATTAACTATACACGTAAAAATTCATTGTTCATTGCAGAATTTTTTTATCGTCTCTATTATTATTATTATTATTATTATTATTGTTGTAAAAAAATGTAGTTACAAATTGTGTGCGATCACCTGGGGGCTAAACTAATTTACTCTCCGGAAGTAAACATGCAAGGAACTATCTCATCAATTCCGATCAAGGGTCCGAGAGCAGTGGCGGTATTTCGTATTGAAAATAAGGCAATAAGAAGAAGGTGTTGAACAGATAATACCGTTATCAATTTATTATTTCAAAAATAAATTCTGTCTTAAAAGCACTCAAAATTCGAGATGAAAAGAACTGTATGAATGACACTCGCGCGCCTTGGCGGGCCTATATATGAATCCGCGTCTACCCGAAGAAAAACGGGGAAAAAACTGGGTCGGGGTGGGAAAATGAAAAATTTTAATATAAATTTTGTAGAAGTCAATTAATATTGTAAAACAAGTATTATATCCGATATATTTTCATACCTAGTATTATATCTTTTTTACCGTTCTGTTCCTCATTTAATGGATGTACGAATTAGAAATTTCGTACTCCCATTAAGGAGGCTTAGACACAGAAAAATAATATTCGTTGGTGTCAGTTGAATTTGGAATTGAAAATATTGTTTAATCTCTGCCATTCATAATTACTTATATTTGTATTTAGTATATATAGACAGGACAGACCAATCGAGCAGTCAGGGTCAGATTCAATTAGACCTCCATTGTCCATGACCTAGACTAAGTCATGTCCAGAGGCCACTGATTTTTCATTCAAATGTTATGTTTTGTTTTCTATCGTATATGCGTAAATCATGCAATTCCGACGATCAATTTATCTCGTCGTACTATTATTACTTATAATAAAAATCTAGGGAGCTTTGTATTTTTATGAATCATAATGCAAAATGATTTGTAACCCTTCGCTCTCGTAACGCCAGACTTAATCCACGTTGCTAAATGCGTAACACTGCAAGTACATCCGCATTTGTGGATACTGATAAAATATTGATAAATTACAAACTATGATAAAATATAATATACTAGTTCTTCGATCTCAAAATTTTTGTAATATATTAATGGTTTCATGATCTTTCCTATTCTCTAAAAATAAATTTCGAGGTGTATTTCTTTGGAAAATATATTTACCTAATTTTATCTAACTATCACTCTTAAACCTTTCATAAGATAAAGGGTTTATTTGACTCTTCAGTGTTCACTATTTGTTTTCCTACATGTAACGTAAACGCAATATTTAATATTTGTAATAAGACAGGACTACGAGAAATCATTTACCCTTAATTCCTGCATATCGCTTTCTTTCCACTAATTTACTCACTATTCAGCTGATATTAACATGTTTTATTGAATTGTTAAAAAAATTTCAATTGAGTGTGAATGCGAGCATTGGAAAAATGTTCAGTGACGATCATACGTTTTCGATCATACACCCATTACAATAAAGTATAGAATCCCTGAGAATTCTCAAACTACGAGTCTCGTTAGTATCATGTGCATCTCGTCATGTACTTATTTCACAAACTGTGTAGATTTATTCTCCTTAATATGTTTAAATGAACATGTGAATGATAAATTCGTAATTATGAATGCTTCTTTTGTCATGTGATGGCAATTAGTGCATCGCAAAAAGTTGTCAGAAGTGGGATTCGAACCCACGCCCTCAGAGAGGACCAGAATGCTCAGACCTAGTTTACTAGGCAAGGTTTTCCTTGAGTCTGGCGCCTTAGACCGCTCGGCCATCCTGACATGTGTAACATTTATATAAAGGAAGTTATTGGCTGACTGCATTAAAAGCACCCACAGTCTAATCCTCAATTTTATTTGAGGAAATGTTATCGACTCGACTTGACGCCACGAATTTTCGTATACAGTTGGAACAAGTGAAAGAGATAACGCTTTGGTGTACGAACACGGGATAATATACAGTAATTCATATTCTTTAACTACATTTCACCTTCTTCGCGATTCCTATTACCTTTTTTGGCAATAAAATATCTCTTAAATAATAAACTATTTTTTATTTCTTTGAGGCGGAATATTAAATAAATATTTTGCTTCGTTAAAAATTGTAAAACGAAATTACGAGTAATAACTTTTAAACGGTTAACACAAGTTTTATTAAGTTATCAATAGCCGAGTATGTAACTTGGACAACTCCCGTTACTCTATTCTGTCTTACAGGTGTCTAAAATTTTGCATATAATAATGACTGCCCTTCGTTATCTCTACAACGCCTCTCATGTTATCACGTGCATGTTATGAATGTGAATATGAATTGAAATATATTGATGGCGGAATATCCTTACTATTATTATAAATGTGAAAGTGCGCTTATTTCTTAGCGAATTCACATCGACTTCATTATTGTGCTAACTGATGAAATTGTGAAGAAAGGTAGCTTGAAACCTAACTAAGGTAACTGTACGTTGTCAAAATTTGTATATTTCGTGGGCTATATGTATTTTTATATTGTTATACGAGGGACAAAAGGACACTGAGCATATGAATACTGATCATGTTCTGTGTTGTTTTTTCTACATGTTTATAAAACTCTTAGCTCGATACCATGGAATCAAACATAACCTAACTCTGTGGTTTAGTACTGTAAATAATAAGTGTCATCAATCAAATAACATATTTCGCTGACGGTTTATTAGATGTATTGATGATAGTTTTTGAAATTCATTTTGCAGTAATCACAATGGAAAATCTGAAATATTACCAAATAGCAATCTTACTCGTATACCTAGGTATTATGGTGAGTCTGAGTAGTGAACTCGATATAGTACGCATAATTATATTGATAAATAAGAATTTAATATCTTCAGAAAATTGCAAAGTGCACGCGAATTCCGCGGATATTTCGCTAGTCATGAAATAAACTATCCCGCAGCAGGGTGGCAAGCGACGTGAAAAGCTGGGAAAAGTCAGGAAATTTGCTCTGAGAAAAAAGTTAACAACGATAACAATGAACGTCATATAAAAAATGCACCACAAATTCTTTAAAAAACGGTTTACTTTTCTTGAGTTAGATTTAAGGTGGCTTCCAACCCAGATATCCCAATGAAATAAATAATTAAAAACTTACGAAATTTTATGGACGAATAATATTTTTATTTTTTATGAAGAGCTCAAAAGGTCGTAAGTTTTTAATTATTTATTTAATTAGATTACAGAGTGGACGTTCATAGTAGTAGAAACAACCCAACAACCCTCCGGTGAGTTCTTTCATTGAATTGCGGAAGCTCTGCCTCACTGACAGCGATAATAACCGGGTAACCGGTTGTTTCTTCCCTTGGTCTTGATGGGACGTGATTAGAGGTTTACCCGACAGTTCCATCAAACAATCCTTTTGCAACGAAACTATCGCAACAGTCTTTCGTTGTAGCGAATGTGTCATTATTTGTATTTTAACGATGTAACGAATTGTAATGAAAATGAGTTTTTCTCTTTCAACCGTTATGAACCAAAGTTTGTCTTTAATGTATTTTGATTATCACGGTGGCAGATAGAAAACTACACACATTATACATTAATACGAGGTTAAAAAACAAATCAATATCTATAAAAATATCCATGAAATACACACACAAACGGAACAAAATGCTTAGAAAATTACTACAGATGGTTACAATGAGAAAGAAATTAGATTTAAGAAATTAATTATCTACATGAGGCTCATATGTGTGTATATTCACATACATACACAAACACATTTTCGCTTACAAACAGTTACAGAAACACACTCATACTTACTTACACGCTGAATATACACACACATGTCATTACTCCTCCTATACCCTTAACGTAAATGTAATTGCTATAACAAATAAAAGAAATTAATAACTATAAAAAATAAAACCATAACAGGGTTGCTGAGAACAATCATATACACTTCACTACACATCACTACACTTCATTATTACTATTCACTCTGAGAATTTCTATATCCTTAATACTCCAATCACCTCACTACACTTCCCTGCACTTCACATATGATCCTATTTCGACGAAGAAAGAAGACGGTTGCGGAAACATTTTACTCTTTTTGGTAAGTTCGAAAGTGTTGCTGCAGGTAAGTTATTCCAGTCTACAATGATTCTATTCACAAAGGAGTATTTACCAATATCCGTTTTCTGTTTCCTACATTTTATTTTACGCTTGTGGTCGCCGCGAATAATGTAATTCGGTTTGTGTAGCCTAGCGTTCACTGATTTCCACGCAGACTCTCCCATGTAGCCTTTAAAGAGAGCACAAAGACACGCTTACTTTCTTCGGTTGGAAAGTGTACCCCACTCTAAATTAATATTACGTGTGTATACATTTCGTCCGTGTACCCTACACGTGGAGATGATATGTGGAAAGAAATGGTGTACAATTGGGGAAGGCGAACGGGTGGTGTAGTGGTTAACACTCCTGCGATCAAAGCAGAAGTCCTGGGTTCGATTCCCGACTCATTGCCATTTTCACGTGACCGAAAGTATGACGACCACGTGTAGGGTACACGGAAGAAATATGTACATAACGAACCTCAACACGTCGGATCGTGTGAAACCGGTAATAAAGTGCCCACAGCATTGTGTGTCGCCTTTGTTCACTGTATGGAGATGTGTCTCAAGTCCTCCGGGGTTTAGGTATAATATTACGTGTGTTGTCCGTAATAAATTTTGCAGCCTCTCTTTGTATCCGATCTAATTCATTGATCTGACCCTCCCTATACGAATCCCAGCAAGCGGCTCCGTACTCCAGTATAGGTCGAACTAATGAATTGTATGTCAAGCTTTTAGATTTCGAGTTCCCTTTTCTAAGTACGCGTCTTACGAAGTTCAGCGCTCTCCAAGCTTTCTGCGTTGTGTATTTAACATGTTACGTCCAATTTAATTCACGAGAAATTATAACACCTAATTATTTACAGTATAAAACTTCAGAAATAATCTGATGATTTAATGAATAGTTCAGAGCAGGTTTTATTTTTGATCTTGAAAAACATACAAATTTACTTTTTAGAGGGTTTATTTTCATTTTATTCGTCTCAGCCCATTTCCACAATTCGTTTAGATTGCTCTGTAACATATTTCGGTCTCTGTCTTCCTTGATATTCTGATATATAATACAGTCATCTACAAATAAACGCAATATCGAATGTCGCGTAATTTTTATTTCATTTTCATACCAAATCTTACCTTAGGCAAGTGGGGGGGTTAACCGGGGAGTAACCTGTTGCAAATAATGGTTTTACAACAAATTTTATAAATATTATCTTTGAAATATAATAGATAATCAACAATTAACAATATTAAATGGTAACAACATTTATTAATTGTTTAAAGTGGCAAATAATGCCTTTATCTGTTGAGAGTTCAGGTATAATGGGGAGGGGGGCTATTGTCCCCTTAGCCCCCCACTGCTTGACGCCGTACTTCTGAATACTCAATCACATTTCATTATTATTATTTTAGCAGATTACGAAAACAATTTACGGAAGTATTAACAAGTTTCAATAGTTCATGTAAGTGTTCGCGCCGTTGCAACGAAGCGACAGCGAGACGGTTGCAAGTACAGCTGTTTAGTGAGACCTCCGAGGCAATACCAGTTGAAACAACTCATCTCTAGGCGTGATTGAACATACCGTTGTGATACTTTTGAAGGCTGTTTGAGCAGTCTGCAGTCTTCACTCGTCTGCAGCGACTTGATCTGAGTTTCGATCTTTTTTTTAAGGTAATAATAATTTCTAGTCTCTATACGCAGTCTGCATATAGAGTATGCAGTCTGCAGTACCAGAAAGTCTAGGAGAGAGTACAAGAAATATAGATTATTTATTCCTGAGCTCGCGTGGCCGACAAGAGGTTGAGCATGTCTTCACTTTTTCTGTCATGAATATCACCTTACAATCTTCACCGTATCTTCGTATGCACCCCAGTACTTAATAAATCATTTAAAGTGATACTTCTAACTCGTTGTTTAATTTTTTTTTTACTGAATCAAATATTATAATGTCGACTTCATCGAGTGTATATAAAAAGTGGTCATTCACGATATAACCTCAATCCCTCAAATAACTTTGGGAAAGACACAAAATTCCCAACACCTCTTCTTCTCAAATTCCTTTACCCAAGGCAAATTCCTCCTTATATGGTTTGGCGGAAGAGAGAGGTGATGGCATTAAACTCATCAGATTTATGTAATCTATTCAAATATAAAGAACATATTTTAATTTGTAAACCTAAAACCTTCGACACTCGCTAACATACAAACACCTATGGTTGCAGTAAACATTGAAGAAGAATTATAATATACGTTGCTACAAAAATATTTCATTGATTATAAAAAAAAGTATTTTGATTAGCGTTGATCATCGAACACTTTGCTAATTGTCGTCTTTTTCCTGGTTTGCGTATTACTAATGAACATGATTTATTATTCACCAGCTTCTTTCCATATTCTTTGTTTAGTTTATCAGGGTTGTTTGATTTACAATTTTTTGACAAATTTTTTATAGCTATCAATGAAAATTCAAGAACGAACTAATAAAACTCAAAATCTGAAACGCGTGAAGTCCAGGGACACAGGAGTCTTAAGCCTTGTTTACACGGGGATAGTGAGTAGCGAATAGAGTACTTTCCCNCCAGCGCTGTCCAACTTATCTCAACCCGGGAGCCATTTTCTCTGCACTTTCGATCGTTCGGATCGGTGCGGGATCGTGGTTTGGCAAAATGTTCCCCGACGAATAAAACTAATGGGTCTTATTTATTTATTTATTTATTTTTGTAACGGGAGATTTGTATTCTCATCAACTTATGTTATTTAAAGCAGGAAAATTCAACTGTATATTTTTATATTAAGTATTATAATAATATGTTTCTGACAGCGTAGATTCGTAACCCGAAGTTGTGCCCCAAACATTTGATGAAAATTTTTATGTGAATGTACTATAGTACATTTTATAGTCGTAAAAATTGTTTCGCGGGTCGCATACGTCGTCCGCCAATTGAACAGCGTTGCATTATCAACCAATAGACATCATGGTATTAGAAGTCGTCTCCTAGTATGTATGTATTTCCTTACTCTTTTTCCCTAGTCTGTTAGGGGTCGGAGATGAAGGATGGTATGTTGCCTCTCACTTTAATGTGGCAGGGGAAATACCAGGGTGGCAGATGCCCTTTCTGTTGCACCTACCCGAGGGGTAAATGATGATGACTTAATGTCAATTCAGTAGGGTATTTTCCCCCAGCGGACTTACATCTAGTAAGTACGTGTTTGGCAAACACGGGGCCCCGAGCTGAGTCTGGCATTACTTCCACTTACTTGTGCGAGGCTCCTTCCTTTCTCTTTCCTGACCTTCCTTGGTCACCTCTTGTTCTTTTCGATCCTGACGCTACTCGGTTGCGAAGGCTAGTGTATCTTTCATTTTCCTTTCTTTTATTTAATGTTTGTGTAATATGTAATGTTTTGAGATATGTTTTGATATATTGTAATTCAGGAGGGTTTTTAGTGGGTATGGTTGAGTCATTCAGCGAGTCCCACACGCGGGGAGAGTCAAGTTGGCTCTCCCTAGTGCGTAACTGCCTTTTCCCTACCTGTACGAGTTTTTAGGGCTCTAATGACCTTTGATGTCGACATGAGCCGTAAAGCTCCACAAAAGAAGAAGAAAAAATAATAGGGCATTTTATTTACAATATTTACATTTTAAATTACATGTGGCGGGGCTTCAGCCCCTTTGCCTTCTTAAGGCCTTTAATGCCGTGGGCTGTGCGTTAAATGCCCTAGTATTCACTCTCAATGAGTTGTCCAGTTGCGTCTACATTTTTCACAGAAAGATTGATATTCTTATTTCCTGCTGCCGTAATATTAAATTTAGTGATGCATGGGTAGAAAATTAATTATTATATTATAAACTTTTGGCATACTTTAATAATGTCTTAAATCTGAAATAGGTGCAACTGACTAATTCATTGAGCACCGTTGGGAACCACGAAAAACCAACGTTCAGGACACAAAGACTGTACATGGAAAAAATATTTACGAGATACAATATCTACAAAAGTATTTACATAAAACAAGAGTCTATAAGAATTATTACAAAATTAGTATTTACAAAAAGAGTCTATAAGAAAAAGTATTTACAAGTTAGTATTTCTTCACCCGTACGTCGGAAGAAGTTTCGTAACCTGTAACATAGAAAGCAAAAACGCCGGCAGAACCACGTTGAATTTTACCCAACAATGAGTGAATGTCGTGAAACGGGAGTGCCCCGAGGCAATCTGCCGCTTCGTTTACCACCGCGAATTGTACTTGGGTCGGACAGGGTGTGAACCAGCGTAATCAGAGGTAGAAGGCGAGTACGCTAGGCACTACTCCACGGGTCACCATGTCGCCTCTAGTATCATGAATAAAGAGCATGAGCCTTTAACACAGTAGAGTGAGGCATCGATTGACGAGGTCTCAACGGCAAATTGAAGCATCATACACTATACCAAATGAGAACTAGCGCGTGTTGTTTATGTCCCCAAAATGCGAAATTTGTCGAGGAAGAGGTGAATTACGCTTGTTGTGTTGTAGCATTTTCAGAAATTGGAAGAGTGTATTTTTACATACTTGTCACACGTTTCTGTCGTATTAATTTATTTTAATTCCACAGTCAATCTTATTTGGAGTACAACGTCACTAATCCTTATGTTTCTTCTTACGTCCATTTCATAGTAAACAGAATAGGCATGACCCAAACAACAAAGAATTCTATGATTCGTACTCTACTCTACTGACGAGCAGACAGTTAACATGTTTACATCGGTAGAGTTCATAAGTGAGTAAGAATTTTGGCGAGGATGAGAGTAGTAGAGTAGCTACTTTCCAACGTGTCGCTATCGCCTACTATCCACTGTTCTTGGTACTCTACTGTGCTGAGTGACAGTAACTCGACTCAACCAAGTACTCGCCTCATTACTCGAACCGTGTGAACCAGGCTTTAAAAAAGATTCGTATGAACTTTCCCTTGTATTTCCAACGTTTTCCATACCGTCTCTCCTGCACAGCCACTCCCTTCGCCATGTCCATTCCCATTCAAGTGTTCCAGCGCCCCTGTTAGCAAAGGGATGTACCTTCCTATGTCTGTTTCCTGATCCATCGCTTTTCCGCTTTGTCTGACAGCGGCGGCTCCAGGAAAAAAAATGTAATTATGGGCTATTCCAAAGTGTTATTTGATTACGCGTATCTGACACACTAGTTATACAAATTAGTGAAATCTGCTAATACATTGAAAGAAGAAAGAAAAGAATATAAATGTGGTTGAATTTAAAGTTCATTGCATACTGGTAAAAGAAAAAAAAGCGTTGTACAAAAATTTCTGTCTATCTGCTGTCAGAATAGGAAATAGTATTTTGAGTGTCTCTCACTCCAGAATGAACTAACAGAGTAATATAAGCACATAATATTATTTGGTGTGATCTCTCGATTATTGTTTAAAGTCGTTTTTCAATCTTCCATAAAAATAGCTTAAAATAATAATGAATATAAATTTTTAGAATAAGTCCTTTCATGAACAGGAAAATTAGATATCTAAGTCTGAACCCTTCAAGAAAGAAGGGAGGGGCCATAGCCCTTGGTCCATAGCTTCTTGGAGCCGCCACTGCTGACTGGCCGCTGCCGGCCGGCGCAGCGTAATCCACTATCACTCAAGGCACTCGTGGCGTGCTCCAAGTATCATGGCGTCGCGGGCCATCCACTTCCTGTGATAGTTCAGTATCGACGCCCGTCCAAAGCGAGACTTGTGACGCGGTTGCACTCAAGGACAGCTTCACATTCACGCCTTTGAACTCGCTCCACGGTCACTTATCTTCCACGCGGCACCCTTTACAAGCTTCTTCACATTTTGACGTACCCTCTTATCAAATAGTTGACGCATATCACCTCTGGAGTGACGTAGTACATTTCCCGTTGCACTTGTTATCTGTAATTGAGAGGAAATTGGCGGAGTGATAATGCTGTACGTTCACCCGAGAATACAATTAAATACTTATTTGTGATACAACACAGTTATGGCTGTATAATTATGTGTTACTTCTCAAATCAGTATGTCCAACTCTGTCAATGTTTACCAANATGTGTTACTTCTCAAATCAGTATGTCCAACTCTGTCAATGTTTACCAACGACTTCAAATTGATAGAACCTGTAGAAAAGAAAGGGAAAACATTGTGATATGCCAACCACATATTCACTTATATTTATTCTTTACAAAGAATTTAGAAAGTATTTTCTTTCACTTCATTTTGCTTTCAACTTTGAAAACTCAGTTCATCCTCTGAACTGCATCTTATTAGTAAGAGCACATGTATCATCCTGTTCATCCTATTCATCAGTGGTACTCTACCGTCTGTTAATAGAGGTATATTGGAGGAAATCGTACTTTTGCTCAAGCTAACTTCATTGGTGTTCACTCATAGATTAAAAACCATCAAAACCAATAACTCTTGTTAGCTTTTTTATAAGAGATTTGGTTTCTCTTTTAAGACTTGTTCTTAAGACATATTCTAGAAAATTAATATAACTTTATTCAGAGTGGCTACTTTGTAGAAAGTGGATTACTAACTAGTTTGCGGGGAAAGGAATATGACCAAGGGTTTGTGTTCGATTCTCGAGAGGAGGTACAACGCATGCGAGAGAAATTCAACTTTTATTCTTGTCATCAAACATATGGCAACTGAAATGTTGGCGTGTGACCATAACCGGTTCAAGTACGGATAGGTTAAGAAAGAGCAAAGTTTTAGAGAGAAGTAGTTCCTCAAGTTTCAGTTAATAAGGTACCTCCAAGACTGTATGCGAAATCGCTAAAAAAAACTTACCAAAAGTAAACTCATAGTTTCCTTTACTCGCCTGAGCAATTTTCAGGTAGGGTTTCTCTCTTCTTAAATAAATACGATCTTTTACGGACGAACAGTATATATTTTGTGATTAAAAACGCCCTTTTCTTCTCCATACTATGTTGATTTTGTATCTATCACTCCCCAACAACCGTTCGTCACGTCACCTTTCCTTTAAAAAATGTGGATGGGTGGAAGAAACAGGTCTCATGGTATGAACATAATGGGACGAAATACGACAAAAAAGTGAAGGAGATTTACCCGAATGTAAAAAAAATATACTCATTTACTAAAACTACGCAATCGTTTAAATGAAGTTAAGAACATTGTAACAAAAATGTCATTAAAGTTATAAAAAGGGATACTCAAGTATCTTCCCTCTCTTTCCCTGTCAAATACTGTCTAATTCCATCTCCACGCGTGACGTGAGCTCCGTCAGCTGATCTTGCTTCTGCTCGGATGAAGGCTATCGCCCGCTGGAGTGCAGCATTGAAGTGGCACTCTCCGAAGGTCTTCCCATCGCTCAAAGAGTTCCTCGACCAGATTCGGAAGTGCTGACGGCGCCGAAACGCTGATGGGTTCCGGGGCATGTGTTTCGATCAGTCGCGCTTCCTCAAGACACGCGGCGAGATTATTAAGGTGCTCAATGTTGGAAATTGATGAAAATTTGGAGAAATTATAGCATATGTATAGTTAATCACGTTACATATCAAACCTTTCCTTTAATACATTGTATTGATTATCCTAAAATGAAAGTAGACAATTTTTTAACATAATTGATGTATGGAAAGAATTATATAACACAAAAATGTCATTGAAAGAACATTTTAAATAAAGATTCGAAGCAAATGTATTTTAATATACTTAAATGGATATTATTTTTAAATTTTCAGCTAAGATGATACGAGGACATATTGATCATGTTTTATTAGATAAAATTAAGTTTTTGCTAAACCATAAAATATAATCCCTCGGTAGTTTTCTTTTCATCGTGCTAACTCAATGCAGTAAAATGACATACGTTGTGCGTTAAAATTTACTTTAAGTTAACATTCAAAATGCGTAGGAAACAATGTAAACATAAATAGTAGGCTTCCTGATAGATTACGAGATACCAAACTATCAAAATAAAACTGTGAAGTGTTCTTTGCCCAATCTTTGGTAGCGAAACCAGACATTAAGCAAGTTCAAGGAAATGAACTTGGACTGCAGTGTGGGCTTCGATTGTAGGCGGGCAACGAGTGGGAGACTCACCGCGCCCAAGGTTCTCTCGTCCAGTCGCAAACGGCCCCTGTTCCACCATCTAGCTTCACCCTGTCCTCCCTTTTCGGTCCACAATTCACAGCTGTATCTCCACCCTTCTCCATCATCCATCCCTTTCCGTGATTTCTTTCCCTCACCCTTCGAAGCACTGTCTATTCCAGTCGTCAAACCCTTTTTACTACACTTATCTTTCCCTCCATCCCTTTACTTTTCTTTCGTCTTGACCTAACTCTTCCATCCACCTTGCTCCCATCTGTTGTTGTTGTGGACTTCTACCATCTCTGTTCTTCATTCCCTTATGAAGATGGTGTGTGAGTGTTTGCAGAGATATGTGACTTCATTAGGTTAATATAATTTGTTTACTAGCAGTTTATATATTACCAAGCATTGGCAGAATCTTAGCAACATCTAATTAATATTTTCATCGGGCTTGAAATGTAGTACTCGTATTTCACTCTGATGATTTTGTATCTCCGTTTCAGCACATTTCTGTCTATATGAAATAATAATATAAACAAAATTGTAGTACGAGTATTAAATTTTTAGATTAAGATTTTGTTTGAATATTCTGGGTAAATTAGAACTTAATGCTGATACAGAATGGGATACTTTGGCATCACCATTGCCACCTCGTGTGATGTTAGCTGCACAATCACCACCACCATCGCCACCACTAGTGCCTGGTGCACGAGCCGCTCGCCATACAAGGGATGCTGTAACGCAGCTACGCGGTCTTCCAGTGGAGTGAAGCAAGGAAACGCCCAACTGCGCCAACACTTCGCGTCTCTGAGCCAAGAAAATAGATTCGGATTCATTGATTGTTATTTTGAATCCAACTCCAGGGTTTCTAGTGTTTTTGGCAAAATATCAGTTCGATGATCATTCATAGCTCGAAAATAGTTATTCTTGCAAACCATATTGATTTAAAAATTTCAACCGTAAAAAAACGATCAGAGAACACGAGGAAGACATCTCTTCCCCAGAACCACAAATTCCAACCTTAGAGTTTACATGAAATCTACTGAATTAACATAGGACTTCTAATAAATATTCATAGCTCACTGAGTCTTCTTACCTTTGAAATTATTAAAAATACATCTTACATCCTTTAATCTTAGCATTAATTTTCTCTTTAAACTAAAAATTCGTGATCAATATGATACAAGGGGATTCTGAAGCGAGTATGGACTCCAATGAATAGGTTCATTATTGCTCTTGCGGATAGAAGAACTAATTACAATAGAGGTATTGGCGAGAAGGAGTAGCTCAAAAGGAATGAGTAATGGTTCTTTTATTGGTGATTAAAATCATTACGTGATTTAATTACGAGTGGGAGGTTCGCTGGTTTGCATCGAATGCGAGTCGAAGAGGCGTGCGTAGGTCGCTTTGCATTCGCTTATGGGCAACGCACACGACCTGTGTTCTCAACGCCCCCAGAGGTCTATTGGCGATAGCGCCCATCCATTACGGTGTATTGGAATTGAGTCTTCGAATTTTGCCACTTAATTAAATGAGATTAACAAAAGAATCTGGCTCCAGTAGCTTACGGTTTCAGTTGAGGTCACTTGGGGATAAGATTTACTTCGGTTCCCGTGTGAAACACTGCATTATTTCTCTGGTGTTGATAATTTTTAATTTTCGTTTTATGTACTCTCTTGGAGCAATGACACGATTTTGGACAACAGGAAACATATCACCTATCTGAATGTTCAACTTGCTTAAATAAATGTTGCAAAACGAAAGTATTGCAGTCCGTATGAAATCATCTTCCGCTTATAAATGTATAAAAGATAATTATACTAATTAGGTGGACGAGTGTTTTCCCACGAGACAAATTATGACTTTTGTGGCTACTGATTATTATACTCTGTTCTACAACATTCTTTTGAGTTAATTTTTTTTCTTCATTTAATCAATATATTTTGTTCCAGGCACTTCTCCATGAATGTTAATTTGTTTTCAAGCAATTAATTGATCGCATATTATAAACTGTCTTAGTGAGTTCGCGATTATTTTGTTTTTGTAAGTACGTAAATGATACTTAAGTACTGGATGAAATTTGCGTCATTATTTGTTATATAGAAAATGTATTATTCTTATTCTTATGCAGCACAATTCAGGCTGAATCATCTCTGAACTTTTTACAATATATAATCATTAAATCTTCTAATAATAAAATTTTTGTGAATGAATATTGTTGGCTTATGTTATTTATGGTTCTCGGAAATATTACATTTATTATTTTAATAAATGATTACCATTGTATGGTAGTGAGAGGAAATGTAGTTTCTCAACATCGAAGGATAAGTTTTTTACTTTTTGCGTTTTTCGCAGATTGGATAATTCGTTATTGAATATTGAGTTCAGTAATTGCTATTTATTGAATGCCTCAAACATATGCGCTTTATTTTATTAAACTATTTTATTGAATAGTTGAAACATGTGCATTTAATTTTTTTTTCTGAAGCTGTGGTTGTAAATGTAAAGGTAACGATTTCAAATTCGCGAAGTTCGTCATAACAAATTACTGTGGAATTTGTCCGAATTTTCCCGTGGGAAAAGAGTGCAACATTCATCGATTGAATGTGAGATCGACACTGTTCTCGCTGTAAATTGATAGTGATCTGAATTCTAGCGGGAATCTCTCATACGAGAATCGAATGATATTCCAGTTATTTTTTGCTGAAACCGTTTCGAAATTGTGTATCACTTAGAAAAGAATGGTATCTGGTGTTTCACTGAATGAATGATTTATGACAAAATTATTTGTGTTGTGTTATTTTATTTTTTAAAGATATGTTCACTATATGAGGATTGAAGATGTTTTTAAAATGAGAAGAGTAGTGCATATATTACACCGCCTCATGAAACAACAGCATGAAATATTTACTTCACGGTGTCGTTTTCTCATCAATATTTGTTATTATTCTTTCAAAGGTGTTAAGGGCCCTGAACATATTTTTAATGGGTTAACAAAGGTTAGGGATTCGTGATTTCGTGACTCAGCACACGGGAGGAATAGGACCGGAATATACTCGGAACTCATTGTATAGTAGTTTGAGTAGACGTGGGAGTTACTGTGGATATTGATGTGTGCACTACGGAGATTGAAGTATGAAGTTTTCTCATGAAAGAAAGTCCGTCATTGAATCCTCACTGACCAACCAACAATTTAACGATCTACCAATTGGTTCATGAAGTCGTATATATAAATAGATTTAGAGACACCACTAATACTGTGCTCTTCTCATTGTTAGTTGACCTCAACTAAAGTATAAGAGGTGACAACGCAACTCTATTCCATATTCAAATACATTCTAATTACATATATCCTCTAATTATATATACATGCCGATAAAAATCTTTCTAGAGGCTTTCAGGAGTACAATGGGCTCTGACAGATTTAGAGATTCCGAGCTCAAATCCCTCCCAAAATAAAAAAATAAGTAAAAAATTATTCTATGTAGTAATAAAATTTTTAAATCATTTATTAAATCAATAAGTTATTAAAATAAGTATTTAGTTAATACATTGTACATATAAACTGTAAAAATAAAAAAAGCAGTATTTAGATTGCTCTTATACGATGTCCCTCAAAAGGACACCACGGCGTGCTCTATGAGACATTTGATCGGTCGTCTGAATCATTCCAGACGCGGAGAGCCGTCGAACCGGTCTCGACCGGAGCCACGATGTCTGGGTTTGGTTCCGCTTCTGTGTAGCACACTCTATGTACTACTCTCATTACGCAATACGGGTCGAAATGTTTGCTTCATGTTCTTAGATCATATGTAGAAGTAATCAAAATATCAAGTAGTTAGTCTATAAGTATCATGAGCGACTCGGCCACTGTTTCTAAATGTCATGATCTTTTTTAAATTAAGAAATAAATTATCTATCAAATTGTCTAATAAAATTTGGACTTAGTGAGGCTAATTTTTGCGTGAAAACCATCTTGAAGTTGTATTAGCTCTGATGGGTAAAGTATGTGATGGAATTGTTGTAAAATAAATTACCATGGAGTTTCTAATGTAATCGATTAAAAAGCTACCAAACATGTCACAAATTTATATAGAAAACAACAGGCTGAAATTTGCCTCGTCTTTCCAGACAAATAAAAAAGTTATTCAACGAAAACTGACCCAACTATGATCGTTTCTCAAAAACAGTATTTCAATCTAAACTGTATTATTAATAACTCGCAGTTTTTATACATCATAATTCATGAATTAATTTTCTAATTTCTATTTTTAATATGAACAAAATATATAACATTATTAAAAATTATCGTAAATGGTTATGTGCTTGACTACAATCTGACACGCTCATACTACGTTCAATCATTCACTGGGTTTGTGTTTATCCGATTACTTGTGTTCAAATTACGTTTGTTCTCATAAACGTTTTATTTTTATTAAGAGAAGAACGTTAGAATACATAAGCGGATATGTGTTTTAGTAAAATTATTATCGAAATAAAATATTGTTAACATAATTGGTAGAATTTTCTAAAATTCTCATTTACAACCATGTTTTCTCATCACCCACAAGAAATAATCAATAAAGTATATAATGTATTGTATTAATGTATTTGGACCAATCAGTAGAAATAATCTTGTTTGTTAGTCGTATTACGATTTCTTCAGTTAGGATTGATTGATGTAGGTCTCTCTTAGTCAATCCAAATGTAGTTTACATCGTGGCCAAATCGTGGAGTCAATAGTAAACAATTCATTTAGTACATTATTAATTAGTTTGTATAGAGATCTGATATTTTTTTGATTCCAAAATTATTGCAAGATGGGACAATTGCCCCCCCCCCTCCCTCTCGACGCCCCTGGTATCATCCACACTCAACAGCGTTGCGGTCGTGGTAGGCGGCAGCAGTTTCCGGTCGGATACGCGTTAATTATTTTCCGGACATGGACTCTCAGTTTAATAAAAATGAAACGAGTAATTCAAAACCACAAATAACATAACGCTTTATTATTAAAAATTAGATCTGCAAATATTTGAATGATCTATTATTAGCAGTAAAAATATATGTAATGATTTGCGTTTGCATGTTAAACTATTTTTTTAAAACTCTTCTTTGCGCTAATTGTGCAGTTTGCCATACATCGTCCATATGCCTCGAGAGTACAGCAAGTTAAGTGAACACTAATATGAGCACGAGTAGTGGGATGAACCTATGTAAAAATATCGCTATCGAACTGCTCTAATAGGGTTTCTATCACTTTAAGCCTCGTGTTAACATGACTTCTTCTCTGGTTTTCCATTGCATAAATCGGAATAGATGTCTTAAATCTCTCTTGCTTCTGAAGTGGAAGAGAATTATTGTCTTTTCCGAGAGTCATTTAGTTATTTTATCATATTTCATGTTTTATTTTATGTTGTGGTGAGGTTCAGGCTTCAGGTCTGCTGTTCCACATAGCCACATGAATTGGGTGACAACATTGGGAAGAATGATGTTGGGTTCCCGGGGACACTAAGGTACCAAACAGATATAGGTCTGGTATAAATGAAAAAGAAAAAGCTGAAAACCTCACCCAATTCCATGCATTTTTTTATTGTTTCCTTAGTTATAATACATTTGAAACTATTCGAAGACCAATAAATGACCATGTATGTTCGTAGTTGTGTGTCATGTAATAAATGAATTTCTTCTGCCATTTTTACATTCAATATATGAAAAACTAGGACCTAATGGGTTGATGAGGGTAATCTATCAAAAGAATGTCATATTTTTAAATATAGTGTAATGTAATAATTAGTATTATGAAATTCGTTAATTTTGGCCATGTACTACCATTTATTGAGGTCCCGTTCTACAGGAACTGAATCAGTCATAGATTCCTCACACATCGCACTGAAGATTTTCTCTATCTCCACGACAGTCCCCCAGGGAACTTACATCTAGTAAGTACGTGTTTGGTAAACACGGGACCCCGAGCTGAGTCTGGCGTTGCTTCCACTTGCTTGTGCTATGCACCTTCCTTTCTCTTTCCTGGCCTTCCTTGATCGCCTCTTGTTGTTTTCGATCCCGACGCTAGTAGGTTGCGAGGGCTAGGGTATCTTTCATTTTCCTCGTTGTAATGTTTTGATGTAATGATATGTGTTATGAGATATGTTTTGACATGTTGTAATTCAGGAGGGTTTTTGGTGGGTGTGGTTGAGTCATTCGGCGGATCCCACACGCGGGGAGTCATATTGGCTCTCCTTAGTGCGTGGCTGCATTTTCCCTACCTGTACTGAATTTTAGGGCTCTAATGACCTCGATGTCGACAAACCGTAAAGTCCCACCAAAAGAAATCCACGACAGCGTGTGGCGCTGTCAACGGCTTTTAGACCTACTATCAGATCTTTTATTATAGACCCCTGACTTCTAATAAGTACAAAAAATAATCGCAGAAAAGCACAGTTACCACCATTAGATTTATAATTTTGTTTTGCATATGCACATGTGAAAAATTTGTTTTTATTAATGAATATTATTTTTAAAAACTTGATATGTTGTAAAAAGCGTGATATTTTTGTGTTTTTTGCCGATACGCAGATTTCATTATTTTTTATATAACAAACGAAGAGTGACAAAAATAATTCTTATTCAGCAAATGATCACTGTTGTATTTGTGACACTGTTCTGTTGAATATTAATTTCAAGCTTCTGCATGCAAAATGTAATGAGTTATGAAGTTTTTTTTGTAAACACTGCTAAAAACGACCAGACACATTTTTAAGGAATATAATTTATACTGTCGCACTCAGAAGAATGCCATGATCACATTACAATTGAATGTAATCGTTTAAAACTATTTGTGTAAACTCCAGCAAGTGATAAATAAAACCATGTTTTGGATAATCGGTCAGCGATGGAGTTCAGTCACGCGCGTTGTTGCCGCGCGTATCACACCACTGACTGGTATAGTTTTGTCAGCCGAATCCAGCCTGTAGAATGAATACGACACTCGCAACAACGCGCGCGACGAAAATGCACTGCTGACCGATTATCCAAAACATGGTTTTATTTATCACTTGCTGGAGGTTAAACAAGTAGTTTTAAACGTTTACATTCAATTGTAATGTGATCATGGCATTCTTGTGAGTGCGACAGTATAAATTATATTCCTTAAAAATGTGTCTGGTCGTTTTTAGCAATGTTTTTGGAAAACGTTAATAACTCATTATATTTTGCATGTAGAAGGTTGAAATTTTGAAATGTTGTCACAAACATAAAAGTTAACATTCGCTGATTAAGAATTATTTTCGACACTTTTAGTTTACTTTAAAAAAAACTTAGTAAATTCGACGTATCGGTAAAAACGGTAAAATTTCGCGTTTTTTGAAACAATTCTGTTTTTGAAACAATTCTGTTTTTAAAACAGTATTATTCATTCTTAGATCCATATTTTTAACTTGAGTATATGAAAAAGAAAAGTTTTTTCAACGATTTTTTTGTGGCTTCTAGAGCAGTTAAGTGAGGGGTCTAGAATAAAAAAATCCGATAATAGACGACGACCGTATGTCACGGAAATACCGCGTTTCGCTCCTCGCCGTTTGTGCTGTTGCGCTCGTTTTCTAGAAAAGGCGATCGTCATTCGTGTGCAGGTGCAGGCGCACTTCGTGTGAGGCTCCGATAAACAAAGGCTCGCTCTGCTCTCGTCCGCCGCACGCCGGCCACGCTCAGCTTGCACAGCGACAAGGACGTACTTTGTTTGGAACGGCCACTTGGAATCCTATTTTGTATGAACAGACGTTCCGGTGAAAATTAAAACGTGGAAGTATGCAGGAGATGGTTTTGAAAAAGTTTCTCGCATTTCGGAAAGTTTCTATTCAGTCTACTTGCTCTTGCTAATTAGACATCTCCTTAAGAAAATGTATGTCGTATTTCCATAGGTCCCAAAGGAATATTTTAAGAAATGTGCATCTTATTTCAGAAATTTAGTTGTACTCTCCATCTGAGGATTAGTGATGAAAAATGGAACAGATAAAAGTAAAAGTAAATGGAGTTGATGATTGTAAAACTATTACTTATCCTGATAATGAATTTACTCAAAACGTTGACAATTTAATGATATTTAAAAGTATTTTTTATGACAGATTTTTACAAATACCCATATTCTATATTCTCAGATTTAGAGTCTTGTTTTTGCAGATTTTGGTTTAACATGTAATTTTATAATAACTATGTAGATTATAATAGGCGCAATAGTTACCAAATCTAGTTTTCTTTCCTCGTTTATTAAGTTCCTTATGTTTTATTTTTCATAGAACACGTTAGATTTTTAACCCGAAATTAATTTTATTTCGTCAAAGTTATAAAATTTCCCCCACATCGTTGCGATCATTTCCTGGCGCACATTTCCGGATTTTATTTCGATTTGAATTTAAAACTCTGACCTTGTTCGAAATATTTAATTTCCATTGTTAAAAAAACGAGGACACTCTCAACTTGAATTTCGTGGTGATATTTCCTTGGCTAATGACGCACATATTAAGCTGTTGTCAGATGACATACATTCGTTCTGATAATACCTCTTTATCTAAGAGAATGAATATATATTCATAATACTAAATCAATTATACTAGAGTCAATTATACTAATCAAATTTTGCGTCAATCGTTTGTAGTACATCTTGTGTTTTCAACAATGGGACTTTCAGTATTGTACCAAAGGGATATTAAAAACTGACAAATTCATGAGAGCCAAAAAAAAAAAAGGTTTTGGATGCACCATAATGTTTGAAAAAACAACAACATGCGTTTCAAACATCATGACGTTTGAAAGAAATTACATGTCAAAGCGCACTCCAATTAGAACAAATATCAAAACAGCGGAGCGGAAAGTTTTTGAAAGTGAAGTAATGAAACAAAAAATAGTGAATAAAAATATTCATTCATAGGAAGTGATCACATCCAGAGAAAAGAAAGTTTTCAGAATGCAATATTCTTGTGAAAACTTTTGGAAATGGAAAATTATTATAAAATTTCAGTACTTCATTTTTCTAATCGTGTCAATTTCTTTGGGTGACGAATACTAAAATACGTGAATACACCTCGTCGTAGTCATGTATAATAATTCTCTAAATCTAACTAATGTGATATACTTTATGCAATGCCTTGATATATAGCGACAAAACATGTTTTGATGCATTATAATGTGTACCATTACCATTAACTGATTCATTTAATTTTGATGTAATTATTATTCAAAATCTGAATTAAATATTGGGACGCAAAGTTCAATATGTGGTAGCGTGGCCGAGCGGTCTAAGGCGCTGGTTTAAGGCACCAGTCTCTTCGGAGGCGTGGGTTCGAATCCCACCGCTGCCAGTGTTTTTCTGGGTTCCTGAAATTCAGCATTCGGAAGAAACTTCAGATGATATTTTAATGTTACCTATTCTCCATTTCTTCAGCAAGACGTCACCTATTTCCCTTTGGTTTAATCTCAATATAGCACGTTTTCTCTGTAAGCATCGGTGGTTCAGTGGTAGAATGCTCGCCTGCCACGCGGGCGGCCCGGGTTCGATTCCCGGCCGATGCATATTTTTGTCGATAGATTAATTTAGTTTCAATTCCGGGATGGTGTATCCACCGTGTTTCGTGACCATATTTCACCGCCAGCGTGGCATGCTCCGGAGGCGACCTAGGCGATGGCTCTCTCCGGACGAAGAGTTAATTACTTTTGCAGATGACAGCGTTTCTCTGTGTGGGCGAGCGGAGTCATTATGAGGGTATCTCGCCACCGACGTGGCAGTCACCGGAGGCGCTGCTCGGCACGCAAAGGTTCTCGATACCGTGCTTCAAAAATAATCTCTGGATGTAAATTTTTCATTTTAATTAGTACGGGAAATTTTTTTTTGTGTAGATATTCCTCTTAGTTTCTAAAAAAGAATATATTTTGGAAGAATATTGGACACTATTGGAGCGTTATGATTGAAACGAAGACTATGTTGACAACGAATTTTTTTAATTTCATTGTTCATACGTTATTGTCAACCTCCTAGATGGCACGTACATCACAGCTGGAGAGTAAGAGGTATAAGGATAAAACAATAGTTGCAGGATGATAATAAATTCTTGGTACACATGGACAGACGTCTGAATTGGAATTGTGCGCTTGGGTCTTCACATTAAACATTAAGAAACGAGATTAAGCTATTCCGGTAACATACATCGAGGAGACATATCTTCATTAATCTTCTTGCCATTCAGAAGATTAGGATACGAAATATTTAATGAATGTGACAAAAATTCGCTCAGTTCGTTGGTGCCCTTGTGTTTGTTTTGGGTTTTCAAATGTGTTGTAGACATGATGCTCATAAATAGGAAAAATGTAGAACATATTTCCAATACTTTCTTCTAATTGCCATCATGTATTACCCATTTTCCTCCGAAGAACTTACACGCTCCAACACTTTGCTCTTCACATTCCTCGTCGTCCTGTTGCACTACGTTCTTGCACATACCGTTTCGCCTCATTGCTCTGACACGTCTCTGTTCTCTGTTGTAAGAAGACACACCTTTAGGATTTCCCAAAGAACCTCTTATGGACAGAGGAACGAAAGAATATACGGCATTAGACCCTACTTGTCTATACGAAATTGGGATTGATACGGATACGTTTGTTCCAGTTTAGTATCCAGGAGTAAGGGTAACGATTCGGGGGGGGGGGGATCAATACCACACCCCTAAACTTCGTATTCCATTTATTAATTATACAAATTTTATGAAGTAAAAAAGCGATACCTAGTAAAAAGAAAAAAAGGTCATTGTTGGAGTCTGCAAGGCACAGACCAACACAAATTCGCAATGTGTGACACGTAACACTGAATGGTAATTTATGAGAATTTTTTTGTTGAAATATAGTGTCAGTTAACGAAAAAGATTCATCTCCGCCTTGCAAATGAAAAACCAAAGGTAATCACAACCAATGCATTTTTCCCCTTATTTTTAGAGCCTTTTAAGTGTGGTATCCTAAGCTATCTCATGTGTAGCTGATACGTGAATCTGTTCTATTAGTTAGACCTTGTTCTGAAAATTGTAGAACAGATTTAGAACGGACGACCAATCTTTACAAGCTAGTTTCGATCGCAATGATTGTAAAGAAGAGGCTGTATCTCTTCTTTACTCGAAACTCACGAAACTCGTCCGTGTTGGAGCATCCGTATCTCCATTATCTTCGCCAGTGTCGCATCAAGGTATACTCCTATCGGTACACAGCAGACCATGTTCACGCCTGCCTCTTGACGCTTTACGCATGTCATCACTTCTTTTGTTTTTCTACGTGATCCCTTCTTCTGACACGGGAGACATGGCTATAATAAAGTCACCCAGCATTCCTTCTGTTCATGACTGGTTCTTCCATTTCGATGAGTAAACGGTCTGTGAGTGAAAGTGGACATGTCACAGAGTATAACGATAGAATCTTGAAGTTTGGCGAGAATTTATCTAATTATTCAATTAATGTAGCAGGAGTGTTAGCAATTAGTTTAAGGTACCGCATTCCATTTTATGACAAGACTGATGCGATTTGGACTTGACTATTATCCCCCACACTGACGAATTCGCTGGTAAGATAGGCTGAGCATAAATAAATAGGAATACGACCAACCTACTAGTCTTTTATTTATTTTCAGATTTTTTAATTCTTGTTTATAGCTTCTGCTTATTTAATTTTTGTTTTGCGTAACATTTTCATCTGATTTTCTTGAAAGATCTGAAGTTCATCTTTTTCCGGGCCACTATGCATAACCTTGCACTTTTGATAATGAGATGGTTAGTAACAGTCCTCGACATCTTGACCTCGAGGCGAACGACTAGCAGTACTTAGCCGTTGCAGTCTCGTTCGCGTTCCGTACTCCACCTTCCCTGCTGGTAAGTTTTTCCCCTTCAGTAAGCAAGCTGCTACATCCCTGCCCGTCCGTACGGCCGCTGTGAACCGGTCGACTTCAGCGGTCATGTGCTCGCTACCGACTGCTGTGTGAGTTGTTTGCAGGGATTTATTTTTGGCCAGATGTTCTGTAAGTTTAGTGTTTACCAACAGAATCTCACGATATGGGAATGAACCCATTCATGAAAGACTGTTCAAAAGACTGTTTTTCTTCGGTCACGAAATCTCCCCGGTCCAAAGAACAAATTTTAGTAATGTTTCGTTCGAAAATGAAATTTTGCTTTTGTTGTCGTTCGTTTGTATAGAGGTTTGGACGTCTACATATTCACTTCTAGATTGCATTGAGAGCCAAAACTCTATTCTGGTCTTTACGAATTAATTTTGGCGAGAGTGTTTAAAGGTAGTCAAAGATGGTCACATTGTACGGGCTGTAGAGGTGTTCCAGTATTGTACGTAATATACCGCGAGTGTAGCTGGATACGGAACTTACTTTCAGGAACTATTGTTAGCTTTCATATTTAATTTATATTCGTTAAATGTTCACAATTAGTTTCTAAAATATGATTTAATGGTGCGTTCTGATTTAAAAATTTCACATCATTTCAGTTTTTAAAATTTCTGGCTGTTTTTTATTTGTGGTAAGGCGTTAACAAACCATGAATTACAAATTGGAAATAGTTAATTTACAAATTGGAAATTATCAATATTTTGCGAGAAAAAGTACTTTCGATACAACGAAGAAAACGTATCAGTCTTCCCCCAGATAGACCATTCCCGAGTGTGTGGACATGTACGTAGAATCAACTGGACGAGAAAACCTTCAAAAATTCCTCTAAAACATTAATAAAATTATTTTTGAATCGTCCGTGGAAAGCTGAATCAAGCCTATTTGAGATTTCTTATTTGCTAACAGCATTTGCAAATTTTTATACTTCAACAACGGTACTTACAATTTACCAACGTTTCCCATGTTCAGCATAGCAACTTTTCCGTACGACGTATAGCGTAAATTTCTTCTGTAGTCATTGTTCCGATACTCTTCCTCGACAGCTACCAGGTACGCCACCGCTGCCTCCATACGTCTGGCTGCCTGTCAGCCCCTCCCCTCTTGACCTCTCCATCAACGCCTGGAGGAACTCGATACGGTGTTCGAATTACCGCGATTGTGTTCCTTAATTACTGAGCGGCCCCTCGACTCCATCGGCGGACGATTGTACCATCCCCTCTTCTACAATGAGTTTCTGATCCGGGTTCTCTTATTCTGCGTTTCAGATTTTTTTTTCACTTTCTTAGGTTCTTTATCGCTTTCTTGTTTCTTTATTGTCGCATTTACTCCTGAATTCCTCATATTCGTTTCCCTCATTAACCTCCTCGTGTCCGATTCACCATTTATTCATCCGTTTTAAATTATTTATCCCCATTAATCTTTTCTCCTCCTTCTTGTTTGGCTGTCCAAAATCGTATAAAGCGTTGTTCACAGCCTTCTCTTCCGATTGCCAAACTAACTCGTAAAAAAGCTGTAGACATGATTAAAATGGATGGCATTTGCCCGGTAGTAGACTCAGGGGTTCGGAATTGTAGTTCTCCGAGAACCAAGTTCATAGGTCGAACGATTTCCGAGCCGAGTAAATTCGTTCCACTTGAGAATTCGTACGAAGGAAATATCTCTCACTAGCGTTCCTCGTTATTCTTTGACGGGAGTCCGATTTAATTTCTTTCGCCGTAGAACGAATCTATGGATGAATTCGTGCGTTAATGATTTAGGAAAGTTCGTGCGCATGAAAACTTAGTGTTTGGAAGAACTATCGTGTAATGGAGATGATAATAGAGTTTCGTTAATTTTCAGCTGCGTTGTGTAATTTGCGCGCAATATTTTTTAAAAGTTTAGATTGCAAAACTGAACGTTGATCCTGGAATAGGTGTTTTTTTAAAGAAGGGTTAGGATACAGAAGAACACTAGCTTCCTTGTCGTGATTCCGTGCATAAATCCATCAATACGAAAATCGAGAGATGAATATATGGTGAAATGAAATGGAGCTCTTTTTTCATTATTTGTCCAATTGTATTACAATATTTTTATCTGATTTGAATTTTTTATGATAATACCTATCTAAACTTTAAGGTTGTCCCTAATACATAAACTGGAAATACCTTTACGTATTCAGATAAAAATTCAACTTCGTCTCTTGAGCGGTACAGGCTATGTGAGTTTTTGGTAAGAATATCTCCTTCATTTTCATCTTCTTTTCTTTAACATTCTTGTGATCTCCCCGTATCCGAATTCTTCCGAGCATCATTTCGTCATAAATTAATATCCTCTATGTGAATCGGGAGGTTAGATGAACATTTTTTTAGAGAAAACGCTTGATTTTAAAGCACTAGTTTTCACTCATTGGATTTTCTGTTAAAGTTTAAGTTTTGGAGATTGAATAAAGAAAGTTTAATATTTCACTATATGAGGTGCTCAGTTTTCGTGCGAAAGTGTACACAATGTATGTATATCATCTGACACAAGGTTCAATGACTTATATTAATAGAATTTGCTGGATTAGTCTTGACGTATAAATAAAGTTGATGCCGTATTATGTTCTGAATACTAGAATATTAAATTCATATTTTCCACCTAATAAACCTACATCAAATTCAGGCGTAAGTTAGTCAAATTCAGGCAATTAGTATTTTTTAATAACGAATATTACTTACGACTGAGTTTGTGTGTAGGGTAGGAAAATCAGTAGTGGACGAGATTAAGACGTTCTTTAGAAAGTGTATTCGGTTGTTTATACAGATATCATTGGATTCGTGTGATGCTCAATACTTCATCTTGACTCTTGGCCTGTGAACACCCTCATCACTGCGTGTGGTATGTTTGAGTTGTTAAGTGGAAACCTGTTTGGTAAGCCTGTTGATGAGGATTTACACTGTTCGTGGAAGACGACTGTTTGATAGCGGTGGCTTCTTTGGAGCACCTAACGAGAAACATCTTGCGGCCGGTCGTGTAATCCGTATGGCTCCTGCATCTCAATGCAGTTCTCGGAGCACGGGATATGTGATCAGGAACACGCTTATTTTGATTCGTCTTTTGAATATTTGTATTATTATGTTCTGCTGTAGAAACAAAATGTAAGGAGCGCGATTTGTAAATGTTTTTGCGTTGTACGAACACTTCAGACGTTCATTAATTTTTTTCCTCCTTTGATAAATGTTCTGTCCGGAATAGAAAAGATACTGTGTTTCTTGGTTTGAAAAATATATATTCTCTGGGGTAATTTCATTCCGCCCTTTTTTTCAACGTAGAAAAGATCCTTTCAAAATACATTCACAAATGGAAAATTAATTACGTATTATTTCATTAAAATATTACCGTATTATTTCATAAATTATCTCTTGTACTCGTGTTTAAACAATGATGAACGGAAATTTTAATGAACATAACTTACCTAAATCGAATTTTAAAACATTATCTCCGTAAAATGTCATACATTTGAAAATATTCTTACCGTTTGCAGGACAGTTGTTATTCTACATTACTTCTACATGGGAATTGATGAGATACTAACTTCTGTGTCATTATTTTTGTATAAAATTAGTAATAAATATTGTATTGAAAATGGAGTAGCAATGGACTATTATTGCTATGAGAAATGAAATTATAAGGAACAACACAACCCGTGCCTAGTACTTAAGCTGGTGGGAAGTATGAGTCATCCCCCTTCAACCGCTTGTTTTTTTATCCCAAATACCGCTTATCGGGACATTGCCTTGGCCTTGCCATCTGTCGTGCTTCTGCGTGACTTAGCCATTGCTGCGATTAGTTACTGATTGATCTATCTTTCGCTCTACTCGTCTCCATGGTTTATTAGCTTTTGAATCTCCTTGTCACCACACCTCGCGTTTACTTTCAAATCAACGTTAATGAACATTCAAGTATTGGGAGTACGTTGTATCTTTGTACAGATCACGTGACGGGCGGAAGTTAAAATATAGAAACAAACTAATTTATCTGGATCTCCGATCTATCCGAATCATTTAATCATCAAAATATTATCAATTTTTAGTTAGCTATATTACTGAAGATGAAAATAAATGTAGTTTGCCTGTAACCTCTATTGCGAATGGTAACAGAAAATTAAATACTTGTATTTTGTTATCGTATTAGTTTGATTTGTGATATCCGGGAGAGACTGGTAGCATGGGTTATCTGCATTGCACATTGTTGGATCATGACTCGTCACCTGTGTATGTGATTCTTTTCAATGCTACGTTTCATAACTTTGGTTTCATATAATTTTCGTATAAAATAAATGACAAGTGTTCTCTCTTCAGTGTAAAGTTTTTTATTATTTTATTTTCCGTGTCATCCATATTTTCCTTTATCCGGAACAATGCCAGGTGTCCCAGTTAATCCGGATAAACAAGGTTCCTTTGTAATTGTAACATTAAAAATTATAGGAAGAGACTTTCTGAGAGACGAAATATATACTTCTTATGAAATCAGTAAGCGGATGTTTAAGGACGAAGATGTGCCTTTTAAAAAAATTGTAACGAGTTGACGAATGGTCCTCGTTCACCCATCTTCGGTGAGAGATATCGCAGGAACTCTGTATCGATTAGGCTTTCCTTCTACCTGCGAGTGCGCGACCCGGCCATTAGCCAAGAGATCTCGCAATGGCCTATAAAACATCTCAACCTTCACCCCCCACCACCATCCCACCCCGTCGTGACCTCATCCCCGACCCCCTCCCCTTGACGTTAGACACTACTAAAGAGCTTCTTCTAAATTGGAAGATAGATACGAAGTTCATCGTCTTCGTTTTACAGAAAGGGTATTATCTTCAGCCGAAACCATAATGATTTTCTGTTCCCTCGTGGCTCTGAAAAATTAAAGATTTAATTAGCTGTTCGACGCTTTCGCCTTATGGGGTGGCGGGCAATAATGCTGCAGGCTGCTCGACGTTCAAGGAACAAGAGAAAGTCTTAACTTAAGCGAAGCCATCAGTCTTAATAAATGCCCTTTGTTGCGTACGATGGTGAGTGTGTTCCCGTTAATTTGTTTATGAATTATGTCGAATGATTTAACGAGTTATTTTAACATCAAACATTGCGACGTGAGAGCCGTATATCTTATTTCGAATTTTTTGAAATATTCCTTTTTCTCGTAATACTAAGCCTGTAATAAAAAACGAAATATCATTACGAAAAATATTTGCTGGAAGAATCGTAATATCACATTTTAACCTTGACAGATTTCTTTTATAACTTTAAAAGAAAATAACAATTAAATTTGAACTAGACCAATTCCCGTTCAAGTCGCATGGGAAAATTAAATGAAACTGATAATACTGAACGTTTGTTTTTATTTAGCAAGACTATTTTATTGACCTAGATAATATGGTAGATAATACTTTCCTCCATCTTCTGGTAGTATGCAAGTTTCACTCGGTTTCACATGGAGCATTAACAATTTAAACAGTGCGTCAGAACATAATGAATAGTGTATGAAAAAACTCAACGGAGCATTACTTAATAGTACATACAATTATCTAAGAAAATTCATTACCAGCATGGTCAGACGCGTCACAGCTGTCGTATGTTAGGACTCATGTAGTCAAGTAAGGTTCTTTTCTAATAAATCAGTCAAGTCGCTTCTTTTCTTGGTGTAATTTTTGAATGCCATA
Source organism: Laupala kohalensis (assembly GCA_002313205.1). Taxonomy (NCBI): domain Eukaryota; kingdom Metazoa; phylum Arthropoda; class Insecta; order Orthoptera; family Trigonidiidae; genus Laupala; species Laupala kohalensis. The sequence continues at coordinate 133,293 of NNCF01129100.1, read as the reverse complement.
CGAAACATCTTTTGTGTGATTGCCCCATCTAATTATGCAGGAAAGGAAATAACATTTTCTGGGATATTTTCGTTTTGATGTACATTATGATCATGGTCAGTTCGTAGATTCCTTCCCCGGTAACGCTAGCATCAGCTCGACGATTCGATTAGAATGTTGTAAGTTCATAACTGCCCTCTAGGTGACGGCACTGACGCGTCTATACACATCGATGAAGTCCACATAATTAAAATACGATTGTTGTTGCTCCAAATAAAATAAATTATTTTTATTACAAGTTTCGTTACGTTTAGTTATCCATATTTAAACGAAATACTGAGTTATCGTTGTTAATTCCGTTTACTACTTCTACTATGATAAGTACTCTCATGGAAGTATGACTGCGCACTATTCACGTTTTAACTTATTGTTTGAACATAATATTTTAATCACCAAATTTACGTGATTTGAGTTATTACAAATATTTAAAATTATTCTCGCATGTTTTTATTCATAGTGTTTTTAGAGGAATGAGGATCAAATATACCTGAATTACCCTCCATGAACCCGACCAAATTCAAGGAATGTGTTGTAAGAAAAAATCACGCTTCAACTTTTCTATACCGATGTATTACTTCGGAAAGGTAACATTTTGTAAGTTTTCCGTATTGTCCTGTCACTCTCAACTAACTACTAAAAATAAGAAAACACTATAAATGATTTTTTATTGACCTCCCGAATTGTAGTCTTTTATTTTACCAAAGTAATATTTGTTATTGAATTTATTTCAAAATCAAATAAATGTTCCGCTGAAGTAAGTAGATGTAGAAGAAAGCAGTGGCCGATCTATGGGGGGGGGGGCATAAGTTATACCCCTCCCTCCAACCCCTATTGGACCTGAACTCTTGACAGATAAAATTGAAGTCGATAAATGGCATACTTTGTAAAAGTGTTACCAGCTTAATTATTGTTATTGATTATGATTGTTATTGTTATTAATAATATAATTGTTGTTGACATTAATAATCCAAGATTTATAAAATTAATAATATCAGATTTATAAAGTTAATAATACCTTATTTTTTAAATTAATAACACAATATTAATAGTTCATAACTTTAATAAATGATAGTTATTGTTATTAACAATACCAGATTGTTAATTATTTATTTCGATCATTTTATTTTAAGGTAATATTTATAAAATTTGTGTTGTAAAACCATAATTTTTAAACAAAAATGCTCCCCGATTATCCCCTTTGATTACGGCCTAGATCCGCCACTGGAAGAAAGTGTACGTAGGTACCAACATTTCGTAAAAGTGATAGCAATGCAAGAGCAACGTCGAGTATTTGTACAAATTTTTCCAAAGAGTGTTGATATTTTAACATAAATTGAGTCATAAATAATGTAAGCTAGGTATATTTTATTCTTGAATTGTTTTTTACTTTCCTTGTATCAGAATACACAAAAATGGGTGAATTATTTTCAGTAAAATAATGAACGTAACTTATACGAAATACTCCTGATTCCGAAAATGTTTTGTCTTTTGCCATTAACTGAAAATAATTTTTAAAAATTGTCAGGAATGGGATACGAACCCACGCTCTCAGAGAGGACCAGAATGCTGAAACCTAGTTTTCCAGTCAAGGTTTTCTGAGTCTGGCGCCTTAACCGCTCGGCGATCCTGACTCTTTTGTGTGTGTGTGTGTGTGTTCTTGAAATATTTTTAATGCAAATTGAAGGCACATTAGATGAATGCCCTAGTAGAGAAACCTAAATGAAATGATACATTTTTTTTAGTGTTTGAGGTTTTTACTTACATCGTAAGTTCTAACTTATTTTGTATATAAGGTGCAATTGTTTGTCTATTAGATTCTTGAATATTATTTTAAATGGAATATTACGCATAACATCGTTTTAATCACCGTAAAAAATATTTTGATCGTAATTGACCGTTGGGTATCAAGTTAATTTAGTATTATGTTTAGTGAATATTTTAACGACTTGTCTTTTTCTAGTATTCATTGAGATGGAAGTTTTATTGAAATTTGATGAACATTCATCCCATTATTTTAAAAAAATGGAAATATCAGTGGTGTAGTTTCGACTCTTGAAATTGAATGGAAGACAAAACGAAGTTTTAGTTGTATATATCCCATGGCGTTGTTATTTCAGCTGTCAAGTAGCAGGTTTTTCATTTCCGAGTTTTAAAGAAGTGCCACTAAAGTTGTGATGTGGTAAGCACCTCGTGGGTCGGTGGCACATATTTCGTCATCCGTTGAGCGCACATATGTTGTCAATTACTCTAAACAGAGGTCTCTGACATTTCAACAGTCATTTAACAATTTCAAACACGTAATGAAAATTTTGAATGCGTTATTCGAGACTATACGAAGTGATGTCAACTAGTAAGAAAAACTGAATATGATGAGTAAGAAGAAAATGGAATTGATATTAACAAATTGTTCAAAAAAGGAAGAAAAATGTCAAGAAACGTACCTCTTGTATAACATGTTCCTTCAATCATACAATTGTAGTTTCGTAGGTTTTCTATTTTCTGTTTTAAAATTTCAGAGACGAGATTGTACGATTTTGTGAGCACATATTTTTCTTACAATAGTTGGTCTACGCCAGTGTTTAAAAATGATTCCCAACACGTTTAACGAGAAAATGCTTCATAAACGAAAGAATAATAATTTATTTAGAAAACTGAAGTCATAAGAACTTAAGCCTCTCTACAGAGCACGGTAGAAGCCTAGTGTTTAACGTTGTACTTATGTTTGTGGTACAACAATTTGCAAGTGAATATTATAGAACTTCACAATGATGTGTAATTTTTTGAAAAAGCGCACTCCATTTGAATAAAAACCAAAACATTTTTTAACTGTGTCTGAGAACCCGTCATGCAGGTTCAGCTAGTACTTCATGTTACAGAATGAAACTTTATTAGTCTGTAAGAAGTTTAAAAAGACATGCGTGTCCTAAAATTTATTTTAGCTATTTATAAATGTTTCATTTTATTGCGTACTTTCTTCTGATAACATAACTCGTAATGTTGCGAAAAAAATCACCTCGTCGAAACCACAATAGTGCTCTGACAACAAAATGAACCTTTCTCTCCTCGGAGTCAGTCCATCTGAATGAAATCCATTTCCATTATTTTCATTCCAACACTATTCTCCGCAGGTTAATACTACGCCTGTAAACCCCAGCAGTGCTTTCGGCCATGAGTGTCTTATTAAGACGGATTTCCAAGTGACTTATAGCGTCTATAATTTCGTCTACTCTCATCTTACGACCTCATCCAATCTTGAGATTTCTTTATGCTCCTTGAAAAAGTATGTAGACTCAGAGCAAAAAGTATGTACACCCGTTAAAGGTGCTAAAAAACTTAACCTCACTTTCAGAGGAATCCACCGTAATGATCTTCTCTCGTGTTACTCAACAGTATGTGATAGCAATTTAATATTTAAAAATAACTAATTTATACATCCATAACTGAAGTCTCCACAAATTTAGAAACGTTTAGAAAACTTAAAAATTCGAACTACTTAAAACACGATATTTCAAGAACATTTCAAAAAAGAAATAAATACGCCCAATTCTAGGTGTCTTATATAGTTCGGAATATTTTTTAGCAATTTATTTGGTAATTTGCTCTTTCAACCACCCACCATATGTAGCTTTTTGTTGCCTTGTACAGGCACCATATGTAGCTTTTTGTTGCCCTGTACAGGCACTTTACTGAGCCTTATAACCTCACGGAAGTTAACAATTTAATCTTATTCTCCGCGGAGTCCGCAGACCAGCTCACTTCTTTTCGTTTAGTGTTAACAAATTCTTATAAAAACTATACATTTATTTAAGAGTTTTATGTTTTCTAGCATGGAAGGAATTCTCATGCTCAGCAACGTAATTACGGTCAAAATCTAAATTTAGAATGTTCATAAAAGGAGAAGCGTAATTCGCTGGTGCAACGTCACATCATCTGAGTGGCTTACGTCACTTCCTCATATGAAGTGATTTTAAGAGAAAGAAATGTACAATTGTTCGTGTGTTTCTTTTGGGGTTTTCCTCAGTCACCTGAGTAGCAAATGTATTGTAGTATGAAGTTGTCATTTTTATTAGTCCTAATGTTATTTTCATTTCAATTCTGTTTTACGTAAGTACTGTAGCTATAGTTTATACCTACTTAATTCATGTATCTATAATACTTTTTACTTGTTTCAGTGCTTTCTGTTTCGTTCCACTCTTTCGTTTCTGTTTCGTTCCACTCTTCTTTCGATTTCCCGAGATTTTTTATTTCTCGGATTTGAGTTTATAAGTAAATTTTTAGATTTGTTTGACTCGAGTAGTTTTTTTGTAAACTGTAGATTTTTTTGACTCGAGTCTACATACTTTCTTCTCCGACAGTATGTTACTTGTGTGGATCTCCATGGACAAATCTCCTCCCGACGTCTTTTCTCTCTCCGATTAAATGCCCTTCGGAGTCCGTGTTATTACAATTTTTCAATGAAGGACTTCTCTTCACGAGAGCGGTGCAGGGCTGTATAACGAGATGAGTCCCATGAATGTGGGAGGTTATGGTCCAGTGAAATTCAATACCCGCTCGCGCGCATCAAAGATTCTGAGAAACCCGACCGCGTGAATGTGGGATGACCCGACGAAGTGTGACGTCGTATTCAAAGTGGTCCCAAATTAGTATTCCTAAAGGGTTTGTGTTCGATTCGCGTATTGTGGAGAGACGATTCTCAGAGAATAGCTGGTTTCGGAGGTCTTGCAGCAATTCTTTGAATTCTTAAGCGCTTTAAATTCGTCCCGGGTATGTTGTTGATTGATTTTGTGTGTGTCTGCATGCGCCCGTTTGGATGGAGGCGGTGACCTCCTTTCACTCTTCCTCTTTCCGAAAAAAATCACTTATATCCGCTATTGCTTGTTTAAATTTTCGATACAGTTCTACTTTTCTTTCATTACACCAATGCATCTTTAGCATTTGTGAAAGTCCACGATCTTCCGTGTCAGTAAATGTGGTTTCTCTTCACTCTGATTATGTCTTTTAAAGAACAAATTTCGATGTGATTTATGCACTATTAAATTTTCATATTTTTCGGAGATATTTCACAAATATTGTTCAGACTAATAAATATATAATTAAACTAGATCTTTTTTTACAAAAGAATGTTTTAAAACCGGCAATTTTCTTAATTTTTGCTTTAATGTTCTCGTAATTTAGAACTGTTGAGTTCAATCAGAATGTCTCAAAACATCTCATTCAAAAATTTACTTGTACTTCAATGTTCACCAAAAAAAATTCTGTGAAGGAGCTGTAAACGCTGCTTAAAAAGTTTAACGAATGTTTCTTTACATACAGTCAAAAAAAGATGGGGAAAGTATATAAGAATGTATTGTCATAAACCTATAGTCATCCCTTGAATGTTACATAGAGTATTTCTATTTTTTATGACTTGAAGAATGAAAAGGTCGATTCCAATGTTTTAATTTGAATGTGTTCTACATATTCTCACTTCTCTACATGCTTTGCTTTCTCCACAAAAGTGATCCAATAGGTCATCATAGTATACTTAAACCGAGGTTCTATCGCGAGGCAATCACGAAGTGGTGATAAATCATATTTCGACAGCATGTCGCGATCAGAGCCCTGAAACCGCGCCCTGTTCGTGAGTTTGCCTTGTTCTCTGTCGCTGAATGCGGGTTATTAACGAGCTCGGGCTTTTGGAGTTATATAATGTAAACTTAAAATATCTGCATCATTTCCAATGCTCATACAATATGCATGGACCTTACGGAAAATCTTATTTTAAAATATTTTTGTATTATTTTCAATGTCCCGATTCCTCAATATTATATTTGGTTTTACAAAAAAACTAACATCCAAGCATTCTGCGAATTATTCACATAATATCCGATGGTTATAAAATGTTCATTATCTACATTGAAGTTGAGGGTTTTGCAGGTATTTTCATGTTTAAGTCATGCGTTATTTGTCTTTAGAAATTTGAAAATCCTGTCATTACTCGGAGATATATTTTATGAGAAATCGTATTCAATGGTGGTGTGGAAGAATTCTTCCGTCACTCGTCTCGCGTAATACAAAGAATGTTTCTTAAGTGGCTGAACCTTCAATAAAAAATTGTCGTATTTTATATCTCATATTAAACCAAGAACGAAAAGCCGTGTCTTACACATATTTATTTAAAGTCAATTAGCTCCATTCACGGTAAGAATAGAACGGACAATTGGGTTGATGAGTGGAACTAAATAACCTGATCCTTTTTTATTTTTTAAACCATCCTTTACAACCTTGGATGCATTTTTTTCTTGACATAAAAAACGTTCAACAGGCAGTCTAATTTTGCTATTGTACTCCAGGGAATTACAAATAATTCCGAGATGTCTAAAGAAGAAGATAATGATGGTTTACTGCTAGTAAAATTCTAAGTTATGAGAGGAAAACAATGTAACGAGATGCGCTCTTAATCCCTAGTAGATATTTCGGCCACTAAGGGAAGGAATGAATTATGAATGTGCAGTCACTTTTAATTTGGGTCTCAACCCATGAACGAAGTAATAAATCTAATCTTTGCTTGATGTATTTGGCCAAATTTATTAAATAGCTGGATGCGGTGAAAGGAAAATCACATGAGCTTCAATATAAAGGAGAACAAAAAGTTCAGCTGAAAATTAAACATGATCAACTGGTTATTTTCATTGGAATTAAATTTCAAACTTCTGAGTTACGTGTATTTGGATTTATGCTTATATATATATATATACTGTCTCTTATACACATCTAGATGTGTATAAGANATATATATATATGCTTTCATTTTTAGAAGACTTAAGAAAGGTACTTAAGTAGTGTAAGAGCTCAAGTATTATTGTTTTTCATCTATACCATTTCATTCTTCCAACTCGTAAATGTTATTTAAAATATATTAATTAAAATAAAAACTCACCCCTTCACCTTTTTCATGAGATTTTTATTTGTTCAGATGTGTGAATGGAAAATACTAAATAAAATATTAGTTAACAAATATATTAATTTTCTATTACACTAATAAAACCAGTAAAAAACTACATTATGTGATTTCAGTTCGTATTTGAGCACATGCCAATTTTAATCTATGCCCGTAATGTTTTTTTTTATTAATTTGTGGTTAATAAGTAATTGTTTGCCAAACGCAGCAAAGAACTTCGTGTGATCACGCAGCACAATGAGATTGAGAAGGAAGCAAGGGACCATGCCAAATCCATCAATTTTGATGAAAATCACTAAAACAAACCGTGGAGACGGGGCAACATAAATGATGGACACAAATTTGGAAAGAAATTGTACACAATATTTGCGTACTTAAGTTTTTAGAAAGTACACTGAGAAAAAGAAACGATGACTACAAAATATAAATGATTTCTTAGACACTCGATCACAAATTGTATATTTTAAAGGACGTGAGTGATAACCTAATCGGCGTATATTTCCTGCGAAAAAAGAAATGGAAACATTTGTTCCTGTGACTTCCACCTTATACTCTTTCAGGTCCTCTGTGAGAGGACACCGCTATCCAATGAACGTGACTTGCGGAGCGGGTTGCGTCATTGTTACGAGGAAGTACTCCCCGCCAGTTGTTTATGGGCGCCGCCATCTCGCGGTCGCCCGGGGCAATGCAGTTTCATCAAGATAGACGCTCGCACTTTCTAAGCTCCCGGTCTTTGAAAGAAATGAACTCGAATCTTTCCATTGTTCATTTTCACGACTGAAAAATGAATATTGTATGCTCCAGTGACTTCCTTCTAATTACTTTTTTTTTTTTTGATAATTTTTAATTATTTAAATAAAACATCAACGTTTAGCAATATGAAATATATTTCTTAAGATAGTTGTACAGAAATCTCTCAGAAATGAAAGTGACCCTGTATTTGTGCTTGTTAGGTGGATATTTATTTTGTCAAAACAGAATTTTGGGGAGCAGAATTTTGAGATATTTTGAAGAATCGCCAGAATATAGATGTTGAACAAATTATCATTTATTTATACACTAGTTTTCCTACATTTGACTTACGTAATACGTACACGGTAGAATCGGTCAGTTCCAATGAAAAATGGGAGCAATATTTATTTGCTAAAGAGTATGAAAATATCACGCCCCCGGGTGGGCTCGAACCACCAACCTTTCGGTTAACAGCCGAACGCGCTGCCGTTTGCGCCACGGAGGCTTATGAATGTCAATATACATTACGTACATCTGGTGTATGAACGCTTCCATTCTGCAGTTCATTATCTTTATCTTCCATTGTAAAGCTCTGAATCAGCAACTGTGATACTGTGTGTCGTATCTCAGTTTAGGTCGCCTTGAAAGCGAGACCTAGTGCCCTCAAGAGGAATACCCGTGCCGCTGTACATTTTGTTAGATGTGCATCTAGTATACTATAAATATATTTGTCTTTGATGGATAATGTAATGATTGTATTAGTGTTACTTTCTAATGTTCATCTTAATTTTTCGCATTCGCTGTGGCATTCAAACATCTGATATTGCACGGTGTACTGAAAGTTACAAATTATTTATAAATTTAAACAAAAATTGGAAGAAGTTTTTACCACATTCCAATCTTTGCAACACCTAACCCAAAATACAATTGTAATCGTACACGTCGTGCATTTCCAAAGAATAATAGTACTGAACTACTTGGCAAATTTTCATCTATTTTCAATGCATTATTCAAATTTTTTAAAAAAATAGTTAAGGTCGAAAGGAACTTGTCCGGGAGAAGGAAACATTTCTCCTGTCTTGTTCACCAACTTCAGGTTCACACAATTTGCGGACAATTTCAGCAAATACACTTTCAGGTGAAACCTGCCCGCCTACAGCTTGGCGCCTTGCAGAAGGCTACAGGTCAAAGGTGGTCAACGGAGTATTTGTGTATCTCTGCTCGTATGTACGTCGAACCCGGTTTTGCTACTCTTGAGCTGTGGATAGACTAAGGTCACTGATCTCCGAAATAAGGAGTAAGGAACAACAACCGTTCTTGGCTTGATAACGAACCGACACCGCTTGATTTAATTTGACTTATCAATTAAAAAAAAAAATATTATCGTATCCCTAACAATTTTCATAAATGTAAGGCTCATCTTGGTACAACAATTTCAAATTCAATTTAAATCATTCTGAAATGTTTTAATCATGAAAAGAGTTTATTGAACAAGTTGAATTCACCTTCCCGGGGGTTTGGATTGGTTTCATCCTGCAGACTTCACACAATTTCAATAAGTTGGGAAATATAAATGTTAGCAATTGATAAAGTTTCCAATTAAAAATCGAATAAAATTATATTTTCATAACTCCACATATCCACCTCTATTAATGACGACCACGCTGTATGAGCCATGTAGGGTTTTCATAAAATACTTGTTATTTTGTATTGCTGAGTCTTGAGTTAATAAACAAATTATACTACGTCTCTTGTAGACAGTTTCACACAATTTCACCAAACCTGATAAATATGGATTTGTATACCGGGCATTCAAACATAAACTCGTCTCTAGATATCGAATAGACGTTGAAGCAAGTGAATCATTGTGCCGTCGTCGTCGGTTTGTGTAATTGCGGAACTGTTCTTAGTGGGACAGCACACTTCACCAACACTAGAGGCTGATCAAACAAATGTTATGAGGTACACATTTTATTTTTCTCTCACATGTGTTCTGGTACGTCGGGAAGTCAGTTAATTCATTGTACCTTCAACTAACATAATTAATGAGTCTGCAAATATTTCTAGACTTTTTTTTGTACTTATAGCGAATAATTGTGTAGAAACGTGTCATATTTCTTTCTTTTTATTTTTTTCTGCAACGAATTAAAAAATAAACCTATAGGGTTACTGCAGTTCGTGATCGACATAAAAGACACACACACACACA
>NNCF01129100.1:107799-123239 GCA_002313205.1 Laupala kohalensis | reverse complement strand
TTTGATTTTGAAAACACTCTTTGAACTCAAACGTTAAGCAGGTGCGAAATTGCAGTCATCAATATATGTGTAACAGATGGAACATTATTTATTTACGACGGAGAATAGCTAACTTTTCGAGAAAATTTATTCATTCTACATTATTCCGATATATCATACATGAGAAGAATATTAGGATATAGTGTGTTCTATACTGATTCATACGAACTTTAAGATTTAAATAATTCTGCCAAACACTTTTGAAGACTAAGGTTTCTTCAACATTGTAACAATGACTTCTCTCACTACGCTATTCGTCGTTGTCTTATTATTTTGTTCTGTGTTGGCATGAATTACGTTTTGCACGTATATAGTAATAAATCCCCCTTTCTGCCCCTCCAGAAAGGGGGATTTATTACTATATATTGGACGATGTTATCCAACTCTAACATTTACTATTGCGACTGACTTGCCAATAACTGTTTTCTACACTAACTCAGGAATATTGGAGGTTGTAGAGGAAACACAAAATGAAATTTTTTTTTTGAATGTTCTTTGCTGAGGTAATCAGTGGGAAACTATAAGTTTTCCTCAAAATTCTTGACCCATGTTCAATCTAGCTTCTTGACATCTTCCTTCCCAATCTGTTTTCGATGGAGTGCTGGAAATTGCTAATTTTTTTTCTTTCCAACATTCGGTTTTGTATGTGTACTCAAACGATGAAACGAGGAAAATAAGCGCCCCCGGGTGGGCTCGAACCACCAACCTTTCGGTTAACAGCCGAACGCGCTGCCGTTTGCGCCACGGAGGCTTGTGTCAAATACGAGGTTGGTTAAACTCGAATGTGTATTGAAGTCGAGTTATCTTTATCTGCCATTAAGCAATGCTGAGCGGCAATGCTGTAGCGAGCGCTTACAGAAGCTCTTGAATCAGTCATGTAACTTTTCACATAATTCTATTCTCACTACTGTCTAGTTTTCTATATGTCATCGCACCAGTTGAAATGAAAAAGGTAATTCTTTGAATTTTTTTTATTTTTTTTAAAATTGCTATTGTTGGTTGAGAAATAAATACTTTATAATTTTTATTTTTGAAATCTTGAAACGCTGTACTTCGGATACATATTTCTTTATTTCGAATGCTCTGAGTAAGAAAGGTAATAGTTGCCAAGAAATGTGTCTATTTGAAAGTATGAAAAAATTTAAGTTTGGGGTTTTGTGGCGAACGAAGAAAAAAAATTGTAAGTGTAATAATGGTCTGCCTCACTGGATGTGTGTGAAAAGTAGAATTTTAACCATTTTCATAAAATCATTCAACTGAAATATAACGTGTTGTGTATATAGATATTGTGAATTTGCTTATTTCGTAGTATTGCTGTATTTAAATTCAGATGACGATTGTCATGTTGAGTTTTTTTAATTTAAAAACATGACTCAATTTTTTATGAAGATCATTAGTATTTTTATTCGTATTAATGTTCAATGTAAAAACTTGATTCGTTCATGACAAGTTTCATGAAATACTTTTTACCAAAATTGGAGGAAGAATGGTTATAGATACATTGAAATTTGTAAAAATTGTTTGCGAGTGCGAATTTTTCCGTATTTTTTAAAGGTTCTTTTTATTTTTCAAATAGTCGATTATACGTGCTCAACCTATACACTCGAAGAAAAAATCCGTTATGTAACACTTGTCCCGGATGTAGTTTCGATGAGTAAAATTCCTTCTTTATCATCTTCCAGTGGCTTCTCCTCGAGGGGGAGAAGCCAGTAAAACGTTGGAGCTCTCCTATTGTTTGGGCGTCAGTCTGAGTAGTGAAGTTGCCGCAGCTGGGTCTTCGCCTGTTGCACATCTGCGCGTGGACCGATTTAGGTTCCAAGCCGCCACGCTGCGTTATTCAGTGCATCGACACGGTTACTCGCGGATATTCACTATCGAGGAGATCGAACCATTACATAAATTGTGTAGCTATCGAGTAAATCTTCAAATTTAATGAAATATGTCTGCTATAAAAGTATGAGGTTGGATTTTCCCCACTCCGCATTACTGTAAAGGCAAAATTGTCAAGGATTCGAACATCTACCATAAAGGTAGAAGGCTGGGATCCCGCGCAACTTCTGGTCGTTTTGAATGGTTTTCACTTCAACTCTTCATTCCACATCATCAACCTTATATGGATCAGAATGACGACAGCAAGGTCTTTTAACTTTGAAACATGTATCCTTAAAGTACACATGTTATGAAGCCACTCCCGTAAACAAAGTAAAAATTGGAAAAGGAAAAAAAGACATTTGTTGTTAATATTTCAACATTCATTGCATGTGATATCAGTGGCGAATCCAGACTGTAGTCAAGGGAGAGGGCTAACGGGGAGGGATTGGGTTCTAACATTTATATTTGTATTTTAGAACACAAATTTTATAAATATTATCTTTTAAATAAAATACATCGAGCCATAAAATAGATAATCAACAATTAACAATATTGAATAGTAACCAAATTTGTTAATTGTTTAAAGTGGCAAAGTATACCTTTATCTGTTGAGAGTTCAAGTCCGCCACTGTGTGACACGGTCATATCCGACATGTAGCCTCAAACGTATAGTAGAATTGACAGGAATTTCTAGCAAGGTTCAACGCACCTGTGCGAATAATTGATGACGTAGAAATGGGTAACCATTTGATTCAGTACTTCAGAAGTGTAAACATGGAAAATTGGGAATAGTACTACTAACACCCTCGATCAAGTGATAAGATGTATAGTTTAATCCGATAATTGAGAGTATAGTTTAATCTCTTGATGTAACTCACAACCGTGACATCTGTCGCTGTGGAATGAAGCTATTATCACATGGAATTACTTGTTTCATGGGTGGGAATTTCTTGTTTTGTAAAGAGATTGATTTGGAATTGAAATTATTTTGTGGTAATACGCAAACTAAAACAAGCTCCTATGGAGAATCGTGATCAATACTACATGCGTATATAATTAATTTAATATTATATTAATTTTATGTTCAGAATCTGGTACTTGTATTCAAAATATTATTTTGGCAGTCCAGTTCGCAAAAGATAGAAACAAGCCCTTATACCCTTATCACCTACAGTTTACGTGTGAAATGTGTGGTTCTATCTAAACACGAAGAAATGCAATAATACGAAAGACTCCGCGTGATTTCGCAATATGACACGTTTCCACATTTAAACATTCTTAAAGATCTACATTGAAAATTTGCAATACCGTGTCGCATGCAGGGTTTTGTAGTTGTCCCCTTGAGGAAGATTTTCTTGCATCCCAAGCCGTATTCACTACTCTCTTTTGTTCCGATTTACCTTCTCCAGGTAGTCCTCACTAGTAGAAAATCACTGACGAGGAACATTAAGCGTTCTCGACACACCGATGTTACATTCCAAACTTAATTTGTCGGACTACTAAGGAATTAAATGCAGAGCAAATAAATAGAAACTAGTAAACTTTTTGAAAATGCTTTGTGTGAAAACGATTTCTTCACCGTCACCTTTGCTGCTGAGAGAATACTATAATCTGTCAGAGAGAGTACGGAGCTACTGTCCTTGTAGTATGAGCATCACACATGTATTAAACCGAAGTCAGCAGAAAGTGGATAAATCTTCTCGCCGATATTTGACTCAATGCACATCACTCGTTGAAACACAAACTCTAGAAGGGCTTAAATAGGCCTCCGTGGCGCAATCGGCTAGCGCGTTCGGCTGTTAACCGAAAGGTTGGTGGTTCGAGCCCACCCGGGGGCGCAAAGTTTTCCTGGATCGTTATTCCCAATTGCTTTAAAGTTTAATCCTATGCGATTATATTATTATAGACAATATAAATTATATTATTATAGACAATATAAATTATATTATTATAGACAATATAAATTATATTATTATAGACAATATAAATTATATTATTATAGACAATATAAATTATATTATTATAGACAATATAAATTATATTATTATAGACAATATAAATTATATTATTATAGACAATATAAATTATATTATTATAGACAATATAAATTATATTATTATAGACAATATAAATTATATTATTATAGACAATATAAATTATATTATTATAGACAATATAAATTATATTATTATAGACAATATAAATTATATTATTATAGACAATATAAATTATATTATTATAGACAATATAAATTATATTATTATAGACAATATAAATTATATTATTATAGACAATATAAATTATATTATTATAGACAATATAAATTATATTATTATAGACAATATAAATTATATTATTATAGACAATATAAATTATATTATTATAGACAATATAAATTATATTATTATAGACAATATAAATTATATTATTATAGACAATATAAATTATATTATTATAGACAATATAAATTATATTATTATAGACAATATAGATTATATTATTAATAAAACTTCAGTGAAAATTAGTTCACCTGGTCAGACACATTCTCTTTAGTTAGGATTACAAAAAAAAAAGTGTATTATTATGATGTTCGTTATACGTTGTTGAGAATGTGGATTTGTTAATGTAAATGGAACAGATATTAATAGGACCCTGAAGAAGATGCTAACCAGCATTGAAACGGAGATTTTTAGTGAATACTAATAAAGTGATGAACCAAACACATTGATTGTCTATAATAATATAATCGCATAGGATTAAACTTTAAAGCAATTACAATTCAAGATAATCAGGAAATCAGTTAATCTTATTAAATTACTCCCCATGTATTACTAAAGTAATTCTTGGTGTATATCGCGAGATTATGTGCAGTGACAGAGCGAAATGATTTGGATGGGTTTCAGTAATTAATTGAACATAGTTCTTTTTATTATTTTGTAATTTTTTATTTTGGGCAGCAAACTAAAAATATTAAGCATACTATACTATCCCGATTTGGATTCAGTACAATGTTTCTTTTTAATCAGCATCGCCAATAAAGATCATCTTATCAAATTCATCTGAGGGCACTAATGACGGAGTTGACAAGCACTAAAACCCCAATAATAATAATAATAATAATAATAATAATAATAATAATAATAAATCCACTACTTTGTAACTGAGGAAACTGGCCTGGATACTGTATATTTTTGTTCTTTGTAGAATATGAGAGAAAATATATTAAGAATTTTCTCGGGATTTATTTTAAAATCACGCAGTCGTGTCCAATCCTTTCATGGAGAAGACAAATTAAAATACTTTAAATCGTGAAGCTTTAATGTATTTTTAACTTGTGTACTTGAAACAATATTGTGGAATTTAAAGTTTTAGAAATGATCATTAATGCTACTAAATGTTCCAAGTAAATTCTCTAAAAAGAAAGTTTTGTTTTCTGTGAAATCTCTGTATCTCATTCACATGAAAACATTGAGAAAAATGAATGAAACATTGTGAGAAGCAAACGACATATAGGGAAGTGGGAATTCATCTGTTCTATTTTTATCCTGCTTTTATTGTTTAGTAGAGTCACGTCATTACTGCAATGTGATTTTGGCGAGCGGAACATTAACATTGGAAGTAAAATATTTGAAACTATTTTTAATATTTATGTTGGAGCCTTTCACAAGAAAATGTATTGGATAAACTTTTGTTCAGAGTGCTGTTATCATTCTGATTAGAGACTGAGTATTTATTTGAACGACTGAAAATAACTTCTGGGAAATTTTTTCTATGCGCTTTATGACGCAAATGAAAATGTGTTTATCGAATATCGTAACGATATCATTGCCCGGCTAGCTCAGTCGGTAGAGCATGAGACTCTTAATCTCAGGGTCGTGGGTTCGAGCCCCACGTTGGGCGCTTAAATTTTATATGCGTGCAAGAATACCAATGGTGTCCCATGTGAGTACTTAACTCTCATGGGAAATGCGCAGTCAAATATGGGAAATCTCGTTAACTTCACAGGATTATCTTAATTTTTCGTTCATGCCTCCGTGGTCAATCTCTGCTTCTTTGACTTCGTTCTTTTCCTATACTCCGGGATCCTTTCCCTTTAAGGTAGTAATTGATCATTTTGTGTAATATGACGAATCAGTACTACATTATATGTGCAACCATTATTTAAGACATTCCCCGAATTGGTTGAACTAAATCCTGGAATGGTTCTTACAAATTATTCAAACTTCCCCAATATTCAATATCTTCCGTTATCATCTGTACTAATTTTCATACCATCGCTCCTGAGATATTGAACCCCTCCTTCTCACCCCACACTCATCTCACCTCAAGGATCCTGGTCCACCCCTCACGACTCAGGTGTGAATTATCGGGACGTATGTAATCTCCGGGTATATCTCTGTTTGAATGAATTTGAAGAGCACGCAGTCCCGAATTTTCGTAGGTCCCGACATAATCCTCTGGACTTCCTATTATATAACTGGAACGTAAATGCGTGATTTATATATGTGCCACGCGATACGCACCTCGCGGGTGGCGAATGGAGTAACTCGTATGAGGATAGATACTAAAGTGGTGAGTTCGTGTACGAGGTGAGGGTCACTCTAATGTGTGAGGGACAATGGTAATAAAAACTAGGAAATGCCTTTTGTAGTGTTGTAATGTTTATATGATAATTGTGATAATATTGAATGTTTGCTTGCAGGGTGTTGGTTGGTGCACCGGAAGCACAATCATCCCGACAAAGCAGTGTGAAACGAGGAGGAGTAGTGTTTCGATGTCCTGTCACCTTAACATCCCGCTACGTGGATCCATGCGAAGAAGTTCTGTTCGACCGCACAGACGGTGAGTACGCGGCAAACAACATCCCTTTTACCTGCAATTGAGGTCCAAGGAAAGACAGATCTCTTTTCCAGGGAGGAGCATCTGAGATAGCGAATTCCATTTACTGTATGCACGAGCAATATATAGTCGAAATATGCGTTTCATACGTGTAATTGTTCTAAACACCCTGCAATTTTTGGTACATTTTATATAACTTCACGTGTTAAAACTAACAAATCAAATGATTGAAAATGGTTCACTATACTCAGATTTTAATTATGATTTTTAAACACTATACTCAGAATAATCTATAGTTCGATAATAACATGTACATGTAAATTTACAAACATATTTGCGTTAAATTACAAACATATTGACAGTATATATGTATTATAACTCGCAGCTAACTTTTTATCTTATCTAGGAACTTTTGCTGAAATTTTTGAATCCGCCTCTGCCTTAGGGCCCTTGATCGGAATTGATGGGATGGTCCCTTGCTTGCTTCCGGAGAGTAAATTAGTTTATTGTCCTCCACGTGGTCATACGCAGTTTGTACTGTTTTTTGACAATAAATTTATTTATGTATTTACCAAGTTCTCGGCCATTTTGTACCTCGGACGGCACAAATCCTCAAGATTATTATTGTTTGAGTTGTGAAAAATTTACCCATGTTATAAACAAATGAAAATCGTTTATAGCGATGGGATAAAATTGCCAATAATAATAATTTAGAGTTTCTTAGGGAGACGTTTTGAAATTAAAGTTAATACCTTGAAGACTCGGGGAGTTATTTTGAATACTATTACCATATGCTCCATATACCAGCTTTTTACACAAATTACATCATAAATTCAACTATTTAACCCTTCAACTCCAAAATGAATGAATGAAATTGGGTACCGTAATACGTTGTGTTGGATGTAATTTTCAACAATAACACGAATTTACACGTCATCGTGTTCAGTAGGTAATTGTAAAAGGACTTGTACAAAAAAAATAGTATTTTACACCGAGAGTATTTCTCCGCTTGATTTGCCTCTGAATCAGAGCTAGTGAAGATTTTCTATCCATTTTCTATTGAATGTCGTTCTATTTTTAACCCTTTTCACCTGTTTTGCATTCCAATTCAAGAAGAATGAAACCATCTTACTAGAAATATAAGTCTTATCACTGGCTATCGTCTCGAAATATTTGCTGTCTCATGATGTCTTCATAGTAACATAAATAGCTAAATATCTTTTAAATATTATTAAAGGCAACACTCAACAAAAAGGTTCTCCAAGAATAGTTTTCAGTGTTTTTACGTTGAGCACTTCCATTAAAATACAATTTCTTAGAATTCATGTTCCTGAGTAGGAGATTCGCTCTTTATCCAGAGCTCGAGATTCGCTTTCCGCGTTTATGGAACCCCTCTTTACTTCATGAGTCATCCGAGTATCCAGACACATCGCGGATCCTCCAAAGCACACGAACGCAAGACGAGACATCTCGGGTCTCGATACGAGCAGAGCAACCTCGCAATTAAAATGCTCTCGCCGTCGCCAAAGAAATCTCCGTTCTTCACATAAGTGAATTCTCACTTCTTGTAATCCATTAGCTGCGGATGATAAGATACTTTCCGAAAGGACGATGCGCACTACTTTGTCGGAGTGCTGGGTGCCATCCCCAATCCAGCGGGGCTCTCTTCCCGCCCTGAAGGGGCACTTATCAAAGCGGCCAACGTCTTTTTCTTATCCTAAGTGCACTCGTGAAGTCGACAAGTTCGCTGACCTGTCTGCTGACTCTCATTACTCGACGAGGATGTGGATTTACGGAATACAGTAGAACCTCTTTGGTCCGATGTGAGGGTAACTCTTCCTGATGGACATACAAAACAATGGATATTTGTTGTTATGAAAATTTTTTAAATTATCTGCTAATACCTATTTTTTTTCTCTGCGCATTTATTGATACATCTCATAATTGGTGCAAGGACTGACTCATTCAGTTGATTTACTGATTTGATTTTGAACTATCATTTAACTATTGCGTTATTTAGGTAAAACTTTTTTTTAAATTGACGAACAATATTGACAATATTTTTTGAAATTTATTAGAGTACAAAAAAAATTGATTGAGGATACTGAGGTTGGACGATTTAGAGTTAGTACCACACAAAAACAACCAAAAATACCGCTACAATATCGCGATGTGTACTTGTTTTTGTCTTCTCATTAATTCTATGGAAGCATGGGCATTGGTAACGTTATTGGCAAGGAAAGCCAAGGTTAAACTTAAAGAACCGCCAGATGATGAAGTACGTTTTCCATTTTCCACATTTTTCATTTATCTCAAATACCTGTAGCATAGTTACCTTCTATGTGCATATTTACATTCCTTTTCATCCTAATCTTCTGTTAAATTATTCTCTCCGTCAACTCTTTCTTATGTTAGTAAAAATTGTCGTTAGTACCAAGCAGTGATATCAGATTTTTTAGGAGTGGAACGAAGTCCAAATTGACAGACCATCATGCAATTATTTACAAAAATATTCAAAGATTCAAGACAAAGAATGTGAATGACGAATATTTGTTTATATAAAGTTAAGGAGAAGTTAAAAATATAAGTTCTGCTCGAATTGAGGTCTTACCTCCATCAAATCTTGACGATGATTGTCTTGTATATAAACATTCTAAGGCATGACATCTTTCTGTGCTTCGAGCAAAAAGAACTTGCAATTTTTTTCTGGGTTCGATTTCGAACGATTCAATTCATTCCCGTAATTTTACATTAACAAATCGGATAACAAATCTGTAATTCCATCCAGGTAAC
Source organism: Laupala kohalensis (assembly GCA_002313205.1). Lineage (NCBI taxonomy): Eukaryota > Metazoa > Arthropoda > Insecta > Orthoptera > Trigonidiidae > Laupala > Laupala kohalensis. The sequence continues at coordinate 113,696 of NNCF01129100.1, read as the reverse complement.
CGATAATAACTTCGCACAAAAACAAATTCTTCATTTCGCTACATGCTTATTTTGAGAAGACGACTGATTGCACTGTTGCATTATCTGTTCCTCTGAACACGCCTAGGTAATAATTGCTTTCGACTATTCGCCTGAGGAGATGCGTGTACAATAGCTGGGTAATGATGGGAGAGGTGCCAGAAACTCGTATCGTGCCCCGAGCTTCGAATGGGGCCCAACAAATTTTCGTTTTTCCTTTTCCAATGATTAGAATAACAGATCTGCATTATTGATCTAGGTATGCAAAATTTATAAAAAAATATCTTCTTTGCGCTTTAAAGTTTAATGCGTTCCAAATTTTCTTTAGTGTCATTTCAAATAATGTATTACTTTTTAGGCAAGATGAATTTTCATAAAAAGTTAGGTTTGTGCTTAAAAAGTACGTATTATTCATGTACTACAATACGTTGTATTATCACTGCAATACGTTGTTATACCAGCAAAGATATAACAAGCACCAGATGACCGTAAATTATATTATTAGAAGTATGAAGAAGGTTCGTAGGTACGAAGTGCAATATATTGTTGTGTATCGTTGCCTTCGGGCCAGAGAACTGAATAAAAATATAATCCACGATTTATTATAATCTTCAATTATTTTTATTAGAAACTTCTTGTCGAAAAAATAAGGTGTCCTTAATAGTTTTCAATTATAACAAAGTCCTAAATTGTTGTCATGCCACATAATTGTAAACACACAAATTCTTTTCTGCAGTTTATTTGAATGTATACCTAACGTACTTCAGGTCATTGGCTTGTGTCGGGATATACCTCTTATCTCGATTTAAGGTTTTACATGCACGGAATTTAGGCTACGTGAAAGAATAATACATCACTCTTGTAACTCCTCTTAAGACAAAAAGAAAAGAAAGATAACACAGAAACAAAAATAAAAAATTTAGTATATTCTAAAGACTAGACCTATCTATGCTTATGTATTTTGATGCGCCGAATCTGGGGCCAAAGTTTCCATTCAAATTTTAAAACCATTCATTTTTAATCGCATAAATAACGCCCTTAAATACGGAAAATTCGGATTTCATAAAAACTGAGGTGTGATGGAACAATTCTGCAGTCAGAATCGGATTTATCGAGTTACAAATTGTATGGATACACTGGTCTAGTCTTTGTGACGGACCAGGTATTCTGTTCTTTTTTCTTCTGTATTTAAGAGTAGTTTTTCATGATTTAAAAAACATCCTTCGGGGCGATGGAGCAATCCCAAAGTCGATTCGGATTAAGCGCGTCAAATACATAGAGATATATGGGTTTAAGTTTTGGAACATACCAATTATAATTATGTGCCTGTACAATTTACTAAATGTACACTTTCAGTTGGAATTCAATCACCTTTGATTGAATACAACCCACTTCTTAAGCGACGATATCTCACTGAATAATGTAAATCTATAAATACACCTAGTGTGTGAATGTATGTTACTGTATGAGGAGGGGGGGATGAGAAAAGTGTTTTCCCTTATATTCAACCTTCCCAACTGAGGAAGCTTGTTTGAGGTGATAAAGTGAGGTATCTCGACCTTGTCTCATCCCCTCCCCCCGACGTCACTCGTGTCACGTACCGTTCGCTAGGGAGAAGGGAACACAAACCCGAAGGGGGCGCTCTCTACAATATCTGTGCTCGCAATTCAAAGGCGAGTTAGAAAGCGTCTTCTAGCGACAGATGCGCCATCTGGTAACCTTCCTAAGAATTACATCATGCGAGGTGTTCGTTCAAAAATAGAAGGAGCCTTCGACAAAATAGAACCAGAATTCAGCCATTTATCTACTTTTAATTGTAAGTGCTAAATAAATTAGGTTTACAATTTGTTTTGGATTTTTTAGTAAAAAATATGTTCCTTCTTTCTAGTTATGAATTACTTTGTATTTTATGAAAGAGAAACTCTCGTATTCATAGTATTTGTACGTTGTAGAAAATAATTGAAACAATAATTGGGAAGACCGGTGAATCGTATTAATTATTTTCGTTTCATATTCTCCCTTCTTGTATTGGAGAGAAATGATTTTCTAAATCTGAAAACTAAATAATTATAGTTTGCACCCAACAAAGAATATTTGGTTACTTATTCGACTGTAAAAATACCATTACTTATTTAATTTGTTATAATTTTTATTTTATTGTAATTTTAATTTTGAATCAAGGAAAGTAGTGAAATGTAATAATAAAATAACCGACATCATCAACAATGTTAAAGTTATGTGCCAGAACTAATTAGATTAATTAAATAATTAATAATTAAATAATGAGATTATCAAGGAATGATACGAATTGTTTTACGTCATGGGTTTTCCCCCTAGCGTGTAGATTACTTTACGCGAGCTACATTCATCGAGCTTGTTGATTAATTTGCTGTGCAGTAACGAGCAGCACTTCTGTAGAACGATTCAAGTCTTATTTAATTTAGATTCACTGTTTAATAACAAGTGGGTGAGACGCCAAAACTTACGCCCCCGGGTGGGCTCGAACCACCAACCTTTCGGTTAACAGCCGAACGCGCTGCCGTTTGCGCCACGGAGGCGTGTATCTGACACGCATGATTTTGGTTTGAAGTCATCAAATATCCGAACTGTATGAGACAGGTTTAACTTCATTTATTTACAATTTTTCAGTTGTAGTTATGGTTCAGACTTCACAGCACGTCGAAGATAGTTTTCGTTCTCTAATTCAGATTAGAATCGGTTACAAAAAGGTTTCAACCCGATTTATTTATTTTATTTGTGTATTGATGATTAGAAATCTTTCAGTAATGTAACTTGCAGGATATACCATACATTTCGTGCGTAGTAAATAAATAAAAAAATATAAGATGAATTATGTATCTATATAGGAAATAAATGTACGAAAATATTTCTATATTTTTTAATATACACATTTAGGAGGTCAATCATACAACTCATAAAATAGAAAAATATATACTTAATTATACAAAAATAAGAGATGATTTAAATAATATACCTTGTGATGTACGACACAAACATATCTTATGGTGGGACCAACAATTATACATCAAATAGATGTATAATTGTTATCTTTATAATTATTCTAATTGTTTTAAAACACAACAATATGAATAATAATGAAGAATAAACATGATATAATTTGTAACGATTAATTAATAATATAGTAGAAACAATATTCAGTAACTCGCTTGACTTCTGTGAAATGCATAAGATCATGTACGAACATGGCGTCCGAGCACAACAGTTTCGTGATTTATGCATCGTACCTCAGAAAAGGTTAAATATCTTTCTCAAATACCTATAGATAAAAGTGGTGTAAAAATACTACGGAAATTTTACTACAAAGTAAACTTCCATCACTATCGTTATTTAAAAGTTGGTAATTTTTTTAAAAAAAAGTGTTTTCTTCATAAGACGCAATATAATACACCACCATTTATAATTGCTTTTATTTAATTTAAGTGGTCGGTGAGGTATGTTTTCCAAGTTGAAATCACTGTACATATATGTTACTCTGTTTATTTATGCCGATTTCAGATATATTTGCGATTTAATTCTACCTACACTAGTACTACCTTAACTTTAGTTATGTAACTTTCTTACTGCAAACAAAAAATTAAACTATTATTTACCTCACGTAGTGTATACTTTTGAGATCATTCTTCTAAGTCTGAAATAACGCAATAAATCAGTTTTATTTCTAGGTGACAACTTGTTAATTTTATTTGTTTTGTTATGAAAAAACCATGGGCCTTATTTCTTGGGGTATGGGGCATACTGGTCCTCCGTCTCAGTAGCGCTGGTTCTGTGGGTACTAAAGGGCCTAACATATTACTGGAAAAGATCCGAAAAGGAGGAACCGTCCCGGGGGTGTTCTCGTATCCAATGGTGGATCGTAAATGTCTCGTAAAAAGCGCGTTGCTCCGTTTATGGGCTTCTCGCGTCGATACGGCAATTCTTCTACCCCCAAGGGAGAATAATGGCGGTTCCTGTGGGGAAATTTCTTTAGGCTTTTCTCCTTTGAAGTAAGGCTAACAATTTGCCTCGAGTGTCGTGTTTTTCGTTAATGCACGGCAACAATGATTCTGGCAGCAAGATCTGTGCACTTTGTAATGAGTCCTTCCTGCTTTTCGTAGTATTAATGCAGGGTGTTAGAATGTTGTGTAGATTCTTGGGTTGAATTTGAATTTATATCCGTATATTTTAATCATTTGTTGTAATGGCTTTACGATCTGAAACAAAATTTTAGTTTTTCAACAAAAGGCGGTTTTTGGAACATAAAATGGAAAATTGCTCTCTTAAATTAAGTACTGCATTAAAATAAATGTTCATTTTATTATGTTTGAAATATGTCAAGTTAATTCAAATAAAATTAGAATTATATTCCTCACCTTACATCCTTTTACAAAATATTAATTTTAAAAACGTGTTACCATTAATATTCCAGACTCTTTTTCGACAATACTTTTTCGTGAGCTTTGGAAACACTTCCCCCAAATTTTGAATAGATATTTTCACCCTTGTTGTTCGTATTATTATATTGCGTATGCAAAACTGTAAAATATGTGATTAATGTCCAATTAGTCCGAGTTTGGAAAGTTAATTTAACTGTTGCTACTTCATTTGATTTAAAGTGTTTATAGTAATAAGGGATGAGATGTGTCATTCAATAAAGGAATAACAAATGCAATATATTTTCTACATAAATATATAAAACATATTTTTTTCTTATTGATAATATTCGCGAAGTTATGAATGACCCGGTATGTATTCTGAAATTATTTTCGGTGCAAGAAAATGTTTTTTGGAAAATTCAATTTGAACAAAATCAATAACTTGATACTTTTTCTACATCATAAAATTCCTATATAAAAAGCGTAGCATGAAAAATGTTCAGTGAATTTCATTCAATTTTTCTGCAGTAGAGAACCGTTCGTAATGAACGTCGTCTTTATTAATACTTTCTCTGCTACAATCGCAGAATTTTTCCATTCCGTAATATATATTTACTCTGAAGTGGGTTATTCGGATATCTTTATAAAATTGTGAGCCTTCTACAGTTCTTCATGTCTTTAAAAATGCAGTCCTATAAAACCGAGAATGTCAATTCACGGCGGAGATTTAAATCTTGTAGTACTTATAAAAATGCCAAGATGTCATTCCAAACCCTACATTACTTCATTTTAACATCCCCTTGATATATGTCAAGAGTACATTAGCGTTGGATGAAACACATTGCAGGGTGAACTCGGAATGTAAGCCATGTGTTCGTATGTGCTGATGCATCGCTTGGCCTTTTCGTAACGAATTGCGTCCATTTACGAGACGGTTCTCGAAAGAAAATTCTCATGTAGAACTGCGCATCGGGAGACATTCGCCCCGAACAGGATTTGGAGCCTCTTTTTCTTCCTCTCCATCGGCACAGGTAGAGAAGAAACGGTTGCTGCACAGTGGGTCATTCGGTTCGGTCTAAAGTTATTAAGGTAGTTCTGCCGATGGAGAGTTAAAACTAGTATAGGAACAATTAAACCGCTAAAAATCTGAAATCATCATAAAGAAAGAGTAACGTGTACTTAATGTGATTTCAACTTGAACATACTTCACTGACCATTTAAATGAAATAATTGCAATTATTATTGATGGTGTAATACATTACGTCTTCTTGAGGAAACTCTTATTTTCAAAAAAAGACCTACTATAAATTCATGAAAGTTATGCAAGTTTTCTTTGAATTGAAGAATTCCGCAGTATTTTTTCATCACTTGTATTTGTACGTCACCGGACATTACAAAAAGATATTTCAATTTTTCCGAGGTGTGATGCATAAATCACGGAACTCTCAGCCGCCATGCTTGTACATGCTCTTAAAATGAATAAAT
>NNCF01129100.1:70991-86521 GCA_002313205.1 Laupala kohalensis | reverse complement strand
TCGCAGACGTATGTTTCTTACTTCGGAATTTTCATCTTTTACTCCAATTTTTAAACTATTGTCTGAAGGTTCCTTTTGGATTCGTTGTCCAAGATTGAAGTTCTCGGGTATTTTGTAATAAGGGATGTAGGTATCTCCTCTATTCTGATAATGTTTAATGAAAAGTTCCTGACGTTTATTTTTGTTAACTTTTACCAACGTGTTTGGTGTCGATCGAGTGGGGACAAACTGACGCATCGAACTTCGGAGAATAAACATCATGAAGTAAACTGTGGAGAGTCAACATAACCTCACAAAGCATCCGTTGCCAGCAGACGTTTGAGGAATGGAGAAGGGGAAGTGTCAGCTGGAGGATGGAGGTTAATGTAGTGGTGAAAAGGTCTGGGGAGGGAGTCAGAAACATCGATCAGAGTTATATCGCCTTTCTTGTTGGGTCACGGTAAATATAGCGAACAAAAGATTTGGAGGGACGACAAGAGTGAACTGCGGATCTCCAGGGTCTGTATGATTTATTGTAAATTGTTTGTCGCTAAACTTCTGAAGTGGATAGGTATATTTCTATACATGGATATATCATTATGACCCGTTATTGACCCGATTTGAAATTACAGAACATACTTTTAGAAAAGGAACTCAATTCTAAATGATTTTTGTATAACTTTCTTTCTGAACAGGGCCTACAATTATGATGTAAGAAACAAAAGTGTAATGCGTTTACAAGGCAAACGGTTAAGTTTTTCACACTCGAAATCGATTAACTGGTCAATTGTTTTCTCGTGCTAAGGATTAGTACTAGTATTCAATTATTCCAAATTAGTCGCAAGAAATGGGTATGGGTGGGGGGGGGGAATTAGTAGCCCATAGCACGTAATCGCGAATTATCCCGGCATTCACCTTCGATTCGAATTATATTTGGAATATTGGATGAGAGTATAATGTTCAAAAACATACGGCCGGTGTGATGTATCATAACCATGTAAACAATAGTTTATGCTTTTTTTAAGTTTTCCGTATATATCTAATGTAGTCGGGCAGTTCTTAGACTTCTTCTCTGTTATGTAAGGAAATAACTATTACCAACTTTTCTTATCTGTCGGAACGTATTTTATTGGAGCAAAATAAAGTTTGTGATACTCAAATGATGAATAATAGGGTTCATAAAAGCCAGATTTCATTATTTCGGGTACATGTCAAGTTCTTTAGTTGAAATAAAAGCAGTACTATATCTTTAAGGAATAATTAATTAATTTACTTCCTGGAATCGCTGTGCAATAAGTCATTATTTAGGTCCGAATATCTTGTAATAATTTTACGGCTGTATCGTGTACATAATTTATTTTTAGGGAAAAATATAAAATGTGCATCGGCCGGGAATCGAACCCGGGCCGCCCGCGTGGCAGGCGAGCATTCTACCACTGAACCACCGATGCTTATGGGTAAATAGAAAAATTAATGTTTTCAATGTAAATTATGATCATCCGTTTAAATATTCAATATGTTTATACTTTGAAAGACTCACGAATTTTGGTTCGAAAGTTATGGGAAAAATTTCCAACAGCGTTCATTTCTTGTCTTTCTCTCAATCTCTCCACGTTTATTATATATGCATCAAGTACTACAGATATGCATACGGAAACAAAATTCATATATACAAACATTCATCTGTATATATTAGATAGTAGCAGTTGTGACAATTATAACACTATATCTAACTTTACATATGTATGTTTTATATGAACATAAAGACACACCAATCTATTTTTGCGTTTCAAATTGTAGTAAATATCTTTAAAGTACGCAAACTGTAGTCTACAAAATTGGAGTATAAATACTGACTTTGTTACAGAAATGTTCAACTCCTTATCCTATTTACAAACCCGGACCTGTCTGTTATTTACAAAAAGGAATAATTACTATCTCATTATTCTTTAAACTTGTCCAAAAATAGGATGGAATACATTATTAAAACTGACTGTCTTGCCACAGAGAAATCTATATTCCCACCATTTTTCCATTGTTTGTCATTGATACTGCAAATATTGATCGAATGAAGAAGACATGTTTGTACTTAGTCTATTCAATTGTGGATTCTTTAATACACATCTCTCACTCACCCTAGTGAAGAAAGATGTTCTGCCGTTTCCATATTCAATTTTCAAAATATAATAAAATATTCATGAAAGTATCCAAACACGTGCTTCGTTGCCTATGGTTTCATGTGCTCCCCTCGCGATCATGAACTAAAGTGCAGACCTAAACCATCACCATTTAGAGGTATCAGATTACCCTGCTGATAACTTGAATAACACGTTCCGCCTCGCACGTAATGCCCTCTGGCAAGTCTCACCTCGGGAAAGAAACGAGGCGTTACGGAAGCGTCCAATGGGTTCCTCCAAGATGCCCACCGATTGCCGACGGTGAGCAGGCGTCGAACAATAGACGATAGTCATCACCCAGCAACAATAAGTATGGCGCCTCAGAGAGAAGGTAACCATAGTAATAACTACGGCGTGGGAATGGTTTACGATGTACCAATGGAGTGCTAAGGAAGGTTTCCACTTTTATATTTTTTTTTAATGCGCGAATTATTATTTTACACAACTCGATGGTGGTTGGAGTTGAGGTCTATTGTCGCCAGGGGCGTTGCCAGTTTCCAAGTTGGGCGAGGATGAGTAGTATGAAATGTTATGGATCCTACAGGAGAGGAACCTTGCACAGGGAAGTAGGAATACATTCAAAAGAAGAAAAGGGGTGATTTTATTGAAAAAGTAGTTTTTATTGAGTTCCATTGCAAATTTCCCAATCACTCTACAAAATAAAGTAGCTACACATTCACAAACACTTTAATATCCTTTTTTTAACACTTTAAACACTTTTTTTCCCTCCACGTGGTCATACGCAGTTTGTACTGTTTTTTGACAATAAATTTATTTATTTATTATTTATCACAAAATACTATTATGACTAATATAATCTCTGAAACAAATAAAATAATGAATACATTGCGTTACAAATTTCCTCTTAAATGAACTCATGACACACTTCTTCATTGAACTAAAATTACTCTCGATGACTAACATTGTCGGCGACGAAGATTTACGCTCTTAAACTTTCTCATAAGAAGTTCCATATTTTTGCATATTGCAGTATCTCCGCCAATACCGTAACGATGTTCAAAAGTATAAATGGGTGTTATAAAGTAACGGTATTTGTTTACAGACGGTTGCTTGATTTCCGTATTATCTGCTGTTACTGCCGGCTGACAGTTGTAGTACGGCTATCGGTTATTTCGTATCTGAATCCAATGCGACATTATATTATATATAATATAAATTTTTTATTATTGGAAGAAGTATTTTAAAACTTATTGAAAACATGGAATAGGACATTCTTTCAACCGTCGTATTACCCGCACTCTGACTTATTATAACGATAGACCTGAAACTTCTGGGATAGACATGGAAGGTGGTGGCACTAGCTAACTACCGACTTATCAAACATTTCAATTTCATCTCCACAGTTTACTCTCACATAGCATCACGATCGAGGAGCTGAGTGTAGTACTAGAACATTCGCAACGCAAACCTCCATCCATTTGGCTTGTCAATGTGGTCATGGATAAATGCAGACGGCGTTTCATTTCTTTGATGTCGTACCTATGATCATCCTCGGCCATTTAAGTGTCTGCTACCAATGCACCCTCGTTTCATGGGCTGTAATAAATAACGTGCATTCTCTTATATCAGAACTGACCTTCGCTAAGTCCCATCAAGTAGATCTTTCATCCTGAGATATTTCTGAAAAATTGATTTGAATGATGGTAAGAGTCTATTTACAAGCATCAGACGCAATAATGTGTTAGCGCCGTTCCGTATCAGTGATCGCCAATAGTCATATACAGCTCGATTCGTTCATGGAGGTATTTTTTCAGGAACACGTGGACATATGTCAACAGGAATGTAAAAGCGTACTAATGTAAAGGAAGAAGATTTGCTACTTTACTTGAAAAGCGTGGAAAGGCAACCAAGGATGCTTTTCATGCCCGAGAATAAATTAGACCGCTTGTTAATTCAAAAATTGATTCTGTACCCTGACAAAGTGAAAAAGACATTAGGTGAACATTCACTAGACCATAATCGTAATGGATAAACCAAATCGATGAACCCATTTCTTCTCGTGCCCTCTTATATTTCCATTTTTGTATTTGTGTACATGTAATTTTATGTGATAAATCATTCAGAATGAATTCTTTCAGATTCATTCTGATTTTCGATTAATATTTTGTGTTATTTACGTTTCGTGTCGCTACTCCCGAAGGACACTGCAGGGCGTAGTTGGGATAATTTCGTTCATGCAAAAATAGAAAATCACTGATACTGACATTCCGCTGAAAACTATATTAGATTCCCATGTGCACGACTTCGATCTTGCTCCCAATAAAATATTGGTTTATCATGACCGAACTATGCCATACGAATGTAAAAATTGAACGAACATTATTAGACAAAGGTAACCTTGTTCATTACATCAATCGACCGAATGGTACCATATTGGTTTCTTTTCATTTTAGTACTATCCGTTGTACAAATTGGAGAACGCATTGGTGTCTAATATCAAGTTAATTCGTGCGGATCAGTTATGAAGAATTTCCACTGGACGTCACTGAGGGTACATAGGGGTCTAGCATACTCTCCAAAGCGGCGATCCTCCCCGGAAAAAAATTGGAATCACCGTGATTTCAGTTCACGGGAAAGAATTTAAGTCACTGGAAGTGAAAGTTTTAAAGGAGCTCTAAAAAATTAATAATTTGTTCTACTGATTTTTACTGTTGGACAAGGACAATTAATTTGTAATTTTGAAACTTTATAATACATTTCTATTTTCGTTTGACCCTTTCTTTGACAAGGGTCACATTGTCTTCAGTCACGTGATACCGTTAGTACAGTATTTTCTAGGGTTTTCTTTTTGTGAATTATTCTGGTAAACGTTGCGTAATGAATGAAAATCATTCGCTATATTAAGCAAATACTTTTATCAGAATATAAAAGAAACATAAGCCCGGGAAAATTTCTCCGTATAAGCTCATTGTAATTTAAAGTCAAATAATTCAAAATTTTGCGCCGCAAGGGTATAAAAATCCATCGCCACTGGCTAGGAAATGGTTCAAACTATCATTAATAATAATAATAATAAATTTATTATCAAAAAACAGTACAAACTGCGTATGACCACGTGGAGGACAATAAACTAATTTACTCTCCGGAAGCAAGCAAGGGACCATCCCATCAATTCCAATCAAGGGCCCTAAGACAGAGTTGGATTCAAAAATTTCAGCAAAAATTCCTAGATAAGATAAAAAGTTAGCTGCAAATTATCATACTGATAAAATGTCAATATGTTTGTAATTTAATTCAAAAAATTTACATGTACAAATTATTATCGAACTATAGATTATTCTGAGTATAGTGTTTAAAAATCAAAAGAATTCAAATAACACTAAATTCACGATTTATTGTTACAATAAACATGTCCCTAGACAAGCCTAGAGAACCAGCATAAGAAATCCGCCTCTACCCGAAGGAAAGCCGGAGAAAAACCCGGGCCAGGATGGGGCTACAAAATTAATGTACACAACCGTGCCAAAGTTGAGTACACATAAAACTAAATTAATATGAATCATAAGACACAACAATCATGCAAGAAAATAGTTTTTGAAATTGTTATAAGTTATTTAAAAAGTACTACAGCAATGGCGTGATAAAGTACAAGACGGACTTAACTTTTATTAAAATCAATAAATTCTTTTACAGTGTAGAAGCACTGGTGCAGGAGGTAGTTTTTTAACCGTGGATTTGAAGAGATTCAATTTCATAATATCTTTTATATTCTTGGGCAGGGAATTAAATAGAACGATTCCCGAATGATAAGGTCCTTTTTGGCAAAGTGTAAACAAACTACCATTAGAAACATTTTTGGGGGGTATTTTAGTCTAGTCGCTCAAACGTATATAATACCTTAAAATATTCTCTGAATTTGAGAAGTATCATATCCTTTCTCGCGTTTGGTTTTGACCGATTTTCTTTGATGTCTGACCTCGCAAGTCTTCACGAAAGTAAGTGGTTCGGTAGGCACCGTCACCGGAAAGGGAGCAGCCAGGACTCACGCAATCTGTCTGCCTGTCGCCCACCTGTCGCGTTTCTTGGCCCTGCCGCACCCTCACAATATTGTCTGTTGGAGATCTTTCGGGGTTTGACTTGCACGGCATCCACGATGAGCTCAGTTCTATTTTACGTTTCAAAATTAAATTTGCGATGGAAATATTTTTTGTGGGGATTTAGGGCTCGTCAGCGATGGAAATAAAATTGTTGGAATGTCATCATCAAATACCCAGATACTCCATAGAAACAGAAAGTAGAGGATTTGTGAAATTATGTTTCGAGTATAAGGAGCACCTGGGAATGTTATACTCCGGAGGAAAGAACGCGCTGACCTCACCTCAGAAGATAATTTGATCGGTAGGTCCTACCCCCTACACCTTTCCATCGCGTTCAAAGATAGCTTCCTAGATCCCTTTTACCTAGACCAGCTCCTCTTTGTATTATTACTTATCTCGGCGCTCGTCAATCTTTGATGACAGAGGGTAAATTAAAATATTTAGTCAAAAATTACTGATTTTGCATGCTAAGATTTAAAGTATTTTGTATGAAAATAAAACACTAAAATGTGGAAAAGCATACTTTAATTTATGGGTGCAATTATAATTTTTTTTTCTTCAGAAAATGATATATTTATTATATTTATCAACATAATGAAAAAAATGTTATTTCAAATAGTAATATACTTCACAGATCAGAAGAATATCAAATAATGTAAAAATATTCTTATTGCATTGAAGAACCTAAAGAATTAGGTTTTTATTTATGTGCACCACATAATCACGAATAGATCATTAGTTAGCTCAACATCCTAATACTCTCCCATACGTATTGTGGCAAAGTTACTTGTTCACCAAGTTTTTTGTCAGTGATGTTTCCCAAGTTTTCGAATTGTTTTTCTGCTTATTGAAATTTCATCCATGGGTTCCATGAGAGGGATTCCTTCAGAAAAAAGAAATCCTACACTACCCCACATAATCCGTCCATTTGTTGAGTCTGAAGGTAATGTCAAACAATCTCACCGTTAACATTTACACCGACTCATTCTATGCTTTATGTATGAGAGAAGCTTCATCGAACATTCTATTTCTGGATGTGTTGTGTATGTAAGTTGATGGAGAATTTATGTTACAGGCATGTGCGCCGCGTTACGTCTACTACCCTCGCACGCGTGAGAGGCGTATTGAACCCGTGGGCACGTGTTGGGTGGCAAGAGACGGCTTTCAGCGCTCAGATGAATACTCGCCGTGCAGAACGAGTAAGTACCTCTTTCATTTTACGTTCGTTTAATCGCTCATTCACTCAATTAATTACGCAAGCCAACTAAAAATAATCACTTGAGTTGTGGTAAAACATGTTCCACCCTCATGTTTCATTTATTCGTCATTAGAGAGCTTTTGCGTTAAGTTGATTCACGTTGATACTGGCGATTTACTTTGATGACGCTAACCGCGTAAAACACGTGGAAAGAACTAGCGTAATCGATGCATTTTGCATAGCGTACCTTCGACTAAAAATTGTAAACTCCAACTACTTCTATGTAAGCACCTTAGTGAACTGTACTGTGAGTACACTAGCACATTCTCATGTGGCACACACAACCAACAAATCTCTCGCATACCCACTCAGATGTCAACCTAACCTCAAATCCAAAACAGAATCCGCCACGACCTCTCTCACAGCTTTAGCGTACCACTAACTTCTAAGCATGCGCAGAAGTAACGTCCAAGAGGTTAGTGTATATGATAGCTCGCAGGTACACTATGCAAGAACTCATTATCCCTTCATTCATTTGCGTAGATATAGGCAATCAACTACCCTAGCCTCTGCCCCCCCTCCCGCACACACACACACACGCTGCAGAAAAAAAAATTCTTCTGTAATCATACAATATAATAATAATGTATCTTTATTTGGAGGTGGCGTTAAGGCATATGTTTTCTTTTACACTTACCTCTTTAATAAAACATTAACATTTTGTGAAATACATTTAACATAAATTTGAATAAAAATAATGCACAAAATAAAACGAAGTTATTACAAAGATTTCGTTGAAGTATTTTTTTATTCAGTTTTAAACGTTATTTTATTTAACACTAATCAAGCTTTTTCTTTTAGATGGATATTTAACAAATATCTGTAATTTATTGTTCAAATATAAATTATCACGAATTATGAAGATACTGTTCCCATCCATTTCTGACGTGCCTATCTCCTCAAAAGCAAAATAATTACGCCAATGCCTAAGATTCTATATCTCACCTAGCAAGGGAAGTTTGAGTTCTACTTCAATTAACTTAAATAGGTGCAATTTATTTTTTATAGTTGTTAGGTATGAAATGAATACTTACAAGTATTAAATCAGCCCACACAAATCGGAAAATGAGAGGAGATGGCAACTATGAAAAATACTATCTTGATATTGGGAAACAATCCGCAAAAGTGATTCACGTTAATTTAGTAAAAACTAATTATTAACCAAATACATGTATTTGGAAATTATTTTTATAATATTTTAAAAGCATAAACAGAAAGTATTTGTTATCATGTTTGAAGAAAGTGCCTTACGAAGAAACGCAAGAAGAACATTGAAATTACGACCTTCAGATAGTGTAAGATGAGATGGTACGATACTAATTTGAACCCTACGCCTGCAATGTCCTGTGGGAAACAGCAGGAAGCAAAGGTGATAGTAAGCCTGGGGTTTGTGATGAACGTTTCTCCAAGGGACAGAGTCGAGTGCAGGGTTGGAAGATAGAATGGGACGAATTATGACATCCGGCGAGCCGCGTGGAGACTCGTGGACTGGCTTGTATCACCACAGTCACTTATGGTGTGAGTCACTGGACACTCCGGTTCTCAATTCGTATTCTTTTGCCGTAACATACCAAAAAAGAGTTCGTGCAATTTTATTTAGTCAGGATGGAAAGAATATTTGTATGCGATAAGAATTTGCAGTTTAAATAATAAACCCCATCACGCCACTATTACTCCTAGAAAACGAGGTGTTTTCTTACCTTTGCACCTTAAGTGTTTCCAAAGATTTAAATTTAAAAATAATGTAATTAAAATGTCATGGAATGATAATGTATAAAATGTCATGGTAAGGCAATACGACAGTAGGATTCAAATTCGTAGACAACTAAACTAATTATCTAGAGTTGCCGTAGGATAATTCATTTTTGATGATAGAAATCTGTTCGGCACCTTTAGAAGTAAATATTGGGCGCTTGATCAGAAATTATATAACTGAAATGAACATGTTGGAATACTTAGGTTTTGTTGATTTAGCGAAGATATAGTTCTCAGTTTAATTCCTTAATTTGGCATAAACTAGACCCGTTGTGAGATATCGATCAGGAGAAGCTCATAAATAATTTAGATTCAAATACAAAACTAATCTACGACCAAACACGATAAAATATAATTTTCGAACAACTATCGGATTTCGCGATGAAGTATGGACAGTAGACTTACGTAATTTTCACTAAAATGTATATGAACATCAATATTGATAATTTCATAATTGAATTCCTATCATATTGTTGCGGGAGAAAAACTAATGAGACGAGGAAGATATTTTTTAGAAAATGATTCAGTCCATTCGTGTGCATGGATATAATATTTTCTACGAATGCAATAAACCGAAGACATTTTGACACAGCATATATTGTACGTACATTATACATCCGCACCGTGTGTCGTCCATCTCCTCAGTGTCTTCATGTGAGTTACGACTTCCTCTTCCAAAGTAACTTATTTAATTAACGACGTTATATCGTTTTCTGCATCTGGCAACGATGAAATGTCGTTGGTTTAATTAATGTATTTTTAGTAACAATACATCATTTTCAATTTGGAAATTTCTAATGATGAAACGTTAATAAGTAAGGATAATTATGAAAGAATCGGTTTTAAACCAATTTGCCAACTAACCTATAAATGCCAACCAACCAAATTATATATCTTATTCAAGAGTAGGCAGTGTAAATACTCAAGTAAGTCTTTGTGATATTAAATCAAAAAAGATTCTTAAAATTGTTTCATGAATTTTTGAATGAGCTCCGAATAGGTTTATTAAAGAAAATAAAAAGAATTTTTAAAAGAAGATGATAGTCTAGATCAGAATTTCTCAACCTACGGGTCTTGACCCACCGGTGAGTCTTAAGGTTTAGTGGGTCGCGAAGTCTCCTTATTATAAAGAGCTCAAATTACCAAATTGCTAGAGGCAGAATTGCAATAAATGTTTTTAAATAGATCATTCAGAAGTGAATATTAAGGAAATGGTGAACGAGTACATTGATCGTTGAGATCGATGGTACATGAGAACCCCTATCATAATGCTAATTAACAAGAGTTTCGCTTTAAAGTATAGATTCTATTAAGTTTATCACAAACATTTTTTATATTAATTATATGAGTAGTAAAAAGTATTATACGAATTTGTTTTGTTTGCTTTCAAATAATATGGTGAACTTATCGAAAAAAATTGATGACGAAAAGGATAAGAATATTTTCAGATTCCACATTTGCAGATCGTCGAAGTACACAATATTAAAAAAAGAATAATAAGTTTCCTTATATCGACGTGTATAGGAAGAAATTTTATCGCTTCTTCTCTCCTCTATTCACAGCAACGGTGAATACATTCAACCTTAGCTCTCATTTAACTCGAATAAATTAACTTACTGAATTGATGTCACAGTCAATGACTAAATATCCAAGTGTTCTCACTCGGCCCCTATTCTGACCCCCATCCCAGCCAACCTGACCGTGATTTCCGGCTACGAAGTCGCTCCCCCTCACAGTTGATATGTTGTGACTCGGCAGTTCTGTACGATTGGCCAGAGGAGGTCCTCTGGTATTCACCCTGTGTCTAAGGATGAGTTCCGTAATTGTTATGCCCGTAATTTGAGGGTTTCCGATTACCCTTCTTGCTTCGATGCGAAGAAAGAAGGGTTAATGAGGGAGAACCGGACGAGGGGGAGGAACTCCCGGAAGCGGATACGGGCCATTGTAGACGAAGTGGAGAATGGGCAACGGTTAGCGAAATGGATAAAGGTGGCCAATCTGAACAGGCCAAAAGATTATAATATTATAGCGACTAATAATTTTCAATTTACGTTTTATGCTCCAGCTGACGTTTCTTTAGTCCAAATCAAATTTTCGATCTACGTATTGATCCTAATATTAAACTAGAAGATAAGTTGACGAGTTTAGGTCTTAAAATAAAATTAATTTGTATTCGCTGACGTTTCGAAGCATATTTTCTTCCTTAGGGCTTATACATATGTTAAATTCTATTCAACCACATACATCGTTCAAGTCGTACTCCATTCATCCAATAAGTAATATATATCCATCCATATCTCACTCACTCTACACACTCAACAAGTCACTTCGTAAACTCGATCCTTATCTTACAATACAGAAAAGAAAGTAAATTAAAAATTTCTTCAATGTCATAGGAGCATCGGTGGTTCAGTGGTAGAATGCTCGCCTGCCACGCGGGCGGCCCGGGTTCGATTCCCGGCCGATGCATATTTATTTTATGCCTAAATGATCAATTAGAAATGTTCAAATATTTATGCTGATCTGATATATTTTTCAGTTTCAAAAGTATTACGTAGAATCTAATTTTACAGTGATTTGGGGAAGAGCAGTTTCTTGGTGATCTTCTACAGTTCGAAAATAACTCAAATTTCTTATCGGTAATGGTGTCCCTCTGTGATGATGAATTGTCCAGGATGAAGCCGCTTATGAGTAAAGATTAACAAAGAGCATAGGAAATGTTAATTTACTACGATGTAACATGTCTTATGATCATCTCCGGGTTTGAATGAGTTTCTCTGCCGAATTTGTTCAAGATTAGGTCATTAATTAGATTACACGAGATATTTCCGCAAATTGATAAGTGCACTTTCTCATAAATGTATTACTATGGATAAGGTTGCAATAAAAAGCCAAATCGTAGTCGAATTGATGAGTTTTTTTGTCGTTCAAACACTCGATAACCATTTACGTAGAGTATTGATAAAAAGAATCGTGAAAATAGAGCATAATCCATTTTTATGTTGTCACCGATTATGTTGTCACTTAAATTCTGAACCACTCTGCTTTCTAGAACTACATATTTAAAGTTGTCATTATTTAATTTAACCCTTAAACACACTATAATACACCCTAATTAACTCCAAAATCTACAATAGTATTCACCAAAGTAGTTCTTATTAATTAATAATTCATTCTACTGATTTTCTTATATTGGATGATGACAATTAATTTGGAATTTTAAAACTTGAGAATAAATTTAGATTGTCGTTTGACTCCTTTGATAAGGGTCACATTGACTTCAGTCACGTGATGTGACTGCCCTTTCCGTTCGAACAGTATTTTCCACAGTTTTTTGTCAATTATTCTTGTTAATGTAAATTATTCTTGTAAGGTATGAAAATCTTAACATTATTACGTTCCTATTTCCATTTGCTATGTTTTAGTAGGGTTTTTTTTCTATCTTAAACCGCTACTTTTGCCAGAATACTAAAAAAACATGAACCCACGAAAATTTCTCCATATATAAACCCATAGTAATTTAAAGTCAAATATTCAAAATTTTGCCCCGTAAGGGCATAAGAATTCATCGCCACTGGATAGGGAATGGTTTAAATTATCATTTGAACATTTAAGCCTAGTCGTTCTGATGGATATAATACCTGGAATCTTTGGAATCCAGACAAACAGAAATTGTACTATTTTAGGGTTCCCCCTCCCCGTCCTGTGATGATGAATTGTCCAGGATGAAGCTCCCCGTCCTATTTACATACGCGTTTCGGGCTCTTTTTTATTCGCATTTTGTTTCTATTCTGTTTCTATGCTTCTGAAAGCGTGAGTACAGCGAGCATGGGTCCTTCACCCCGTGTGTGTGCCGGCGCCGTCTCTTCTCTTTACTCTTATCGTGTGAAGCAAAGGAAGCCGCTGCGGCCACTACTGAGGGTCTTGCATTCACAAGCACTGCTTGTCTCTCTCTCTCTCTCGCCTCTTTTCGACCATTCTTGGCTTGAACCTTTATCGTGAGCCGTGACTACATTTTGTTTGTTTGCGTTGCCGCGTCGCTCCAAGTGCCGTTAATTCTCTTTCTGTCACCGGACAGATTCCTTTCTTGCATGCTACTCAGTTGCGTACGCTTGCCTAAAAAGCGTGATATTTTAGAAAAGTATTTTAATGTTGTTTTTATTTTGGATTGTATCCATTCTATAATGCTGTGCAATTGATTTAGGTCAGTGTTGCCACGAATATAGTCAATTTTGTACCGTTTTATTCTGAATATATTATGAGCTAAGTAGATAGGATCCGCTTAAGTCGCTTTTGGAGGACTGCAGTTACCTATCTCTACCGCGGTGAGCTCTTGAGCAATACAAGAAACTAGTGAACTCATATAACTATATAATATAATTGCATCAGTCGTCAGGAAAAATTATTTCATCACAAAAGTTTTAATTTTTGGTATAAAATAAATGTTATTCTCTATTTTATAGTATGTCTAAATCCATGGAATAGTTTCTGGTTCTGATCCCTAACATTTCTTAGATGGATT
Organism: Laupala kohalensis; assembly: GCA_002313205.1. Taxonomy (NCBI): domain Eukaryota; kingdom Metazoa; phylum Arthropoda; class Insecta; order Orthoptera; family Trigonidiidae; genus Laupala; species Laupala kohalensis. Next base: position 72,772 of record NNCF01129100.1, on the reverse strand, counting down.
GTCATTCCTTCACAATGCTCAACACGGAGCAACTCAAATACTTATGGGAAATCTATCTTATTTACTCCTATTGATTGTGGCGCAGATTTATTATTAGAGCTACATCTACTGGTGCTCATTTTAATTGATTAGTTATCATACAAATCATTAATGAATTCGAAATGAGAAGTTCTCTTCAATCCGCGAAAGAAGATACTTTGAAAGCAGCTGATTGCGATGGCTCGTAACCAATTAGCACACGATGAGTCAACGCAATCTTTAGTAGAAGAATTCCAGCAAACACAAGTCGTCAGTGTAGAGGAGCCAATAAACTCGACGAAGGTCGGTCGCTCACTCGAAATTCCGTGGAGCACTCGAATGAAGAGGCCAAGATAGACACGAGGAAGCTCTCCTATTCACGCGAGGGAAAAGAGAGTGAGGATATGGGGAAGTGAAGAGAAGGGGTTGAAAGAGGCAGAATGCGATGACGACATCTTGATCAGACATAATGATGTATCTTCGAGATCGTCAATAAGTCTCGTCATTATGTCCGCTCTCACTAAATGCAAGTTGTCTACAAATCACGAAACTTGGAAATATTCACTAAAGGAGATATAAATAGTTAATAATTCATTCTACTGACTTTTACTGTTCGACGAGGACAATTATTTTGTGATTTTAAACTCGATAACAAGTTTAGATTGTCGTTTAGCTCTTTCTCTGTAAAGGGTTGCATTGTCTTCAGTCACGTGATGCGGCTGCCATTTCCGATAGAACAGTATTTTCCGCAGCTGTTGGAGAATTATTCTTGTAAATGCCCCGTAAGGTATGAAAATCATAACGTCATTGCGTTCCTTTTTTACATTTGATATGTTCTGGTAGGGTTTTTTTTTCTTTGTGTGATGCCTGTATATTTGTCAGAATATCAAAAAAACATAGGTCCGCGAAAAAATCGCCATATAAGATAAAGAATGGTTCTAAATATTATTTGAAACATTTTGGGAGGTACTTTAATCTATAGGCGGTCTGACGTATATAATACCTCGGGCGACGTAAAAATTACCCTTCACAAAGCACCAGAAACGATTCTCCTTAGAATTAACACTTGCCACCCTCCCATAGAACAAATATGTATATTTTTTAGCTTTTCGACAAACTTGGGGACAAATTTTGATATTAAATAATTTATGGATTAATAATTAATTATTGTTCGTTTCTTATTACTCTGCGATCTCACTGAGTGGTTAATTACATAGATAGACTTAACAAACATTACGGTTAAAAGCATCCTATAAAACATACCCCTTCAAAACTTAGTGTTAGGTAACACCAAGCGTTACTAACCAAGCGTGTATGAATGACACCTTAACAAAATAATTAGTCTACTATTGGGATAAAACTTCTGGAAAGAGTTGCTTCTCCCTGATTTCAGGTTCTTGCAAATTTCAGGAAATTTATTAATTTGACGATTAGTACGGAAAAAAAGTTGAATAATGGTCAAAATATATTGCTTTCGTAAATACATAAATAATTAATTAAAATATTATTTAAAATTATTTAACGAAATTTCATTTAGTTATTTGATTAATTTGTGACTATTTTATCTCAGTGCCTATTTTATCTCAGTTAAGTGAAAATAAACAAGAAGAAAGCTTACAAATTGTAGTAAATTTATTTGTATATTTTTTCCCGTTTGATGAATAATACAAAGGACCGGAAATAGTTCATAATCTAGGATCATTCCAGAAAATTACTTTCGGAACGTAAAATCAATGGGTTACAACCACACACACACACACACA
>NNCF01129100.1:56936-70833 GCA_002313205.1 Laupala kohalensis | reverse complement strand
ACACATGTTGAGTGTGGACAAGGCTGGTAAATGTGTCTGAATGAATGTATACCACTCTCCCTCCATACTACTTGTCCTATCCTCAAAATCAACTACTGCGTGACGATCAATCGGTTTTTAGCATGCAGTTAAAATGGAGTGTTTATATTATGTGATCATCGGAATAGTTGAAGAAAACAGATGACAAATAGTAGAAAATTAAGTAGAAAAATAGTACTAGGGTTTCGATTTTTGTACATTTTCTTGCGAAAATTCGTTTGTGCTATTATATCTAAAAATTATCTTCCTCTACTCCCTGAATTTACGCTGATGCATTTGTTTTACATGCAAAATACTGTTGTGTGAGGACGCTACCTCTTTTTCGAACCAATAATATTATTAATTACAACTTGGGTCTTTTTGTGAAGTACCTTTTGTTTTCACTCTTTGGAAATATTCTGATAAATAAACATAATAAAAATTACCACTATACGTAAATATTGGAATAAATACGAACATCAAACAGAAATGGCTTAGCGTTTTTTATTTTCATACAATGTGCAGACGGATAGTCAGATTGGTGGACTGTTCTTTAATTTATTTAGTATTTTATATCTTAAAGGTCAACAGATCATTATTCGGATGTCAATTCAGTATTGACTACCACACTTTTTTCATAAAATATTTCAATTTGTTTTTATAATATCTTCTTTGTCGTGATTTAATCAATTCAGATGGGTACTATTTGATTTTTTCCATTATAAACATTTCCCTTTGAGTATTTCGAAAGATCTTGGAGGAATCAAAATCGATTAATTGTTATTTTATCTTTGGAGAAGTTCATGTTTTTTAGACAAATACTTTTTTAAGACAAAACTGCAACAGACTCATGAAAGCAACCTGCGAAGCTGTTGCAAAGTCTACCTATGCACTTATAGATTCGGAACTGCTAAAGTAAGTGTACGTACCAGGAACTAGTGAATCACATAAATATTTATTTCATTTTCGAAAGGGTGATCGATGCTCTTTAAATGAAGTAGGGTTTGGAACAGCAATTTGTAAGTATTAAACATTGCGATACATTAATTGCACTGTTTAAATTAAAGAAGTGCTTATAAAAAATGAACTTTAGTATGATTTTCTTAGTTCTTAGTCGAATACTATTTCTTGCTGGATAGTAAAGGCCGTAAGGTTTTTAATTTATTGTTACAGTTTTTGTTTCATAACTTTCTTAATTGATTGGTGGGATTAGAAAACTCTCGGAATCTTCTTTCAAATTTGAGTTTTTTTTAATGTGTGATACCATTTTTACCGCTTAATTACTTAAGAATTAAAAAATATACTCACTTCAAAGGTTTTCTCCACAAGCACCCATGCAAATTTGATACATAATTTTAAAATTAGTACCGCTTTTTGATGAATCAAAAATTTTAAATTTCATTTTCAACTATTTTTAGGACAGTAAACCATAATCGTTAGGACGTTCATAATACCTGAAATATTAATATTCGTAATTTTAATGAAAGTAAATCTCAGTTACCCAGAATTTTTTCAACTTTGCACAACGACTCACGTATCCTTCCCTCACGTATTCTTACATCAACTCAGCAACCACTCAAGACGAAATTGAAGACGACAACGAAGCTTCTGGTTCGGCTTTGCATAATCCCAGCAAGTGCAGGGGTGATAGGCAATCTGCTCTCAAAGACCTTGGTCATTGACCTAAAGGGGTACTGCTTCTTCCAGCAGGGACCGGAAAGAAGGATGGGAACTTATGTTTCATTCCCTGACTCTGACGAGCCGTGAAAATCTGGTGGGAGCTCATGAACGCTAGAGATAAGGTTCAACAACGAAGCTTCGTTTTAACATGTTTATTATTACTTCGAACAATACTGTTCTCTGGAGCTTCGTGGATGCATCTTTTCAAGAATAATTTTCATACCACATATTAAGGAATTCTTCTTCTTCCGTATTCATTATAAAGTTGAAAAGAATTCGGAACATTATCGACAAAAAGTTGGATATATCTAGGTATGTTGCACGTTTTGCAGTAGTTCTCACGGAATTAAGAAGTGTGCAGGCGACACTAGATTTACTCCTTTTATATACAGTTTTTTGACTATCAATTACCTGTGTCATGTCTAACATTAGCTCTTCGCCATCTTTGAATGAAAATACTTCAGAATCAGAACGAAATCATTTCAATTTATAAATATAATTATTTTTCTTTCTTTCAGGTGAATGGGGATATCACAGGAAAGGTTATTGTCAGGCCGGTCTTGGTGCCTCTATTTCGAAAGTAAGTAATCTTTAATTAAAAAAAGTGTTTCATTTATTTATCTTTTGTTGTGCATGTTATTTTCTTCATATTTCCTTTAGTGCAAAAAAAAATATTCCGTACGAATAGCATGTACTAAAACTAGTTCCCAGTTTTAAATAAAATTTCTGTATAAAGAATTCACGATGACAGTTAGGTAGAGTATTAAGTCCAGGTGAGGTCCTGAGGGATGTTTACTTAAGCTTCAGTGTCCAGTCTCGCTGTGAAGACTAATTATTCTGCTGGGAAATGAGTACTGGATGTATCCCTGAGTGTAACCCGTCCTCAACTTGATGCAGGTCTTGATATCTCCTACTTGTGTCTACGTCATTGGTATTCAGAATGTTTTCGTCTGAGATCCGGCCTCATGAGATCTATTAATGGAGGAAGTTGTAGCTACCTTTAGACTATCCTAGAAATGAATTTATTATTACTATTCAACAACGTTTACCCATTTCAATACATATAATTTTCCATCGGGAATAAATCTGGATGGATTCGAATTATCCAATATCTCTCTCCTCAGAAATTCTAGTTAATCAAAGTATACAGCATATTTCATTAAGTCAGGACAAAACCCTTTAATAAAATTTTTTACTAGATTGATTACTTATATTAGAGAAATTTATCAAAACTTTTTACCTCATAAAATGTTTACGATCTTGTTCATGTGATGAACTGTGGATCCGACATCCAACAAAGTCCCTGATCTTGATGTTACCATTCAGGTTTTTAAAAAAATTTATCATGGGAAAAATCAAACTAGTCCAGCGTCTCTTGATGCGTGAAATGAAATTGACATTAGTTCACATTTCAAGAGGAATTTAATTTCCGGCGGGTAAACGAAGATTTGTTTGGGTATACCTTCAAGTTAATGTCTTTCTTCTCTTACCGGGAACATCCTAGCAGTCATTTGTCTCATACGAAAATCTGTTCGTATTTAATCAGCTCTTTGAAACCCTGTGTCTGACTTATTACTTTTATGTTTCAATCCTTACTCGTTACTTTACAAACAATGTCCAATCTTTTCATTCGTTATCTAACTCGTTTCTTTCATCACATTTTCTCCTGTAAGACTATTTATTGAACAGATGTTATTTTCATATCCCTTCCTATCTTATCTATTGATTTCTCTTCAAATGCACAAAAGTGAATGTTTGTTAGGGTTTATTTACATATCTAAATATAATAATTCATTTTGATATTTTAAATAATATAACCCGATGGGCACAACTGAGGGCTTGTTGTGAGATAGTTTGACTTTGATTACTATTATTCAACAGCCTTCAAATGTGTTTTATAAATATTTATGACATAATTATTATTGACGCCCTTTCTCTCGGATTCGCTCTTGTGTTATTCTATTCCTTCTCTTATTTGTATTTATCCATCTGCCTCTCCGTACATCAAAGCATCCTACATCACTTTCGTCATTTCTTCTGCTATCTCGATCCATCTTGTTCGTCTCCTCACTGGCTCAACAGAGCAAACATTGTGCCCTTGGGAAAGCCCTTATCATCCTTGCATTAAAGAATCTCCTTTTAACTCTCCAAGTCGTCTCGTGTGCTTCCGCGGATCCCATTGAAGAGTCAGTGGCGTTGACTTGACGAACATGACGGTCTGTTCACGACTCACTTATCAGGGAGGAAATTTACCTTTGGGCAGAAGACACATCCATATCATGAGATACACACTAAACTATATTATGAACCTAAGTTCCATTCAAAATTAATAATAGTACTGCGTTGAACTTGCCTGAAAACCGCCACAATGTATCAATAGTTGTATTCCCAAGCACTCGCCATGCGGGGATCATGTTAATGCAATCCCTTATTCACATCCATTTCAAAATCCAGTATTGAATTGAATAATGGATACGGTTATGTTAATATAACAATATTATGTTCAAATTCAATTTTTTGTATAAGTAATATTTTGATTGATTGATTGATTAATTAATTAATTATGGTGACCGTTCACCCAAAATTATTAAAATTGAAAAATTGAATCAATTTTTTGGTTTAATATGAAAGTTTATTACGGAAATTATTGTGGAGGGGATTAGAGAGCAACGATGAAACAACTCTAATACTATATAATTGCTCTGTAAAAACACTAAAGCTTTAACATTTACCAACTTTTAGAAGTACATAATTCTTTCGAAATTTTTAAACATTTTTCAATGATTCTTTTAAACCAACGCATTTTACTTAGAATCGGAATGATAGAAACTGAAAGTATTTCATTTGTCATCAATGAGCGTACACTCAATCACACTTTTATCGAATAAGTACATTCCATTGTCGTATAGCCCCAAATTTCATATTATTCGCATACGTAAATACCACTTCTTTTTTTTCGAAACCGAAAACTGAAAAACGTCGGATTCAAATGCAGCTACATAATATTGTGGAAAATTCCAGAGAGTTTTATCAAAGTTGGTAAGGGGTAGACTTAGCAATTGAAAAGCTCCTCACAAATACAGCCATTTCCAAAATAAAAGAATTATGTGTTTCCCCTCATTCAGTTGTGTAGTACTTGGATAATATCGAATATCACCTTCATTTATGTTCAACAACTCTTATTTTCTTGTCAAAATACACTTCGCATTTTGTGATTCTGATAAAAGAAGGGTAAACTGTGCCCGTATCATTTCCTGTAAGGGCTCTCATGTCCTTGATGTTGGCGATCCCTAAAACCCCAATAAAAATCCTGTATTTTGACTTTACCTTACTTGAGTTGGGAATAAAAAATTATATTTTTCTTGACTGATGGTACCAAAATCTTCCACGTGAAAATAGTATTTTTCCTAGCAACAAGTGATTCAAGAACACTGTTTTTCTGTTTCCTGTAAAAACGCGTATATTGGAAATAGCTCTGTTTGAATAGATACTCCTCACATGAAATTTTTCCGTCCTATACTATACCTATAATCCACTCACAGATCTCTTTCGAATGAATCACCTGCGTCCAGTCGTCTTACAGGAATGCTGATTCCAAAACAATTTACGACTGACCCTCAAAGACTTCTCATTGCCATCTTACAGAGCATAACATACGAGGTTGTTTTGGAAAATTATTTTATGACTGATTTTTTTTACTTATTGGCACTTTTGTTAATATTTAAAATTCTTGCTACAGTTTCTACCAGAAACGTTTCAGAATAGTTTTGATTCGGGAANTATATATATATATATATTTAAGAAAATGTAAAAAGCAATAATTATGTAACTGTGAAAATTCCATTGTATCATCAAAATGTCAAACGAATTCAAGTGATAATGTAAATCATACCTCCGTCAAGATGTAAAATGAAAAAAAACAACTATCTTAACGTTTTACTTAAATATGAACACATGTGATCTTGGACTTCTAGTTTATCTACGTGTATATCATGGCATGTTTGTTCTTGATGTATCTAATCCTGAGATAAAATGCCTGTCATTGTATGTCGAGGTTCGATGTTGGTAGTACACCCATTATTGTATAAAGAATATGTAGTCATACTATCCAGTTTTTGATTTATTAAATGATGGCCACCAAGCGACCGAAAAGACCTTATGATTTAATAATTCAAAATATAGCTTTGACTACATATTCTCTATACAATAAAATACATGTCGTATATGGTTCATATCACATAATCTAATTCTTTTAGTACCGTCTTTAGAATACTTTACATTATTTGTGTTTATGTATTTCATATATTTATCGCTAAATTGTTTTAGGTCATTTAAGATCAAATCAACTGAAAATAATGGGAGAATTTTGAGGACAAAACATCACGTTTCCGCTTATCCTTTCTGTGACTTAATTTGTAAGTCCCCAAAACAACTCAATCAACGTAAAAAAGAAATCTCTTTCTGAAGCCAATAATGCTCTCAACCCGACGGTAACTCCCTATCCTCTGTGACCATTAAAATACTATTTGTAGACTGCGTGCGATCGTGCGCATTATCAGAAATATTATAATTCTAATCAAGTAGACACAATTTTATAGTCATCTTATCTCATTTAAATATTTTTTTATATTTAAATTGCTTTTTCCATCAGGTTATTGTATATAAATTGATCAAAATCTGTTCCTCCCAGTGCACAATACGTACTCATGATTTTCTCAAAAAAAAGTATTGTATTAACTGAGGATAAATTACCGGTTTTTAATTTTCTTTTCATTATGATTTACGGACATAATTTGCAATGTTGAATTACTTTCTTTTTTCTGAATACACTTAAAATATTTAGTTCATAATTTTTACGTTTTATATCTGAACAATACGTACCGCGGTGGTTTCTTTGCGCTTAAATATATGCTATTTGATGTATTACTTATAAGAAAAAGTTCCGACAATTCCTTATTTCTTTTTCTGATGACGTACATTCATAATAAATTTATTGTTATGTAATCCAGTCAGAACGAAGGTTACTTATACTGCAGGGAAATGGTTCTTCGCTGTACATCGTACCGGTTCCCACAACGGCTTCTGAACCCGTGCGCCCGACTCTTCTCCGTCCTCCCGACCTCAGCGCACCCAAGATTTCTGTGCGCGTTCCACAGCTAGATGCTTGATGGCATATGCCGCATATGATATATTTTATTGTCCTTTGGAGAACCACTCTAGTATTTACTACCGGTGGGAGAAGAAAGATGGAACGCAAAATGTTCGAGATACTATTCGGATCTCTGGGATGCGTTCTAATGTCCGTATGTTGAAATATCTTTCTGACGTATTCTGTGAAAAATATGGTGGAATAGTTCTTGAGCTCGCTATAAATCTAGTCATAGCGTCCGTGAGTTACTGAGACCTTATGTTCGCTACATTTTTTAGAAGTAATGAAACTATATTTTCCTAGAATATTTTTTCGTCGTCATTTATTTCGTTTTTTTGAAATAATGCAAGTGTATTCCAATATCATTTTGTCACAAATTATCTCATGTTACGGAATACGTGATCTCGTTCTTAAATAACAGTCCTAAGTGTCATTGTGACATGTTTTCATTTATATCCTAAGAAAAAAACGAAATCAATTTGCTGATAACTCGCCCAGAGCTCCATTCTTCCGCATTCCGGCTTGTTCCGAACTTCCTTATGCACTAACTCTGCCAGCTTAAAGTTTCCTGGTTGCGTAGAGAACTATCCCCAGTGGCGCAATTGGTTAGCGCACGGTACTTATAGGACAGTATCTAAGACATGCCGGGGTTGTGAGTTCGAGCCTCACCTGGGGAAAATTTTACATAACAATGAAGTTTTCTCAAAATATGCACTATGATGTATGTATATGATATTTGGAATAATGTGCTTGCACAACTTAGTAGAAACCGGGTAGATGGGATGAATGTGTACTTGTTCAATTATTAACGTAAACATTTTCTAACGATAACCCAGATGAAAATTGAACATTTAAGTGAGAGCTAGTTGTTTAATTAACCAAACCTTAAGTTTATTCACATGTCCCTCAAGATTAAGCGGGCGAGAATTCTTTTCTTGATAGCACACTTTCTTGTCTGAATGATAATTTACTATCTCATATATATTCTTACATTTGTTAGGGAAAAAACTGTACATTATTAACGACTTAAATTAACCAATTTATCTTGAAACATCTTTCTGAAAGTGTGTATCCATTTTGGAGGCGTGCCTTTATTCATTTTTATTATCTCTAAAACTCAGAATCGTAGATTGTGCCCGGGCTGAGTCATCCTATTATACTATTATTCTTCTAGTCGTGCCTTGTGGTCACTATCGTCGATATGTCTTGATGATCTTGAGTATGACGAACAGCTAGTATCTGGCTATATCTTTCGATCTTCCGGGCATGTGTCACATATATCTTCTGATGTGTAAACCATTTCCCATGACCTTCTGCGGGTACCTTTTAAACTTTCTCCGATTATATCTTCGCCTATCCATTCATTATTAAATACAAATATAAAAGAAGGACTTTTTATATCAATACAACTTTATGAGAAATAATATTACTTGTTGGAATCCCCGTTCATCACATTGAAGATAGTTGAAATCATATTGATACTGTTTTTTTAAATCAATGTTTAGCGCACTACCTGGAATATCAAAAAAAAATAATTTAAAAAACTAAATTTACTACAAGAATAACGGTTAATAAGCAAGGAACTGAGAATAAGGATACTATTCTCTGCGACTAACAACCGCAGTTGTAAAACTGGGAAACACCAATCTGGATCCTATCTAGACGCTGTTCCTCCTATCTCAAATTCACGATGTGTCTAGTGAGTAAACTCACACAAAAATGAGCCTTACTGGCATTCGTCATTCGTGGTCCTTAGCTAGTCGAAACGAGATACATACATACATACGGATACTATTTATGATGTGTCAAATAATATACTGCTGAACGAGATACATCCCCGAAAAAACTGGGGGGGGTGGAAACCTCCCGGAATAAAAATTCTGCGTTTGAGTTACTCAATACTTTGAAAACCATGAGAAACCTAATGGAGCCTTTGTTTGTAGATGCGTGTAAGAACGGTTCTTACTAGATGAATTCATGAGGAATGGCTTTTAAGAATGGAAATATGAGCNTTTGTAATTTAACGCAAATATGTTTGTAAATTTACATGTACAAGTTATTATCGAACTATAGATTATTCTGAGTATAGTGTTTAAAAATCATAAGAGTTGAAAAAACACTAAATTCACGATTTATTGTTACAATAAACACGCCCTTAGACAAAGCCTAGAGAACCTGTATAAGAAATCCGCCTCTACCCGAGGGAAAAACGGAGAAAAACCCAGGCCAGATATTCTGTTTCGATTCAACTGTTTGTTACTGAAAAACTGTTATTTACTTTCCGATTCAACAGGTGCTCTAATAATAGCATTTATTGTATGTTGACTCATTGAAATAATGACATTGAATATGAAATTATGATAAAGCCTTTTAAAGTGTCAGTTAATAGCGTTTTTGGCTGCTCTACAATCATCAGTATTAGACACTGTGCAGTGGAATTGCGCTATTGCGCCAATACTACAAACTACCACTCAATAAGCTATAGTAGAATGAAAATATTATCAAAAGCCAAAAGAGTGACAATTTTTTTTTCCATAGGGGTTTGTGTTATGAAGCTCTCTTGCGCTCGCTGGGACTGAATCGACTCAGATCCCTAATGTTTGGGGGTTACGCGTCTGTCAAGCCCCAAGCGAAGTACTTCGTCAATTTTTACCTTTGTTATCAGCCAACGTTTTTCATATATGAGTTTTGAGGAAAGTCACAAGAAAACTCTTCGACGTGACATAATTTTTTTAAAAAGTAGACACCAGAATCTAATGATTCCTTATAGAACAAATCTTTCCCTCCAAAAATGTACTTAAAAATTTCAATTACACGAATAAATTACCTCGGCACCCTTTCTTCCTGGTATCACTCCGCCTTTCTCTCAAAATACATCCCGCCTCTTTCCTCCGCCTATGTTGTCCCCGCAAAAGCGACAACAATGCGCGCGACCAACATGGGCCTCGTCGCTGTCAGCAGCCTACGCGATTTACAGCTTCCATCGCAACGTGAATCATAACGCCGTGATAACACGCCACTGACGCAGCTTCCTTCGCCGCCGTTCGCTTTTTGCGGTGACTGGCGCTCAAGAGGAGGACGGTGACAGGTGGAGACGAAGGCGGTGGTGATCTTGGTGGTGGCGGCGGCGCGGTGAGCGCCTCGCATGTATTGTTTCCCAAGCGCCTCGATTGTTGGCGCGGCGTCCATCACGGCTTAAGAGTATGGAAATGTATTCCTCTCGAAAAATATTTGTATAGAACAGGCCCTGTGCGGCGAACAAGGCGCCGCCAGCCAGGTCTCCGCCGCTAAGACGTCACGCGTTCTGTGACTGGATGCATGTGCGCGGAGCGAGCGCTTGTATTCTTCGCGGGCACAGTAGCACACTCGAGAAGCGTGCGTTCATTCTGCATGCACACGGTGTCTCGCGATCGCGTTCTCAAACCCGGTTCCGAACTCACTTTGGTGGGATCCTTGTTTCATTTCACCAAGACAACAGGATTAGATGTGAGATCCAAATTCAGAAGAAGGCTAGGATTTCTCACAGCCTCTCGATGTGACATCCAAATTTAGTAGAAGCAAAGAATTTCTCCAAACCTTTGGATGCATCATCCCAAACCTTATAATATCCAGACAAGTTTGGGATGTCATATTCAAAAGTTTTGGAGAAATTACTTCCTTCCAGAGTTTGGATCTCATATCCAATCCTAGGGTATCCAAATCCGAGTTGCTTTCTGTTTATTTTTCATATTTAGCCATGCAATATGAGAGAGACGATACACAAATCGCACCATGAAAGTATCAAATAGTTCAACCACGTTATTGAGATTAATTACGAGATTATAAATCACAAATGTTAATTAAGGAATTGTTTCTGTGAAATATATACGACTAGATGAGGATTAAATTTAGATTTCATGCAGTTTTTTTATTACAGTTTTTTTACCTTTTGAACTGTTTTTTGGTGAAAAGATTTAACGCTGAAATTGTCCATGTATTAACAAAATAAAAAAATACAGGAAAAATATTTTTTTTAAATCAGTTTCTAAGCTTCTGTTCCTCTTAATACATGTTTGTTAAACAATTTCCGCGATACTTTGAATTTGAGCCCAGAAGTCTAGAGCATGAATATCTTATCTGTCGAGTGTACTTAGAAGAGAAATGACTAGTGTTTATTTACCACGTTTGCACTTCTGATAGTAAGCACGAAATCATGACGATATCTTGCGGTGAAAGGGTAGTCGGTGAAGTAAATGAAGGGCTACTGTTCTTCTCTCTTAGTCGACTGTATCGCGATAGTTATGCTTAAGGGTTAGTCATTACGACATAATATGACGAGTTTAATCAGCTGTTATGAATTGAAATAACAAATATTTTTCTAAACTAAAATCTTGCAAAAAAATATTCAACTAATTCAGTTTGGAATATTTTTCCGCTCTATATTAATTTATTAAAAAGTTAATTAGTTAAAAAACTATCTTTTAATATTAATTAGTTAATATTTTTTAATATTAATTAGTTAAAAAACCATCTTACACCTATGATTTTCAAAAAGAAATAATGAGGATGTGTAATACGAAACTTTATTTCCTAACTGTCCTCCCCGAAATTGTTCTTTTAATATGTGCTCGTCCCAATTAACATTCTCATCTAAGAACTTAGCCAGACGCAGACCCCGTCTCCCTCCCCTTTTGCACAATCCTGTCCCTGTCTCATTGCTATTCCCAGCACTTCACATTATTCCTACGTAATCTTCGTCCATTCCTTCATTCTATCCGATCACCGTTCAATATTCGATCACTTCCGGGAAGTGTAAAATTTTCGTAACGATGGTGAAAGCTTCTTTAGATAGAACGCAGATTCACCCATGACAGAGATGATGAAGTTGGCAAAACATTGAAGTTTAGGGCGCATTAATTTTGTGGTTTTTAAAGCAAAGAGTATGAGTTGTTAAGAATAGTAGGAAACCTGGAAATAAAATATTTTTCTAACAAATATTTCTTTTATTTTCTAGACATTTTCCTTTTTTATTTTATTTTTTCTTAAAATGTATTTGGTTAATGTAAGAGGCAGAGAATTGCTGAATAATTTTGACGATGTACTAGCATTATAAATTTGCATTAATGGGAAGGAGAGAAAGAACATATCGTGTTGCAAAACCGATAATATCGTATCCACTCCTAAAATCCAAGACCTTTCATTCAAGGAGCATATTCTTAAGAGAGTCATAAAATTCAAAAAATACATCGTGACCGCCTGGATTCTTGCATATTCCTTGTCTTCAAATTACAATATCCAGTTTTATCAAACTTTTACATCTGAAACTAATCTGAAAAAATGGTGACTTAGAACTCAGTTAAATCTGCTGACTTCGTAATATCCGTGTTTTCAGTTCACGTTTTTGCTGTCGAAACAGACCTGTCGTTTTTATTCTGCAGGAGCCAGAACATGGTTAAGAAAGATCGTAAATCATCAAGTGAATATGCTAGTCACGGCCGTATTACGAGGTGCGTGAACAGCCTCAACAGTGTACGACATACGTTTCCCTACTCGCGCACGGCAGCATCACGCCCGAACCAAACGAAGAAACCAAAATAAATCAGAAATATTTTGATGGTTCTGATTTACATTTCCGGTTCTCCACATGGAGATATTTAGGAAACGAATTTTCTGTGGGACTTATTTTCACTCTTTTATTATTTAAATGAAGGTAGGTTTAAGTATTATACCGTTCTACGTTTATGAAACGAGCTGCAGCACTATTTATGTGATCAATGAACGAAATATTTTTGCCATAAAATTTCTTCTGAATGCATGGTGTGTTGTACTGCAGATAGGTCATACATAACATCACTACGGTAGCGTGGCCGAGAGGTTTAAGGCGTTGGTTTTCAGTCTGACAGGCCGTGGGTTCGAATACCACCGCTGCCATTATTTCTGTCACTGTTGAATTACTTAGAATGTTTTGTCTCCAATGAAAGGACTGGATCGCGTGTTACGATATCGTAAAGCGTTTCCAAATTTGAAAGGTATGCTTACACCGTTGCTCACACCATGTTTCTCTCCATCTCGTATCCGTCAGTCATCCTATTGGCGAGGAACACAAATATTAGGGCACGAAACATGCAAAAAGAAGCAAAAAAAAAATTAAACGTTTGTTTTTTATATTCTTTGTAAGTTTTCCAATATATTAAGGTTTTGGTGTTTCAAGAATCGAGGAAATAATTAATTTGTCCATTCGTGAATATTGTTTTGCGATAGATGAAAGTGTCCCTTGCTCGTGACCGGAGACAAATATTTATTTAGTTTGTTATCTTGGCAATTAAGTATTTATTTATTTATTTAATCTTTATGATCCATTGAAAACAATTTTCGTAATTCAGCTGGTAGAGGGCTTGAAGAAAGAATTATTTTCTATGTAAGTTGTACAAAAATCATTGTAGAAAAACATTTCATTCATACACTTAAAAGTGTAAAATCTGTAATTTTTGTATATTTTCAGTAATTTTTTTTTTGCTTAACTGCTCGTAACATATGTATATTGTGCATTTTGTTGCTTATGTTTTTTCTTTCTATTTTACCGCCCACAATGATGAAGCTGGTGAACAGTAACAGTGAACTATGAGGGACGATAAGATATTTATTCAAGGAATTAAATATCTTAACACTTCCATGCATTTATATTTATGAAACGGTCTTGTTTGTTAATACCGAATTACTGAAGTGCCACCCTTGCTTCATACTGAACAGTCTCGTTCACGAACACAATACTCGCAATACTAATAATATTCATTGTCCTAGAGTGTCAACCACTCGTTGCCAAAAAGGATCTTATCATTCGGGAATCGTTCTATATAATTCCCTGCCCAAGAATATAAAAGATATTATGAAATTGAATATCTTCAAATCCGCGGTTAAAAACTACCTCCTGCACCAGTGCTTCTACACTGTAAAAGAATTTATTGATTTTAATAAAAGTTAAATCCGTGTTGTACTTTATCACGCCATTGCTGTAGCACATTTTAAATAACTTATAAGAATTTCAAAAACTATTTTCTTGCATGATTGTGT
>NNCF01129100.1:45088-56923 GCA_002313205.1 Laupala kohalensis | reverse complement strand
CAACTTTGGCACGGTTGTGTACATTAATTCTGTAGCCCCATCCTGGCCCGGGTTTTTCTCAGTTTTTCCTTCGGGTAGAGGCGGATTTCTTATGCAGGTTCTCTAGGCTTGTCTAGGGACCGGGTCTATTGTAACAATAAATCGTGAATTTAGTGTTATTTCAATTTTTAAGCACTATACTCAGAATAATCTATAGTTCGATAATAACTTACATGTAATTTTTTGCTTAAAATTACAAACATATTGACATTCTATTAGTATTATAACTCGCAGCTAACTTTTTATCTTATCTAGGAATTTTTGCTGAATTTTTTGAATCCGCCTCTGCCTTAGGGCCCTTGATCGGAATTGATGGGATGGTCCCTTGCTTGCTTCCGGAGAGTAAATTAGTTTATTGTCCTCCACGTGGTCATATGCAGTTTGTACTGTTTTTTGACAATAAATTTATTATTATTATTATTATTATTATTATTATGAAGATGCGGTTCGTCTCGTACAATTTTTAAAAATAATTTAATATATTTTTTATTAAAAGAGCTATGGAACGTTTCTACCTCTATCCCCCTCTTCCTGTACCAACGGTTCTCAGCATACTCGGGGAGAGCAGAGGTTATACCTCGTTTGCGTTTCAAATCGACCCGCGGCGCGGTGCGACATGTCTTATAGGACCATGCAAATGCAAAAGTAATGGTATTGTGCTCTACACGGCATTTGCACTTTGTACACCGACAATAGAACACCGATTATTTGAAAACAATACCGTGTCGACTGCTGGGACGGACGCTGGGCTTTAGGTGAGGTTGGGGGGGGAGAGATGAAGTTGAGTTTCAGCTTTGTTTGAGTGTCCTGAGTATACACTGAGCTTATGGGAGGTAGAGGTTATAATTTCTGCTATGATTAACAAAAGGTTTATTGTCTCTTATTCTTCTCTAGTTCTTTGGAAGAATTTCTTTCTGTCTTTTTCTAATTTTTTTTTCTCATTTCACTCATATATATTTGTATAAGCAAGATATCTCTACTAACGAGTAATTCGTTCTTGTGATAAATAAATTCGAAAATCGTATAATATAACTGACTGTCCGTCTTTTAAGTCGTTTAATAACTGCTATCTTAGATTGATTTAACTATTTGTGTTATTCTATTAGGGTTAATACCACTATCAAATCGTAAAAAAATATACGAAAATGCAGCTGCCATCCTGTGGCCCAACGCAAGATAGTATATATTTCAAATTGAAGCAAAAAAAAAAAATCTGGAGAAGCTTGTGACATTTGTATGTGTGCGGCATAGACTATGGACGTGCAGTGGGCGCGTCTCTTTGATGGTGACACCGGGGATGGAGGAGCAATCTGTGTATGAAAGAGAGCGAAGATGCCGCCTTGCGGTACTCCAGAGAATTAGACGGATCCCATGACTCACTTGGAATCAAAATGCTCTCGTTCGAAACCAACTAAAATATGAAGATAGTTTTTCTTTTCTTTGGTGTTGTAAATTGATACATCCAATAGGAAACATGTAATTATAATTTCACCTTTTGAATAAAGTAGCGAAGTTACTTTTATAATCAGAGGCTCAATATACTGGAGACTATAAATATAAACCATTATTCGTTTTAGGTATGAAAATTAACATTCTCAAGTAAATGTATCTCATCATAGCGAGTGGGTTTTTTTAAAGGATTTTTTGGTACTGCACAAGCATCCTAGCACCTCTCTTTCTTCCTGCTGGCGCCCACCCCTCGTACTGCAAGGAAAAATTTTTACAACCAATTTTTTAAGTGCTAATCTCTTACTTTCCTTCCCTAGACGCTCGTAAATGATTCGTTCTTAATTAAGAAATTGACATTTTATTTGTTTATATATGTTAAGAGATTTTATCTACCTGATATGACATCTGAATATGGATTCAAATATCAGTAAAACTTAAAAATAAAAATTCACTGTATGTTAAAATAAATGGAAAGAACGTCAAGTTTTCGGTTGTTTGATCCATAATTACATTCCATTTGTTTCATATCAAGTAACCTATTTCCACTTATCTGTATTAGCAAATAAAAACTTTTTTCCTTGCCGCACAATTCAGGGTTTCGTATTGCACAAATGCTCCCACGTACTGCAACTTAGAAAAAGCCCTGCTGAAGAGTGGATTGCATTCCAAACCTGCAAGAACATCTTAAAGTCTTCGAAGTGAAAATTACTGCCACTAATGATAATGAAACGAAACTTTAAAAATATCAGACACTTAAGAAAAACTTACTAAAGATTTAGAAAAAATGTAGTTGTTATTATTCCTCTCATAATTTTAGAGACTGGAGTCATTTGCGAAAGACTTAAAAGGTATCTTCCAAGATTTTCATTGACTGTGTTCTGCCGGAAATGCAGAAATCAGTTATATAACAATCATGCCACGTGACAAGGAAATTCCTCAGTTAGGACTATTTTCCCCCCTATTTGACTTATAAACCCACCCAAACTCCCTGTTTTAACATAGGACGAACAATTGTACAACTACACTAAAATAGTGATAGATATTTCACTATGAACCAGTAAGTTTCATCCCCGACGACTGAAATGGCTGGTATCGTCCTGCCATATCTCATAACAAATAGGCGGATGTGTGGAGGCGAAGCGACCAGCTACAAAGCGGAATACTAAAAGGAGACCGAGATCCCTCGATAACGACGATAGAAGACAGACGCCTTGCACAGGAGAGCGGACCAACATTTTTATTTCCAGGAAATAATACATATTCGGAGGCATAGACAGGCAAGGTCAACTCTCGTTAACCATCGTTTCTCCTTCTGTAAACACAGAATTTTGTACTCACCTGGAATTCCTGCGTTAATACGAAAAAATAGGGTTATGTTCGATGTGATCAGTTTACTCTTCATATTAGGAACTTGTTAGTACCCATCAAACTATTATATTTTCAATTCTCCAAAAGAAGAGTTTCCTGGCTTCGTGAAAGAGGATTATTTGAGAATGCAATAATAAGAATTGGGGTTAATTGGGAGAAACTATAGCGATCTTTAAAGAGGATACGAAATTGGTGTTTGTTTTTGTTTCGTTTTTTTACGTACAAAGCAGGAGTGTAATCGAAATTTCTTTTTTAACTTTTGAAACATAATTACTCAGCATCCCATTTGAATGTCGTAAAAACTATAGTGAAAGTACACTAATTCGGAGACAAAATTTGTTTTGCTTTGACAAAATTTTCGAAATGCGTTTCATTGTAGTTATAGCGTTTTAACTTTTCAGAATACGCATGGATGCATTAAGAGAAAAGGTTTGGATGTGAGTTCCAAATTCAGAGGAAGGAAAGGATTTCTCCAAAACTTTGGATTTGACATCCGTACCTTTGGAATTACGATCTAGTATTAAATCCTAAGATACTCATATCCATCATGTTTTCTCAGTTTGACATTATTTTAATATTGTTTAGAGTCGACGTCATTTGTTTTGTTTTGTTTTTCTTTTTATTTGTGGGGCTTTAGAGTTCGTCAACGGCAATGTCATTAGAACCTTAAACGTCATTCGGGCACGATGAAGAAGTACGATTTATTACAGCATAACATATCTATGAAATGATGTTCCCCCAAAACTCTTTTTATCCTGTCCATTTTTTGAAAGAGATGACACGTCAGTCGATTCGAACGCTGTGAAGCAAGCCGTCGCACCGCGGGTGCGGGCAATCGAGGCGCCAAAACGCCACCAGATTGTCGACTGTGCGCTGATGCGTAGCGCCGCGTGATCGATGGGTTGCTTACCCGTTCTTTCTGCTCTGCCGTAGTGCGCACTCTCTTGCAGCAACGAGCATAAATATTAATGACCGCTGCATCAAAGCGATCTCATTGCGTGCTTACCTCCAGTTCACGCTTCACGTATTCAACATTGGCAGCAATTCGCTAGGGCTTGTCTCACTCGTATGCAAAGCGAGGGAGATGATGGAGATCGCTTTAGTTTATATTTGCGCTTCAACGAAACTGATGCTTTGGCACGACCCAGCAAACTACAGGAATTGACAGAACGGTCGCGTCAATACGGAGGACGGAGGTGAAGAGGATAAAGAGCCTCTCTTTCAAGAAAAGTATTGAGGTTTTGCAATTTCACTTCTTATATTTTACTTTCGCAACACATATTAAATTATTGGTTACGAGTTATAAAATCTATTTTCTATAGTCAAAACTAATGATGAAATTTAACTTACAGCTATTATGTTTCCTTCCAAATTCTGATATACGAATCTCCCACATTTCCTCGCCAAAAAATGTGAATCCTATTTAAACCACAGAAAAGTGTCACGTCGTGCTGAATTTGAAGGGAGATACGAATGGGGAGAAGCAGATAATAGGAAAAATGGGAAGAAATTGAAGAGCTCCCTAAAAATTATTGCTAACAACAATTCTTTGAATAGACATTTCATAACAAACGTTAAAATGACGCCCATCTTTTCATCCTCTGAAAAAGTTATGGCCAACCCGCGTACCTCATATCCGATTCACGACGTCTTCTCGAAGATAGGTGTTAACGTTCTGTAGATTTGATGGAAATTGACGCTTGTATAAATTGAGCCGCTTAGAGTGGTAGAANTTTTTTTTTTTTTTTTTTTTTTTTTTTTTTTTTTGCAAGTTCAAACAAAGATAGATTATGCAACTTCTTATGCAAGTGTTTAGTGTTTAAGGTATTTTACGATTAAAAGCAATTCCATGGGTCTAAATTTAGGATCTTCTTATAAATATTAACCTTAAATTTAATCTACAATCCAATGACAGACAGGCGCAAAGTAAAAGCTATTTGTAATTGACTCTCGGTAAATCGTCATTTCTTTTTATCGCAATCTCGTATCATTAACTTACATTGAATTTGCCTTACTTCCCCCCCCCCTCCCTATTACCATTTACCGTCAAATTACATGAAAATATCGTTTGAAATGTTTTCTCCGAAATTATGCAATACGTCTGGAAAATTATAAAGAAACCAAGCCGTTGAGTTTTCAACGGAACGAGTGATTTGTAGTGTATGGAATCCTTAATAAAGTGATTCTCATTGGTTTAGTGTATAGCTTTGAGTGATAGGAGCAATTCAAAAGACACAGTGTTATTTCGAATACACGATATTTATTTCCTTCCAGGCAATTTTTACTCTTAAATGTACTCATGTACACGTTATTACCATTGTGTTTATTCTTTTCTCAACCATTCACCGTGTTGCATAACTTGCTTTGATATCACAAAACCGACATAATGTTTGCAAATGTGAAAGAATTTCCAATTTCTTGCGTCACAGTTGCTAATGTGAATTGTTGTCGAATTATTCTCGGTAATGTCCTGATTTATTGTTGAGATGTTCGGGTGATAAAACGATGTGAAGGCATTGTTCTCAATGACAGCGACAACTTTTCTTTTGTTCCTCGTTTCGTAACTTGCCCTCAAAATGGCGGCGCAAGAAATCGTTCGCGCAAGGTGAGCGTTATATCTCCATCTGCTATCGAAATTTATTGGCGGAATACAATGAAATCCAAATGATATAAAAGGAAGAACGCTTCTCGACATTCATATTAACGCGTATCCTTTTGCCACTTCAGCGTTAACTCTTTCGGAAACAATCGAAGTTGTATCTTTTTTCGCAAGAAGAAAGGAGACGAATCTGGTTTACTAAAATATAATTCTCTCTTTTCTGAGTCACATCTTCCTTCGCGGATTCTGTTTATAGGTTCAGTGGAGAAACTTTTGTACTGTTCACGAAAAGAATTATATCAGTGTCGATCAATGGAAATGCGAAAGAAAAATGTAGATGAAATGCTAATGTAGATTTCTTTTTTCTTTATTCATTGCAAATTCACCCAATAGTTAATATTATTTTTCAGTCGTTTTAACTATTTCGAACGTACTCAGAAGTGTAGTGGAGTTGTTTAGTGTTGATTTATTTTTAACCAAATGATCCAATCTACCTAAATAGAGCTAGAACAGCCTGAACATTAATCATTTGCATTTAATATTAAAGAAGACTGCTACTAAAGACAGGGTAAGCTATACAATACTCCGACATAGGAACTCACACACTGCAAAATTTGGTACTTCACTGTAACTCGTCCATTTGTCAGGTATAATAATAACTATATTCCTCTATTTACAGAATGGATTCTTACACGTGTTCCTCTGTTTTTTATGAGGGTATCCGAGAATTGTGGGTTATGAAACGTTCGTCGAAACACAAATGTTTAATTGTATTTTCATTAATAATAAATATAACCACCTTGTATTAGGTAAATAAACGTCAAAAATTGCTATAATAACGAAAAAATGCCGTACTGGAAGATAAGTCGAGAGTTTTATCTTTTTGAATTATCCTGTTTATCTACGTAAGGTAACTGTCCTACCCTTGAGTGGGTAGCGTGTTAAGCCATATGGCTGCATGTTCTGCACCCTCGACTGTGTTGACAGATTCATAGGGTTCTGCCTTCTGTTAAAACCAACAACATATGCGTTAACTCTAGTGACTTAATTCTTTCACGTCCCTTTTCTCTAGACATACCTCTTCACTATTAATTTCTTTCATTTTTTCTTATTTAACACATCCCTCGTTTTTCTTGTTGCCTTGAAAAGATGCCATGCTGGAGAAATTTTATGTAGCTGCCCCTCTGAAATTAGTAATCAAATAATTAAGTCAATAATATTCCTTGAAATTATACTCTAAATTCTCACTGAAAGTAAGAAGATGCATAGAAAAATGTTATTGAATAATGTGTGAATTATTTATAATTATTTCTCATTTTAGACATAATTGTTTTCATAAAACTGACAAATCCATTTAAACGTGATTTTTAACGTCTTCTCAATCAATCTTATTTACCTTTGAACGTCGTTTTTCTTCATCCCAAATGTCGATCTTGGGATAAAAATACTTCAAAATATTTTCAACAATTTTAGTTTCATTGGTGGTTAAAACTGAAAACATTGCAGTCATTGGTAACATTGAAGTTCCACTTGCCCTGGAACGTGCAGAAACCCTACTCTGAGAATAAAGAAGATATGCCGATAGGGAATACAGCATTAAAGTCAGTGGAAGGTAAAAAAAGTATATATTTTCTCCTTAAACGCAATATTTATGTGCAAGGTTAATGCCCAAAACTCTACGTCAAAACCTCGTAGCCTTAGGGAAAGGAACTGCATATGTTTTTCAGAAGTCAGGCATATAGTAAACTACTATCTCATTGTCAGGACCTTCCTCAATAGTGCACTGTAGAGAAGTTTATTAACTTGTGCTTCGAACTTATCCCGCAATTGATGAAGGAACGAAATGGACCGAGATGTGATCGAGATATAAAATAATAATAATAATAATATAGAAAGTATGTGTCCATGAAATAATAATAATAATAATGAAGAGAACATGAGATTTTAGAAACAAACAAGTTATAAAAATAATATTTAACGTACTTGGTGAAACTAAAAATAATATATATTACCTTGGTGAACAATATACTTGGTGGTACCTCAGAAAATCATAAGTCAATGGTCCCCCAAAAAAAGACAATTTGAGAACTAGAGATGATGGGTATTGGAGATGTATCAATATAGCTAAGAAATTAGGGGAAACCTATCAGTACTCATTATCATTATGGTAAAAACGGCTTATGGTAGTAGAATAAGAGATCGATACAAAACTGGGGAAATAAATGTTCTTGGGTAATGTGTATTATTTCTAGTTTTCTTTAGAGAATTGTCATGACTGAATCTTACACGTGCATTTGGTATCCCCACTTGGACTACAAACCCAGCCACCCAACCCCATCTGTCCACAAAAACCAAATGGTTCCATCGAAACATCCAAGCAACCTATATAAAAATGGCGGCGTGACAGTGATTCAGTGGATCGTCTGGAAATTGCGAACGATCTGTAATTTACCCGCGGAAACGTTCTGCCTTCCATTTTCCGCCTTCGATCTCCTCGTGTTCGTCCCTCACCGTCGTCGGCACTATTGGGTCCTCATACAAATGCACGACTTGTATTGGTCAGTTCGGCCACCCACAAATTTCTGGGCCGTGGGACGTGACATGACGTAGACCGGTGAGATCCGAGAACGCGCAGGGACGCGAATTTCAAGACGTTTTGAAGTTTTTTGCGAAGTAGACGCGGTTGATTCTTCGCAATCGTAGGGTGGTCGTGCGAATATTAATGATTGGAAGCTTGAATTTCTTCTTGAAGCGAACGAATATCTTTGTAAATACATATATGTGGCTAACGTTTGTGTTCGGACATTGGGGACTCCTAAATAGGTGAAGAGAATTTAAATTAAAATAAAACTTTTGAAATTAAGAACTCCGTTCAATATTGAAACATTTCGACTGATTTTATCTGTTTTCTTCAATTGAACTTATTTTCTATATTTACCATTTTCGTTTGTCTGAACTAAATTCGAACCAAGGTCTCGGTATACAGTACAAACACCAATAGTCTCGTCCCACCAAACTATTTGTGTTCCACAGAATGGTGCAAATAAGTCTTCAAATTGAAACAACAGATCTCACAATCAATAAAATAACGCCCTTTCATAGGAATGCTTTTGGAATTTTAAAATGATTTAGAATCAAATTGGCCCATCCTTTACGAGATGATGTACATCAAACAAGGAATTAACTCGTGGAACTATTTTGTTATTAGTTATAAGATTACCTGTGTGAATCATTCACGAGAAAAACATGTGTCCAACTAACAACTGATGTTTGAAATAGTAAACAATTACGTTATTGCCAAAAAGAAGTGTCGAAAACTCCAAAAGAATAAATTAATGTGCCTCGGAAGCAAATAAGGGATTGAAAATATGTTATGAACGTCTACGTTAAGTATGAATACTTGATATTTGAAATACGAAGTCCACGAAAAAAGGTCGTAAGATTAATAAATACCGTTGAAATTCCTGTCACATCGGATGTTACACGAGAAATTGTCTTACATTTGGAAACAATTACATTTATTCGCAATCGCAATACTTTATCATAATTCTACATTTTATGTTTTACTCGAAGTACTCTTAAAAGATGTCAAATGCCAGAAACTGCGTATTACAAATTCAATTTTAAAGCGAACTTGCTATTTTGAATTATCGTTCTTTCCCAGCATGGTAATCAAAGCGATTTACGTCATATGGTCGTTTTATACGACTTTTTTTTTTAGATTTGTGTGAGATCACGTCTCACTGTAATAACCTTTATATGTGGTAATGACTACCGTGGTCACCTGTGCGTCTGAATCTGTCATTCGATTCCACTGATACCTCTAACCATATCGATTACCTCTCCACGTCGAGTCCTTTCTAACCGACTTGAAAAGTTCTATCGAATTTCCCCGTTCCTTCCGTCAGCTGCCCGCGGCTCCCATTTCGGAACTCTTTCATGCGACGACATAATGGTCACTTTTCAACACTGGGAGTGAAGCGCATTACGAATAACGATTTATATAAATGGATGATCTCCTTTGTGGAAAGTGGTGGTTTCCGTGGACTGATGAGTCTGTGGCTTCACTCGCCACCTGGTGGGCGTGAGGGTCCGATGCCTACTCTCCTTGGTCACTGATGGCTAGATCTCTCCATTTGAGCTATTCTCGTTCCATTGGCACCTTCGTTATCCACTCCACCGTCGTATGTTCTACATTTTCTTTTCCGGTCACTGACTGCCGTTTATCTCAGTGGTCTAGTTCTATATGGGAATAACTGGGATTGAGTATTTTCTCTTTTTTCTTTTCAAATACGTAATATTCGTGCAAGGGAAATGTAAAAGTAAGAAAGATTTTGAAATTTCATCAAATTTTGAAAACATGAAAAAAATGTAAGTGTTTGAAGCGTTGATGGTTTCCTATCAGGTTAACGTGAGACGTGTATTGTTACCTCTGCAACTCGAGAAATCATATAGAAGCAGAATAGAAATCCGAGAATATAAAATAGAATAAGCTGCAGAATAGTTTCCTATTTGCGGAAACTCGGGTTGTTGATTACTGTTTCCAAAAAACCTGTTTTTGTAAAAGGAGTTGTTTTTTTTTTCGTTGAAAACTCATCTTAAACCTTCTTTCGATGCACCGCGCCGATAGAGATAAGTCACTAACGAAATTGATATAATTACTTCCTTGATTTCGATTAAACGATTAGATGTATGTTAAAGAAAAAAACATTAATATCTCAAGATCAAATTTTTTTGTCATGGTGATATTGAAACCATGATATTTACTTTCATATTTTCCCCCTCTTGGCCTCAAATGTGAAAACAGAACCACATTTCTGGGGTTTTATTGTCAGTGATCCGGAGTCTAAACAGGACCTCAAAATATTATTTCTCATTCTGTAAATATCTTCGGAGTTTGATGATTTTCATACTCCGACAAGAGTGTCCACATAACGTTTTGACTTATGTTGCCATCTGGTAGCAGACTAGGGAACGCTGTCTTATGCATTAGTGGAGTATCTACGGAGCCAGCTAGTTTCCACTTTATATTAATGGGGAGATGACGTAATTATAATTATTATAGAACAATAATAAATTAATATTTTACTTTTATAATTGTGCAACGTCTACAGATCTATATTACCCCCAGGGGACTTACATCTAGTAAGTACGTGTTTGGCAAACGGGGCTCCGAGCTGAGTCTGGCATTTCTTCCACTTACTTGTGCAAGGCTCCTTCCTTTCTCTTTCCTGACATTCCTTAATCACCTCTTGTTCTCTTCATCACGACGCTATTAGGGCTAGGATATCTTTCATTTTCCTCATTGTTTGTAATATTTTGATTTTTGGTTTTGAGATATGTTTTGATGTATTGTAATTCAGGAGGGTTTTTCGTGGGCATGGTTGAGTCATTCGACGAGTCCCACACGCGGGGAGAGTCATGTTGGCTCTCCCAAGTGCGTAACTGCATTTTCCCTACCTGTACTGAATTTTAGGGCTCTATGACCTCGATGTCGACGAGACGTAAAGCCCCACAAAAATAATATCTATATTATTCTCATCATAATCTTTCCTTTTTGAAGTATCGGGGTATATCCTTAGCACTTAGATCAGCGGTAGGAATTGATTCAAATATGTGCTCTTAGATTGACCCGTAGCACATAGTGATGTTTCTAACATTGACCCAATTTTGTTATATACGAATGTTTTTGTGGTATAGAAAATTTAGGTATATTGCCACGGACAAGTTAATATAAATTTATTGTCAAAAAGCAGTTACAAATTGCGTGTGACCACGTTGAGAACAATCTATTTGCTTTTCTCAGTGAAATTTTGATTGCACTAGAGCAGAAAGAAATCCCTGTTGGATTATTCCTTGATCTCACAAAAGCTTTCGATATAATTAATCATGGAATTCTCCTCAGTAAATTAGAAAATTATGGAATTCGGAGAATAGGATACAACTGGCTGAAGTCATATTTATATGAAAGACAGCAAATAGTACAAGTATCTTACCAACATGAAAATCAAATAAAACATCCCAGGTCTCAGCCCATGCATGCCACTCATGGAATTCCTCAGGGTNTTAATGACATCCCATCCATCATCAAAAACCACAAAATTGTACTTTTTGCTGATGACACAAACATCTTATTCCATGCCAAAACTGCTGAAAACTTACTTAACACTACCAAATTCACTATCACCACCCTAATCCAATGGTACCAACAATATAAACTCATAATAAACACTGACAAAACTTGCATAGTTTCCTTTCAAAAATCCTCATTTATCTAAACAGCACACACCTAACATCGAATTTAATGGTAAACACCTCAACTTTAAACAAACAACACAGTTTCTGGGACTTACTATACAAGATAACATGAAATGGAACTG